>JAZAVI010000051.1:300000-408926 GCA_036326025.1 Chrosomus eos
GTCTCCCCAATAATTTTAGATAAACCAAGTTTCAAACGATTATTATATATGTGAGTTAGTAATTTATAATCAGTGTTTAGCAAAGTTATAGGCCGTAAATTGTCCAACAATCTAGAGTCTTTCCCTGGTTTGGGAATAAGTGTGATTAGGCCTTGTCTCATTGAATTAGGCAAAACCACGGATTTAGTAATTTCCTGAAAAACTGCAAAAAGAAATTCCCTTAATAAATCCCAAAAATGGCGATAAAAATTAGATGTTATACCATCTGGGCCAGGTGATTTATCCAATGACAAACACATAACAGCAGAATCAAGATCTTCAATTACTAAATCTGCATCACATATCATTTTGAATTGATCATCTATATGAGGGATAAATTCTCCAATTTTTTCAAAGAGGGAATTAGGGTCTAATATTGAAGAGGATGAAGAATACAAATCCTGATAAAAGCTGGCGATTTCTTTAGCTATCAGTTGTGAATTAGAACATTCTGTCCCATTAATAATTAAGGTTTTAACAGAATTTCTTTCTTGCCGCTTTTTTTTCAACCTACAAAAATAAGCAGAGTTTTTCTCCCCTTTTTCCATCCACTTAGCTCTTGATCTAATGTATGCTCCCTTAGCTTTTCTCATATAGATTTCATCCAACTGTGATTGCAAAAATAACAATCTTGATCTATCATCCTCAGTTAAAATTGATTTGTTAGAATATTCATTTATTTCTTTAATAACAGAGGTCTCTTTTAAAGTATACGATTTGTTTAGTTGTTTACTATAAGAGATAGATAACTGTCGAACTTTGTATTTGAAGAATTCCCATTTACTTGTCCAGGAAACCAGGCTTTTATCATTCAAAATATTTAAAACAGTATCTTTAACCAATTTCGTATAATCTTCATTTCCAAGAAGGTTAGAGTTAAACTTCCAATAACCCTTGTTACGGAAAGGTTTATTTGTATGATATATCATCAATTCAATTGAACAGTGGTCTGTTAGGGGAGCTGCCGATATACTAGATATAGTTTGATAAGGCAAAAAACTATGAGAAATTAACCAAAAATCAATTCGGGACTTGCAAGAAGCATCAGGTTTAAACCAAGTAAACTGTCTTAGAGAGGGGTTTGAGTCACGCCAGGGATCTATTAAACCTTGATTATTACAAAAGTTTGATAATACTAAATTGTAATGATTTACATTATATTTAGTTGGCGACCTATCTAACCACTCATCATACACCATATTAAAGTCACCACCCAATATAATAAAATCAGTAGCATACTTTGTTTTTTAATTCCTCTAATATCAGTGACATTTCTGAAATTAAAAATTTGTTTTGGGATAAATTATTATAACCATACACATTTCCTAAGACAATGTAACAATTTTCAATTTTTTGAATGCAAAATAACCAATGTCCATCCAGGCTAGATCTTGACTCAACAAGTTTCCCTGGAAAGTTGTTAAACAGAAAAGCAACACCTCCTGAGCGAGTTGTGCCATGAGCAAATAAAACTGGTTCACCCCACTGATTAGACCAAAAAATACGATCACTGCCACATGAATGAGTTTCCTGCAAAAAAACACATTGAGCTTTTCTTTCTTTACAAAACAAAAATGTAGCTTTTCTTTTTGTATTGTCCCTTAGACCCCTAACATTTAGTGAAAGAAAAGAAATACAGCTATTAAGCTTAAACATAGAACAAGAAAAAAAACTGTAAACACCTTTAACAAACCCTATTGGGGATAGAAAAAATCTGGTTATTAGGATTTAACACCAAATCAAACAAAATAATATGAACTGAAGCTCTGGCAGATAAGTTTCATTTTCAGTTCTTATAACTTACAGCCTCTTCATTGTTTCATGGCAGTAATCAGCCCACGCTTTGATTTGTAGTTGAAATTAAACGGCCGTCGATGTATCCCAAAGGACCGCGGTAGTACGCCTTCTTTCCGGCACTTCTGGCTTCCTGGATGAGCGGCCAAAGAGCTGCACGAGCACTCCGGTCCTCGGCTGACAGATCTTCCGCGAACCTGATTCCACGTTCAGTGCACAGCTGCGAGTTCTTTGTAATCTTCCAGAATTCGTCTCTATATTTACGCATGGTGAACTGAACAATCATTTGACGGTGTCTACCATTCTCTCTTTTTCCAATCCGGTGAACAGAGTCAACGACATCTTCCAGCTTCTGTGCCAGATGTGGGGCTATGGTACCCAAGAGTTCAGTCACCTCCTTCCGTGCATCCTCGTCAACATGCTCTTTCATCCCTTTAATACGAAGATTCCATCTCCGCTTATAACGCTCAAGCTCAGACGTTTTCAACCTTAAATCCTCACTAGACTTCTCAAGAACTGCGGTTTTCTTTTCCAAGACTGCAAATTTTTGCTTGTATTCCTTAATCTCCGCTGCATTAAACTCTACTGATTTGGAGATGTTCACAATCATGACGCTGTTTTGTCTAATTTTGTCTGCGATGTCTTCCAGCGTTCTATCTTGAGAGTCGAATCTTGTCTTTAAGGAGTTAATCGCCTGCAGCAAAGCTGCATTGGAGATTTCACACTCGTGGTTTTACCTTTTTTTGAGGAGTTTTGGTTGGAGTAATGTGAGAAGCATCCCGTCGTCTTTCCTTTGGGTTCTCTCGTCCGTAATTGTGATCCATTTCCATGGGTACACTTTGGGCTCTGTTTGCTGAATGGGCCATGTTCCCGTCAAAATTTACTCTTTCAATTTAGAGCGAATCAAAAACAAATTAATGCAATAACGTGTTTACTTGGTCACTTTAGTTTCTGAGACTGGTTTATGAGAAGGTGGCAATAAAAAGTCTAAATTGAAATAGTTCTGCCAGAGCTCAGCAAAACATGTGCGCCTAGCTCGCCATCTTGCCGGACTCCCTTTGATATTTTCCATATTTTCCATTGGAGGGAACTGAAGCCGCCAGAGTCCCGATATGGCGCTGACATATTGGAACTTGAGTCTGCGCAGTTGCGTTTTCGGGACCAGTCATGCGCAGTCGTGAGCAGGAAGTAAAGCCGCGAAATCAAGCCCCCGCCCCCACTCGCGTTGAATCAGTCGCAAGCACACGCCCTGCACTTTTCTTAAGTGGCCTCTGTCTGCTCTGTTCCTCTCCAATGATGTCTGCTGATTGCAGTACCTCGTTAAAATAAGGTAAATACAACTACTAACCACATAGTAAACATTATGAAAAAAAGTCCGTTGGTGTTTCAGTGACTACCTCGCACAGAGAACCTGTCAATCAAAGCTGTCAATCATGATGTCACAGCACCGTTTTTATAGCATCAAATAACTAACTAAAAACTAACTTATTTTAAAAACAAACATGAGAAATTACATCAACGTGATAGAAACTACAGTAAATGACAGAAACTATCTTTAGAAAAAAGATATGTGAAGTGTAATTTAATTATTTAGTTGGTCTCACGTCCCGTTGAATAACATGGGGAGGCGGGGCTTATGACCTATACTAGGACCGGTCACCGGGGGGCGATCGAGACGTTTTGGCTTCACTTTTGAGGGCTTGTGCGGCACGCTTGGTCGAATGTGAAGAGGGGGATTGCTTGAAACTGGACTACATTGGCCACCGTAGGAGTTAAACCGAAATCGGAATTGAGAGGAACAGAAAATAATATTCACTGGATGGTCATATACCTTTTCACCAATAGATGGTGCTAAATATCACACAGTGTAGCTTTAACGTTATATGCATTAACCCTCTGACGGTCTTCCTTTCGTAGTCACATGCTGAGCCTACCCGGTCAGAAGTGACCGGAGACCTAAAAATGAAACTTTCTCCATCCCAGTAAAACCAATGCAATTTATTTTTGTTCTATAATATTTATTCTTTTTAATTTTGCATTTTGAGAGAATTTGGTTGAATTTATTAATATTTATACAATATTTATGGTCTATTTTTTGCCATTGAAATTAATAAAAATATGTAAATATATAAATATATATGAATGAACTTTTTATGCAGTATTTTAGTTTAATATAGAGTCTAGGCCTTCAAAAAAATGTTTTAAGCAGATTTTGGTGGGAGTATGGAGAGAAAGAGTAGGACCATGGTGTAACCACTAGATGGCATCTACAGCTCTCTATGGTGTGTTTTTTGTCAATTTCCCATTCATTTCCTAATGGGTCGGTCATTTTTAACCGAAGACCAAAATCAAAGTCATGTTTTTTACGTCCACTTAGCATGCTCTGATCATGACCTCAATTTTTTGTATTCACATATACATAATGCCATAAAAGTCACCAAGTTTCATAACATTCAGATGAAGCTGTGATTTTTAGAAATTCAAAACAGAAAATGTTTCGGTCAGAAATGACCGACGACCGTCTGAGGGTAAAAACAATTAAGCTACCTCAGCAGTTTTGAACATACCTGAAAAATGTGGGCGATTCTGTCAACTCGCATGTCATCTATTTTAAGAGTCACTCTCTTGGATCCTCTGAAAAGAACAAATGTCTCCATTATGCTTAGTTGGTTGCTGTCTGCACACTCTGAAGCGGGAATCAGATGGGGATGTGGAGGAGGGAAAGAGGGCAGGTGTGCGAGACCAATCAGGCACTTGATTCGGTAGGAAACAAAAGTCAAAAAATGCGACTGCTGTTGCGCGCGCATCATCCTTCCCGCCCGCCTTCTACGCCTGCGCTGACCTCAGCGCCTTTACGACCACCGGAAATGATATTGCGGACTCGGAGTTTCGCGGCAAAAACCCTATGGCGAAAACCCTCAATGACAATGGAGTCCAGTTTGCTATCATACAAAGAAGTTATACAAAGTATGATAACACATGGTCATTCTGATCAAGACATATCCGATCATCTCCAGTTTGAATGTGGATTGGCTAAAGGGTTCTCAAAAACAAACATTCGCCGTTTTTGCGCCCAAAACGGCATAGGCAGACAGCGGGTGCAGGATTCACAATTGGAAGTCGAGGTTGCTAAAGCAATTTATGAGGTAAGCCACCATATAGCGTTACACAGAAATATTATTGAATTTCACATTCAACTGTGAGAATAAACAAAATTGATAACTGGTTAAAAGAAGATACAATTGTATACAATTAACTGAATGAATATGAACATATATGCCACATTGATAGGTCACAGCCTACCCATGACAAGATTTCACCGCAGGTTACTATATTAATATCTTTCAAACTATTATTGTCCGTAGGCCAGTTTGAAAATTTGTAACTGAACTAACTTTACTTAAAAAAATCTTTGGACAGAAAGCTGTGAGTAATGTAAATTAGTATTATTAATAAGACAAAGACTGCAGGGTCGCCAGGCTCAGAATCTTTTTGAAAATTTGTGGTTACTTGCCTGATTATTTCCTGCAGTGCATTTCATTGTATCAGCATAATGACAAAGATTAAACTAATCTAATTGTTTTGTATCAACAACAAAATACACGTAAAAACATATTTATTGGGCTTATATTTTTTTTTATTTCAGACTGGACCAGCATATGGAAGAACAATGATGACTGGGTACCTGGCTGCAAAAGGCATCCGAGCATCTGAGGGACGTGTTGGTCATGTCCTTAATCCACACTAGCACATTCACACACACCTACAAACAATCCATAACAAGTAACGTATATACCCGAATATAAGACGACCCTGAATATAAGACGACCCCCCATTTTCCAGACTTTGGGGGAAAGAGACTTTTGTGGAAAAATGAAAAAAAAAATCTGGTTTTCAACAGAAAATAATTTTATTTGAAAATTCTAGTGATAATTCATTGGAAAAAAACATTGTAACATCATTCATTAAATATTTGGATTAATTTGTCACAAAATAAAGTGCACTCTGTTAATGAGTTGAAGAGAGAAATTAATGAATGAGTGACAAAAATGAATAACCGTCCTTTTCACAAAAGCAATAATTATGTAGGCCTATATGTGACCTGATCCAGCAAAATGAGTCACAGTGACCCAAATTTCAAAATTGAGATTTTGGTATTAATGGAAAGAGGAGACCATCAGCTTTCAAATGATATGCTAGTCAAAGTCATACCTTGAATGGTTGTAAAGATATACACATTTTAATTATGGTCGTCTGCCCTCTTTTTCCAATTGAAAACCTGAGAAAATCGCTTTTAAAGTTTTTTGCCCGTTTTTTGTTGATATCTTTCAAAATCCATTGCATTTAAAGGGATAAACTACTTATTTTACAGCTTAATTTGACCAAAGACATTAATATATATATATTAAGCTATTAAACCAGGCTGAAGCTCAAATTATTTTAAAGTTTTTATTTGAATAAATAATTTAAAAGGCACTTTTACAAACATTTACTAAAATCAGAAAGATTGAACAGAGGTGCTACATTTTTGCTTGAGAGAGAGAGAGAGAGAGAGAGAGAGAGAGAGAGAGAGAGAGAGAGAGAGAGAGAGAGAGAGAGAGAGAGAGAGAGAGAGAGAGAGAGTGGTGTGTGTGTGTGTGTGTGTGCGTGCGTGTGTCTTTTGACAGCGACATATCTCAAATTAATAATATTTAATCTTTCTGAGGAGATCTGCTAGCTTGTTTAGAGCGCTGCGAGTCTGATAGGAGCATGGCTGGACCAATCGCGTGCCCATCAGTCTAAACGGGGCTTTCCATTGACAAATGATCAGAGTTTGTGTACATTTCTAAGCTTTTTGATTGGTTCCATACAACGTGTAACACCATATTTGGAGAGCAGAGATAGTGACGTTTCAGGGGATACCCGGGAAATGCTCAGAGGTGAGGAGAGGAGCGGAGAGTTGACGGACGAATCCAACGAATTTAGTAAAACTGTGTACACTTTAATAGTCATTTAAATACCTTTACTCAATTATCTGGAGTATAAAACTTTGGGAGATTATTTTTGAATGTCTGTTCTTTGAAATTAGAAAAAAAAAAAAAAATAATAATTTTTTTTTCCACATAATCGGCCCATATCTTAAAATGGAACGTTGCGACTTCCGACTCATTTCGCCAGAGCGGGTCACATATGTATGTGTAATTGTGGTTAGGGTGGCCATACGTCCAGATTTTTTTTGACAGTCCGGATTTTAAGCCCACTGTCTGGCGCTGTTTTTTGTTTTCAATTCAGTTCACTGTGCGCATCAGTTCTATTAATAACCTATAAAAATCCTGCATGTTGATAGCGGCTCCCCGATGCCCGCAAATTAGTTAAAATCTCCTGGAATCTAGACTAGAGCCGAACATGTGAGACAGAACTTAGCCTACTGTATGTGCTCCAAACTAAACCGTGTAGCGCGCGCACGACAGAGAGAGAGAGAGAGAGAGAGAGAGAGAGAGAGAGAGAGAGAGAGAGAGAGAGAGAGAGCTTCCGTTTCCAGTAGGCGTCAGTGAGTGAACGCCTGACAGAAGTCACTCAGTGTACCTCTTGCCCAAATTATCCTTGAATGGCTTGTTGACGACTACATCCAATACCTGTAGCTGGCTTGTCATCCCCCCCGGGTATGATCATTAGATCGCCGTTCATTTTCCGCAACTGAGTTTTGACGGGCTCCGTCAAGTGTCCGCAGAATGCATCCAAAACGAGCATACTATGGCGGGTGGATAGTGCCGTGGATAACCAACCGAAGGTGACAGTCGTGTGCTTTTACGTGAGAGAAGGGGTACGTCGCATCACAGACGCGTGACACCAACGTGTGACTCCAACGTCGCACCACAGACACGTGACACCAACGTCGCATCATCACAGACGCGTGACACCAACGTCGCATCATCACAGACGCGTGACACCAACGTCGCATCATCACAGAGCGTGACACCAACGTGGCATCATCACAGACGCGTGACACCAACGTCGCATCATCACAGACACGTGACACCAACGTGCGACTCCATCTAAATTTATGCTCAAATCTTAGTCTAGAAATAATTGAATCTCCCTTTTTATTTATCCTTGTTATTCTACCTTTACCAGCATTTATTTGGATGTTTTAAAGCCATCTTCCTGTTTTTGTCTTCCTCCCATTGTTTCTGCCATCTACTTTTCACATTGTTTTATTAACTTAATCTCAGTATTAGCTAATTTACTTTAATGTCTATATATCTAACTTTCCTTTGGCTTCCTTGGCAAATTCACCTGGCAATTCATAGGCCTATATATCCTTTTACTAACTAAGAGGTTGCATTACAGAAAAATAAAATGTTTGTTATAAATAAAACACTAAATTATTATATATTCATTTTATAATATTACTGTATAATGTTACTATAAAATTCTAGACAGCTAAGCCAAGCACTCAGCCGTGAGCAGGGATGGAGACTCCTTGTCTACAAATCTCATGATCTTTTTGGTTACTTCTTCTACACACTGCAGTAGAGCAGGGGTTCCCAACCATGTTCCCATTTCATGTTTTACAGTCTGCACATGTTGTATCTCCTTTATCTGACATACACCCGCTTCAGGTCTTGGAGTCTAATGAGCTGATGAGTGGAATCAGGTGTTTATGAGGAAGACATTTACAATGTGCAGTGCTGGGGGACTATCCTGGATGTTATAACCAATCCCTTTGATAAAGAAGTTATTAATACAATTATTTAAAAAATCTAAAATGATGAAGAAATGGCAGGTCAGGTGGGACATGCATTATAGTGGAAGAAAATATTAGTGTACAGAAATATATTAATGCACAGGATGTGATTAGAAGGAACAGAAGGGAGGAATTCATGGTATCCAAGTGATGGGTTTGATTGTATTGTTATTTTCAACGCAATAGCTTGCTACTTCTTATTGCTATTTATTAAAATCACCACCTGTTAAATAAAACATTATAAAATTAAAAATATATAAATAGAAATAAACTTTTATTTATATAAATATTAAAATATTTTCCACCATCAAATATTAGCGATTCACATTTCACACATTTATATGTAAATTAATTATATAAAACCTTACTGTCAGTACACAATAGTGAATTAGATGATAGATCAATGCATTTATTTCCATTCAAAGAGATAGAAACCAAATTAAAAACAGTAGACAAACGATTCCTTATCCTCTAGTGGGCAACGTTAATATAACAGCCTTCATCTTTTAGTTGAAATGACTGATGCTGTTTCAAGCAGGGGTTATAATACCAAAAATTTAATTATAACAGATGTATGAATTTCTGATGCTCGCGAGGAGAAGAGCAAATTCTAAACCAGGGGCTCTCAACTGATCAGGGTTGGAGCTAAACTCTGCAGGAAAGTGGACCTTGAGGGCCAGAGCTGACAACCCCTCCAGGGGCCGTATTCACAAAGAATTTTAAGGCTAAAAGTAGCTCCTAACTGGCGAATTTAGGAGCAACTCCTAAAAATAATGGGCGTGTCACTCCTAACTTTAGGACTCCTAATTTTTTTCACTAAGAGTAATTCATGAAGCATTTTAGCCCTAAAAGTAGCACCTAAGTCTGGGACAGCTTAAAAGAAGTCGAGAGGACTCCTAACTCACTAAGACCTATTCACAAAGGATTGTAGCGCACACCACCGCCTCTCGCAGTAGTCCGGGGTCCACGACACAAGCGGGAATGCTGCATTGACCTGCAAACAAATCATCTCCCATTCTCGCTTAGTTTTGCTTGATATCCCAGTGCCGAATTTCCCTTTTATTATGTTTTTTTTTCCAGCACCAACTGGGCCAGCAGCAGTAGGCTAATGGTGTTTTCACACCGACCGCGAATTATTTGCGCGAGTAGATTACATGCAAGGCAAAGACGCGAATAGACGCATCATTCGCGCCGGGCGTTGCCGCGAATGTCTTCCGCGCAAGTTGAAAAATTTGAACTCGAGCGAATGTTCAAGCATATAACTAGACGCGATAGATGCGTATTTGACGCTCTATTCGCGTTCGGTGCGAACACACCATAACTGATCCTGCGTTATGGGCTTTCTTTTCCGTTTTGGCGAGTTCATAATCCACCGTCATTCAACTATTACATTACTTAAATAGGAGCAACATTTCCTTGCTTTAAGTAGTCTATTTAGGCTAATAGGATGTCGATTAATGTGTTAATGCAAAGTGTTAATGCAAGTGTCGTTCTTTCATTATTAGGCAAGTGGCGGTTTTCATTAGGGTATTAGGCTACCTTGATTTAATTTAATTTAATTCACAACTTTTTTTTCTCTCTCTCTGCCTTTTTAGAATTACACTTCACTGGGGCCTGCACAAACATGATATGCATTTCGATGACATTACTATTATTATTTTGTGTATAGGACACAGACATATTTGTCGTAATTCCATGTTGCGTCTGTGTTATGTTCCGCATGATGGTCCTGTCATCTAACAACCAATCACCGTGATCATTGCGAGGAAGCTCGTGCATGAGAATTGACGTCATCCATAGCAACGAAGACTCACTCTTAGTTTAGGAGTTGTCATTTTTCCTTACTAAGAGTAGGTCTGAAAGGCGTTGTGAATAACTTTTAAGAGAAAACTCCTAGCTAAAATATTTTAGTGGGATTTAGGAGTAGGCCTACTCCTAGTGGTAAGATAAAATTCTTTGTGAATACGGCCCCTGATCATCAGAAATTCATACATCTATTATAATTGCCCTTCCTTTTGGTCAGAAGTTACCATGTTAGTCCTTTATTGTAACGAATAAAAAAAACTATAATTTGAAAATAATAAATTGATAAAACATAATAAACTAACCAGGTTGGCTCAGAATACCTTGTTCTCCACGTCATTAAATGTTGAAGAAAATGTTGAATGACTTAAAGAGAATTAAGGCGAAAACAAGGCAAAAAAGAAAAAAAATGTGCATGGGCACTTAGAGCTAGGAAAAAAGAATGCCTTTCATGTTCAAAACATGTTCATTCTTTTACAAGCTAACTTAACCAATATTTACACTACCGTTTTTTGAACGATTTTTAAATGTTTTTAAAAGAACTCTCTTCTGCTCACCAAGGCTTCATTTATTTTTGATTCAAAATACAGCAAAAACAGAAATGTTGTGAAATATTTATACAATTTAAACTGTTTCACAATTGATAATTTATACAATTTAAACGTTCTATTTAAATATATTTTAAAATGCAATTTATTCCTGTGCTGGAAAATTTCAGCTAAATGCTGTTGTTTTGAACTTTCTATCCATCAAATAATCCTGAAAACAAAATTGTACACAATTGTTTTCAACACTGATAATAATCACATCATATTAAATCATCATATTAAACAGATTTCTGAAGGATTATGAGACACTGAACTGACTGAAGACTGGAGTAATGATGCTGAAAATTCAGCTTTGATCACAGGAATAAATTAAACTTTAAAATATATTCAAATAGAAAATACTTATTTTAAATTGTATAAATATTTCACAATATTACTGTTTAAAATATCTTACCGTTCAAAAACTTTTGACTGGTAGTGTATATCAAACAGGGGCGATATATATATAGGTCCTATATATTATATATCAATAATAAATGCAAAACTTGGCCACTAAATATTTATTATTTTATTTATTCAATTATAAAGTTTTAATTGTATTAATTTGAACAAGCACAACATTCAGCATTCAACCAAATATTTCAGAAATATTTATTATTATTAATAATATTATTTCAACATATCTCATTATTTCGACATTATATGTGTGCGTAGGCTATTATAGGCCTACAATTTGTGCATTTGTAAATCCAGTGACAGGCATGCATTCATTTTTATTAATAAGTCACAGTCGGCTGCAAAGATGCAATTGACGATCGCCCTCTCCTAGTGAACGCGCCTAGAGAAACACATAATTACATAATCAGAGAGTATCCTATTTCTTTTCGTTTTGAATTGTTTCTTTTCGTTTTGAATTGTTTCGTTCAGACATTTCAAGCTCTCTATATGTTTCTCATGTCTGAGGCATACACACTGAGTTTCGGTTGAACCCCTACTGTTAATTTACATTGAGATGCCGCACCAGTTTATGTGCAATGCAAGTGAACGTGCGGGCGCCTCCATGTCATGATTATATCGTCTGCTATATTTGCTTCTTATTTATTAAATCCAAGCAATTCGTTGATGGTAAAAATTATTAAAATTAAGATACAATTTATACATACCGACGAAATTCACTTTAAAGAAAGGCGTTCTACAAAACAAAACTTTATGAAGTGGTCAAAATCATGTCTGACCCATTCCATGTCTATACCGATATATTTCGACTCATATCTTATTTATGCTGTTCACTTTTCAAAATTAACATAGCTGTAAAAAAATAACATTATAATATTTTAACAAATATGAAACTAAATGCGCTTATGGCTACAACACGTATAGTGTTTGGTATACAGACTCTGTAGGCTATTTGTACAATTTGCTGCACATTAATTTAATTCTGAATTTTGCACACATAAGTTGAAAGGCATTTGTTTGTGAATAATAAAACATATCTGCAACATTTATCAAGTTCACGGATAATTGTGCGTGCATTTATTAATCATTATGATAAAAATCATAATAAAGTATATGCTATTATATACAAAAAAAATAAAAATCAGATGAGCCCAGAATATGAACGCAAGGTGTTTAATTACATGTTAAGCATTTTCCTCCCATAGAAAACTATTATATGGCTTAATGCAGATTAGAATGTCCCCTTATATGTCGAAATAACGAATTATTATGTCGAAATAACGAGATTGAAATAACGACTTAATATCTAGAAAAAACAAGATAAGTTTTCTTGTTTTCTTCACAGATTGCTTAAAGAAATTATTTTTGGGGGTGCTATCGGGGTGCTTTGTCTTTCTTGGGGGTGCTGAAGCACTTCTAGTCCCTCCCTAGCGCCGCCCTTAACAAACATTGAATACACGAATAAGTTAACTAACTACTGTAAAAGCAATAGCCTATAACAAGTACATCTACTAATGCAAACTTTGAAATATTTTAAAAGCGACATAAATGGGGACGGTCTTTTTATTAATGAATACAAAAAACTGAATACAACAAAATGGCACAAAACTGTTATTATACAAAAAATACAGACGTGGAAGGCTCAACACAAATAAAATAAAAATAAGTAAAAAAAAATATAGGCTATATACTAGGCTAAAAGTTCAATTAAATGAAAACAGGTTATACACGAACATTAGCCTAGCCTATATAATTTTAATGCACCTCACTTTTCCATTTTAGAACGGGCATCTGAGAAGTAGCCTATTTTAATTCGTTTCTGAATATAATAAACAAAAGAGGGGATTTAAAAATCTACATGTATGTATAAAGTATTTTAATATAATGTTATTAATCAGATCAAATAACAGCAATCATTGGCAATCCCATACATTATATTTTGTAAGGTGAAAGCGAAACTGTCATCCACCACATATTTTCCTATCAGCCTGTAATGTTCTCCAAAATGATTTAGAGAAGTTAGGCTACACAAAAATATATGTTCTGTATCTTCAGAGAGACAATTACAAAGATGACACATTTTCAAAATTTAATTTTAAATTCAAAAATCTATTGGAATATATCTGTCATTTAGAATCTTAAAGTCTGTCTCTTTTGCTTTAGGAAAAGTAAAATCTTAAGTAAGCTGTTCTTAAATATTTTACAGTATCTTTATCAAAGGTAGGCTATAATCTAATAGCCTATAATGGGGACAGACTTGATGCGACGTACAGAGGGACGACGTGTGTATCAGGCGTCTTATGATGCGACGTACAGAGAGACGACGTGTGTATCAGGCGTCTTATGATGCGACGTACAGAGGGACGACGTGTGTATCAGGCGTCTTATGATGCGACGTACAGAGGGACGACGTGTGTATCAGGCGTCTAATGATGCGACGTACAGAGGGACGACGTGTGTATCAGGCGTCTAATGATGCGACGTGCCTAGTTCAGACCGGTTCAGACGTCTGATTTTATTATGGATTTCTTACATACGCCGTCGCCACGTCGCCGTAAGGTATACGTTCCTACTGTGACACCGCCGTGACGTCGCCGCCGGTCTGTCGTCTACCGTCTCTATCAATCCCATTCAAAAATTGACACGGACTGACGGCGACGGAAGGGTAGACTGCTCCTTCGCCTTTGTCAGGGAAGTCTTAGAAATGTCACTCTTGGCTCGCCATACATACCGGTATTTCTCTTCTTCTGATGCGCACCGCAGGGCCTGCCCCACACTTGAGCTTGTGCTGGCGCCCTCTACTGTTTCTCCCTTTCCCCCGTGATTTTGTCTATATCCCGAATATAAGACGACCCCTCATTTTTCAGCCTATTTTTAGGACAAAAATCTTGTCTTATATTCGGGTATATACGGTAAATAACGTTAGCTAGTATGGGCCTATTAGCTAATTACTCTAATCTTTCTTTCTTAGCAAAATACTAAAATAGGTCACCAAATATACCTGGATGGCCTACCCAAGTAAAGTCTCTGTGGGAAACACTGCTAAGAAAAGTAATTGTTTTTGTTTCATATTCTCAGAGATCAAGGAATTTAAATCCAGTGCCATACAGTGCAGAGTACATGGGTCACAAATTGCACATTGACCAGAACGAAAAACTGGTAATGTTTGATGTGACCCATGTCCTATCGGTTGATGGTTTCACCAGCAAAATTGTCAGCCACTCCACAATGCCAGTAAAAAACAACCTTACCATATATCAAGAGGTTTACAGGTAGGCCTAATGTCCAGTACCCTGTACTCTGCTGTATTATGCTTAAAAAAAGAAAAGAAATAAGACTGTTTTAATTATCAACAAAGAAGTCACCTATTCAGTACAAAATAAATCTAGAAATCTAGATTTATTACTCTTTACACTGCTGACAGTCAAACTAATGGCACTTTTTCCATTACACAGTACCAGCTTGTCTCGACTTGCCTTGGCCTTAGTCCGTTTTCCATTACAGATAGTACGCAGAGAATGTAGCTGGTCATCATAGCTATGCCAGACACAACTGCCGTAACGTAATATTCAACACACGACACACGCACCAGCGACCCACTGTCTCTTGATTTAAGTTAGAATGTTTCAACATTCCTCAGAATGTAAAGACAGATAAGCGGGATGAAAACCTTCCAGCTGTGTTTTCCTCTGTCGTTGTTGCTGCAGCGGTCTGTGTGACGGCGGGAGCAGAGGGCTCTGTGAGCGGGCGGCTGGCCGGCCTCGCCAGCTCCTCCCACGGGTTGGCGCTGGCTTCCCCGCCGCTACTGGCGGAGCTCCTCAACTCCGAAAACTTTCAAGCGCATTTTTGTTCCGCCATCACTTTTCCACCAAGTCGAGTCGAGCTTTTACCGTGCAGTGGAAAAGGGGCTTATTTTATTAACAACTAAGTAATTCAACTGATGAAAATTTGCTTTAGCAATGCTTATATAGGAACATAAATATGTATTGGTTGTATTGATACATGTTGTAATGCCTTGTGTTTTGTAGAAGTGCTGTCCTTGAGAATGGAATGTGGGACCAAATCAGGGTAGATCATGGAAAAGAGTTTTATTTAACTCTTTTCATGCAGGAGAAATTGGCAGACTACAGGAATAACACAGAAAGGCAGCCATACATGCAAACACGGTCAACACACGTGAGTTGGTTTATTGTCTCTTAGACTCTTTCCCTTAATCACTCAGCTGCTAGTTGAGAATACTGTTGTCTAAATGTCTGTCATAGCTGTACTGCTGACTGACCTACTTTTGAAGACTACCAGCTATTTCCTCTGAAATTGTGAGATGGTGTTTTTCAACCTGGTCCAGCAATTGATGTAAAAACACAAAGCTGCAACTCAAAAGGAAGGAGATGGCTAGTTTTATATGCTTTGTGTGCATACAGTGTGCTCTTTACAGAACTCATCTGGTTATTGATCTTTGTGGTCTCAAACGTGGATTCACTGAGAGTAGTTAATATTTGGTGCAGATTAGTTATGGTGATCTGTTACTAAAATCACAATTTAACATTTGTCATGGTTGTTTCCTCTTTCAAACTGACAGAATCACATAGTAGAAAGGATGTGGCCAGAGGTAAACCAGAGAGTAAACTACCCACTGAAAGGGGCCCTCATCCATCTCGTGGACCAGGAGGAGCTGAATTTAGAAGACAACATGACGCGGTTCTGCGTGTCCACACTAACTTGCCAGGTGGCTGCAATTGGACTTGACCGGATGGTGCAGTCCTGGAATGCACACAGGATCCAAGGTTTGTTGTTTAATTTAATAATTGCCCTTAAAAGCTCCCTAAAGATATACTTCTGTCAAGGTGCATTGATATGTATGATGATGATATGTAACTGAAGTCTTGTGATTAGTTTTGATTTGCTTTTTTTATTTAGGCAAGGGTATCCCCAATCAACTGGCTTTAGGTGGATGCCCAAAAAAACTGCCCGGAGATCTTTTGCCAGAGGCTGCGGAGGCTGCAGACTGCTATGGCCATGAAGTGGGGTCCTCTTTGACACGTGTGTCACTATTTGGCCGAAACCCATTTTCCACAGTGGATCACCAGGCAGCAGCTGAACAAGAATTTGCACTGCACAATTCAGACATTTCAAAACTCTTTGACAGTGCCGTTAACCATGAACCAAGGCCTTTTCAAAACGGAATTAAGGACCTTATAGACATCGTAAGAAGACATGTGTAGAAAGCAGTATGTGCATAGTACCTGCACCTCATCAACAAGCATCTCAAGTTCAGTTTCTGTACAATTCTTTTTGTTGGTCTCTTGCTTGGGTTTTTGATGTGATTCTCTGTAACACACATTTAAACCTATTTTCTTACTTTTGAATAAATGAATTGTTTAAGTCTGTCTATTTAAATGTGTGTTTAAACACAAATAGCCGGCAAAAGTGTATAGATACTTGATTTCAACATTCAAATTCAAGTTTTTGTCCCTTATTTCTCCCATCAATTTTTATTATGAAGACAAGTCAGGGAGTCTCTCAGCAAGAAACACGATTTTTTGTTTCTATTCAGTCACGTGGGGCTGATCGTTCCTGTGTTTAGTGTATTTTTGTGGAGCCTTTGCATCGTCATAAGGCAAACAGCCCCACTGAGTTAACTCTGCAGTGTTTAAAGATGCTACTCAAGACTGCCTAACTTTTAACACATTTCTGAGTAAGAGAAAATAGCATTGATGGCAGGTTTAAGCCAATAAGACTAAATAGCCATATCATATTTTATTATTAAGCTTAGTTCTGGTTTCACCTAATTTGCTATTAAAACGGCTGCTGTCCAAGGTAGAGGTTTTCCACACCAATGATCAAATGAGAACGTCAAGGCACACCACCTCTTAATTGTAAATAATGTGATTATTCTACACCATCTTTAAAATGTTATGTGATCAAATGCCACAACAGGTGAAGAGGAAGAAGTCAGCGTGCCATGTTTTGGGCGCAACATGCAATACAGCAGATTTCCGTGCGCTTGCAGCTTGGCGCATTGTTATGATTATAGCGGATGAATGGCGCATTATAAAAGCATCAATTTACTGACTGAACAGCAGATTCACAGCGATATAAAAACGGTCTCATGAAACCAAAAGTTCCTCTCCAGCTCTTGTTTATCAGTGAAGCAGTGAACAGACAGACACTGTCTCCTCTGTGAAACATCTGGATCCTCACTGCGCTGCATTAGAAACTACGATGTCGGGTCGGGGGGTCACATCTCTCCCCTGCAGTGGTTGAATTTATTTGTGTTTTATTGCGGAATGAGTGTTTTCTTTAATGATTTGCTTTCACGATTAGAGAGGCTGCTGTCAGTCATTGAAAACGTTTCCATGCGCAATAAAGTCACCACAAATATCGTGGGATATTTAAAAAGCAAAACAAAGAAAATAGTTTTAAACTGGACGTGACAGGACAGAGGAAACTCTCCAACAAATTTCTGAGTAGGAGAAAGGGGTTTGCACATTTGTAGCCATAGAATATTATATTATTTTAATTGTGTCTGAAGCTTCTATTCATCCATAGGCCTACCTGATGTGATTTTTAAAAATAGCCTTGATGGCAGGTGCAAGCCAAGACTATAGCCATAGGTCTATCATATTATATTAATAATTAGGCCTACCATTTCCCAGGTTTTATTGAATTTGCTAATAAAACAGCTGCTTTATGTAAACGCAATGAAAGTGTCACGGGTGACAAAATCACTCGGCAAGCGGAACCCTCTTGAGAGTCCTAGGTTTCCCAGGGGAAGGTATTGTGTGCAACACGCCCCACTCCGGTGATGTAAACATGCCCGCACTCATAGACATAATATAATACATAGACGCCCTATTGGCCGCTGGAGCGCACGTCAACGGCGCCGCCATATTGGGGATGGCAACTTTCCCATACCTCTCATACTGGGAATGAGAAAAATGCCTGTTTTGTGCGCTGCTTGGGGCTGTACAAATCGCCACACAATTGAAAAAACGTTTTCGAGGAATTATCTTTCACAGGCAAGACTGAACGTTTGTTTTTGGTTGTATTTGGTCATTATTTAATTAGTAATAGTAACGTTCAGAGGATAAATTAAAAAATACTACTGTTATTGTGTCACGAAATGAAGTTTTAATAGTTTTTCAGTCGACAATGTAGTTGTTTAAAGCTTAAATATGTGGTTTGTTTATAATGATAGCGCCTATTTAAAAATTTGATCTGACGGTTTCGGAGTTGTACGACGCGATCACCGGGCGCTCGGCGCTCATTAAGCCCGCAGAGGACAGCCTTACCTCGGCCAGAGCGTCTGAAGTTTGCCGCCGGCTCGGATGTCTCTAGTCTAGTGATTAAACATGAGATATTATTCGTCTTGTGTATATCTAACGGGCGATCTTTGGCCTCATTAATCTATAAATGGTTCCCTGGTAAATCGTTTTGGCTGAGGGCAAAGTGAAGTTTCATAACTTTATATTTAGGCTTTTTTAACGTTGTATCCTGCTTTATGTTTGACTGAAGCTACTTCTGCTATTAGCTACTGATCAATAAAACTGAAATTTAACAAAAAGAGTTAAATATTAAATATAAGTCACTATTTAACTTATTTTTTATTGTGTATATTCTGTAATTAATATTTCTTATTCTATTGCTATTATTATAGTATTATTAATAAACCATATGCTATTATCAATATTTTTGTGATTGTATTATTGTATGATATTATATAATTATACTATTCATTACTATTTTATTTGCTGTATACTATTTGTTTATGTTATTGACTAAACTATTTACTATTACTTCTCACAAATGTTAGTTGTACCATAACATATGTATTAGCATGGATCCATCAGTTATCTTTGTTATTGCTCAAATCTGGTCAATCACAGAAAATGCTTTTTCCACAATAAGAAAACTTAAATTATATCTCAGTATGGGGGTCTTGCTTCATCATTCTTATCCAAGAATAAAAAGCCAGATACATGACAAGTCTGAGCTTTGACCATTCTTTATTAAAACAAATATTTTACAAGTGTAACTATTGAGATTTTAAATAACTAGAGATGGAACTTTTTGTACACCAGGGGCCTGTACCATGAAGGTAGCTGAACAAACTCGGAGTTACAGGATTAGTTCTCTTACGAGAGTATCTCTCGTACTGCGTAATATCTTACGCTATGGGGAAACACTCTTTCCTCGAGATATTGAAGCCAAAAATTATCCTTAATTTTTTTAATCATGCAAAACGCTTTTGCAGCAGCAAGCAGACAAGGGCGAAACAGCTCGCGCGCCCATTGGCTGCCTCGCTGGAAAAGCTGCAGCCTATCGAGTGAAGGCACTGCGTGACGTAATGACGAATGAAGACGCTTCGCGCTCATTTCGTCATGTCCCGCCAGTATAGGCGTGGTCTCACCCTATAAATACCCCTCGATAGCTGTATTTCTCTGATTTTTTCATTCTTCACGCGAAGCTCACGCATCGCGGGATCCAGAGTGAGAAGCCGCGCCGTTGACTTGTAGCCTTCTCAGCGGGACGTGCCATCTTCTGAAGTCGCTGGCCCAGCCGCCTTCAACTGCCGTACCTGCTGCGCTTTCCGGCGTACTATATCCTTTACTCTGTCACTGTGTGTGTGTGTGTTTGCTTACGTGACGCAACACCCATTATATGTTCTAAAAGAGCTGCGTCTTTTTAAAGATGCCTTTCTGTGGCTCGTGCCGCTCTCAACTCAGCGATGAGGACCGTCACGTCATCTGTGTGTCCTGCCTGGGTCATGAGCACGCTGCTATCGCGCTCGCGGATGGTGGATGCCCGCACTGCGAACTTCTGCCTATGGCGACTCTGCGGACTCGCCTGGCGTCGTTCTCTGAACCCGCGTCCCAGCCGTCTGTGCCGCGCCGTAAGAAGCGTCGCGCCCAGCGCGCTCCCGAGCCTTCTCCAGCCCGCCAAAGCTCGCCGGTTCGCCCGCCTGCTTCGCCGGCTTCACCTGAGTCGCTCCCGGACGGACAGCGCCCGCCGTCTGCCGCCGCTTCCGCTCCCGAGCTGGACGAGCCTGCCGAGGTATGCTCTCTTGTGGCTTCCGATAGCGAGGATTGGGCGAGCTCTGTGGACCTCCCCCCCGCTGACGTGTCTAGCCAACCCTCTGTGAGGAGACCCGGCATTGAGGCTGAGCTGATGCGTCTGCTCACCCAGGCCGTAGAGAGCATCGGCCTCGAGTGGGAGGCGCCCGCCTTGCCGCCGCGCAACAGACTCGACGGGCGCTTTCTCAAGAAAGACGAAGCCCCGTCTAAGTCTAGGGCCGCCCCCTTCCTCCCTGAGCTCCACGACGAAGTCGCTAAGTCATGGACCGCCCCGTTCTCCGCCAGACTGCGCACTTCCACTTCTGCGGCCTTCACTTCTGTCACCGGCGCGGGAGATAAAGGATATCTCTCCATTCCTCCTGTCGAGGCGGCGGTCGCGTCGCATCTCTGCCCGCCCTCTGCGGGACGGCGCGCGCAGACGACGCTCCCCTCTAAAGCCTGCCGGGTGACTTCATCGCTGCACGGACGTGCTTACACAGCCGCTGGACAGGCGGTCTCAGCGCTGCATACGATGGCGATCTTGCAGATCTACCAGGCCGACCTTCTCCTTAAACTGGACGAGGAAGGCCCGGGTGCGATCAACGTGGCGGATTTACGAGGCGCTACGGACCTTGCTCTACGCGCCGCTAAAGCCGCTGCTCAGGCCATGGGGCGGAATATGGCCTCTCTCGCTGTTGCTGAGAGACATCTGTGGTTGACGCTGTCTGAGATGACGGAAGCTGAGCGCTCTGTATTCCTCGACGCGCCCATTTCCCCTGCGGGCCTCTTCGGATCTGCCGTCAAGGATTTCGCGGACAGATTCTCGGAGGAGCAGAAGACTTCGCAGGCCATGAAGCACTTCCTTCCGAAGCGCTCGAGCTCCGCTGCAGGTCGCTCTAAGCAGCCGTCTGCTCGCAGCTCGCAGCCTCGGCCTGCATCGCCCGCAGCCGCCGCTACACAGCGCCGCCAGGCCCGGGATCAGAGACCGCGCTCTCGCTCTGCTGGACGCCGCCCCGCTCAGCGCGGGCCTCGGCCGAAGATTGAGCTCAAGCCCGAGGCCTCGAAGCTTTCCTAGCCACTCTAAGAAAGCGACGGTGTTCGGAGCCCGCTGCGGCCGGCTCCCCACCGAAAAGATTCGCTCGTTCAGTTCCTTGCGATGTGACTGTGCCAGTGTATTTAGCAGTGAAGCAGCCGGTGTCTCAGCCCGCTTGCCTGCACAAAAAAGCCGTTTTCATGGCTACCCAGATAAATCCAATAAAGAGTGTATTTTCTGGTATGCCGGCCACGGCCGATGGTGTTATGAGTGTTGTAAGAATGCCCACGCCCCAGTGCCCATTCCCACACCCAGACACAGCCCGCCACGGTGCGAGGCGAGCACACATAAATCTGACTCAGGTCGATTGTGCAAACAATGTAGCGATTGCGCCCATACAATGCCCGCTCACGCTGCATGCCCCGTGTCCCTTGGTTTCTGTAAAAACGAAACCAACACACAATCTATCGGCTCCGGCCGAAAGCGTGCACAGTGCTGTAGATGTGCCCGTAGGTTTGCGCCCACATCCTCCCGCAAGCACGCCGAATCCCACGGGATTCGCCCCGCTCACTCTCGTTATGCGTCCCGCCATAGAGATTGTGAGCGCGGCCAGACTGCCCGCTGTGCCCAGCGCGCCCCCCGCCTCGAACGCTGTAAACACGGCGTCGTGTTCCCAGGGTACCGGGGCTCTCGAGCCGTTGCCAGGTCACGGCCAGAGCCCGGTCTGCATCCTACCCCTAGCTACTCGCGCAGAAGCGTGGTCGAAGCTACCCGGGGTATCAGACTGGGTGCTGAACACTATAAAGAGAGGCTACTCGCTACAATTCGCACGACGTCCACGCCGTTGTACGGCGCCCGTCGAGACTTCGGTGAAAAACGAAGTATCTCATCTACTTCGAGCCGAGATAGCGAAACTACTGAGCAAAGGGGCCATAGAGCCCCTTTCTCAGGCTCAGAGCGAAGGGGGCTTAAACAGCAGATATTTTCTGGTACCGAAAAAAGATGGGGGCTTCAGACCCATTCTAGATCTGAGACAGCTGAACAAAGCGCTTGTGAAGCGCCAGTTCAGGATGCTCACGACCAGGAAAATCCTCGCGCAAGTGCGCCAAGGGGACTGGTTTATGTCGATAGATCTGAAAGACGCGTATTTCCAAATACAAATAGCGTCCCATCACAGGCGATTCTTGAGATTCGCGTTCGAGGGCCAGGCTTATCAATACACAGTCCTGCCGTTCGGCCTGTCTTTGGCACCCCGTACATTTACGAAGTGCATGGACGCGGCTCTCGCGCCCCTGAGACTTCAGGGCATGCGAGTTATGAACTACTTGGACGATTGGCTGATTCTAGCTCGATCACGGTCAGAGCTCATAGAACACAGGGCCACAATGCTCGAGCATCTCGAGACACTGGGCCTGACGGTCAACTGGGAAAAGAGCCTGCTGTGTCCCAGCCAGAGAATTTCTTTCCTGGGAACAGTGTTAGACTCGCTTTCCATGACGG
Organism: Chrosomus eos; assembly: GCA_036326025.1. Taxonomy (NCBI): domain Eukaryota; kingdom Metazoa; phylum Chordata; class Actinopteri; order Cypriniformes; family Leuciscidae; genus Chrosomus; species Chrosomus eos. The sequence goes on from JAZAVI010000051.1 coordinate 322,954, forward strand.
CACGCCTGTCACCGGAGCGCGTACTAAGTATTCAGCGCGTCGCGGAATCCTTCCGCCACGGCTCCATAGTCCCGCTCAGACGGTTTCAGAAATTGCTGGGCCTGATGGCCTCAGCATCCCATGCACTCCAGCTGGGCCTGCTTCGCATGCGCCCGCTGCAGTGGTGGCTGAAAGCACGGGTCCCGCCCCGGGCATGGTCCACGGGCAGGTGTCGCCTCAGGGTCGACCAAAGGTGCGTTTCGGCTCTGGAACCCTGGAAAGTAACCAGCTGGTATCAGTCTGGTGTGAGTCTGGGGACCGCCTCAAGGGTGAAAGTGGTGTCGACGGACGCCTCCACCACGGGGTGGGGAGCGCTGCTCGAGGGCAGACCGTTGGCTGGCCTATGGTCAGAGCGGGAGAAGCTCCTTCACATAAACTGCTTGGAATTGATAGCAGTCGACAAAGCGCTGCGGCGCTTCTGTCCCCTGGTGAGGGGCCACCACGTCTTGGTCCGATCGGACAACAAGTCAGTGGTGGCGTACATAAATCGCCAGGGCGGCCTCAGGTCCGCACGCCTTTGCAGGCTGACGGAACCCCTCTTGGTCTGGGCCCAGCGCAACCTCCTTTCTTTGAAAGCGGCGCACGTGCCTGGGCACCTGAATACGGGTCCAGACATGCTGTCCAGAGACAACGTCCTGACAGGAGAATGGTCGCTGCACCCGCAGACGGTCCAGCTCCTGTGGGAAACGTTTGGCAGAGCGCAGGTGGACCTGTTCGCGTCCCGCGAGAACGCTCACTGCCCAGTATTCTTCTCAAAGCGCAGGGACGCGCTGGCCCATACTTGGCCCAGCGGTCCCCTGTATGCTTTTCCCCCGGTCTCGCTCCTGCCACAGGTGTTGGAGCGGATCAGGGAAAATGGATGCCCAGTGCTGCTTGTGGCTCCGCTCTGGACGAACCAGGCTTGGTTTCCGGTCCTGATGCGGATGACCAGCACTGCCCCGTGGCCTGTACCGTTGAGGAGAGATCTCCTCTCTCAGGCAGAGGGCTCGATTTGGCATCCTCACCCGGAACTGTGGTCCCTGCACGCATGGGCCATCAACGGGTACCCGCTAGCCTCCCAGAAGGAGTGCTAAACACGATCGCACAGGCTAGAGCTCCGTCTACCAGACGGCTCTATGCCTCGAAATGGTCGGTGTTCTCTACTTGGTGTCGAGCCCGTGGCTTTTCACCCGTGGACTGCGGGGTTGAGGAAGTGCTTGCCTTCCTTCAGGAGCTGATGGATAAGGGAAGAACCCCATCCACGCTCAAAGTGTACGTGGCGGCCATAGCAACGTTTGCTAAACCTGTGTCTGGCCAGTCACTGGGGAAAAACGACTTAGTCGTGCGTTTCCTACGAGGGGCTCGGAGAATAAATCCTCCCAGGCCCCCTTCAGTCCCGGCTTGGGACCTTTCCACGGTCTTGGAGGCCATGAAAGGCGCCCCGTTCGAGCCGATCCAGCTGTCGGATATGAGGCACCTGTCCCTTAAGACGGTGTTTCTATTGGCTCTCGCTTCAGTGAAGCGTGTAGGGGACTTGCAGGCGCTTTCTGTAAGCGCGTCATGTCTGGAGTTTGGGCCTAACGACTCAAAGGTCGTACTCAAACCGAGGCACGGCTACGTGCCGAAATCCCTCAATACACCGTTTAGGGCCCAGGTGATTTCCCTGTCAGCCCTTCCGGTTCTCGATGAGGAGAGGGACGCGAGTCTCCTTTGCCCTGTCAGGGCGTTAAGGGCTTATGTGTCCCGCTCGGCTGGGTTCAGGCAGACCGAGCAGCTTTTCGTTTTGTTTGGCGGCCGTTCTAAGGGACTCGCCGCCTCAAAACAGAGCCTATCCAGATGGATAGTGGATGCCATAGCGCTGGCTTACACTTCCAAGGGCCTACGGTGCCCATTGGGTGTCAAAGCGCACTCCACGAGAGGCGTGGCCTCGTCGTGGGCATGGTATAGCGGGGTCTCCCTGCAGGATATCTGTACGGCTGCGGGCTGGGCCTCGCCGTCGACATTTATCAAGTACTATAACCTGGAGGTGCCCGCCCTACAAGCTAAGCTTTTGGCGGTCTGAACTTCGGGCTTATTGGCCGCCAATGCGGCTATGTTGCCCTTACGGGTCAGTGTCCCTACGGGACTTTATAAAGGAGTGATGCTTTAGCCTCTCCTCCTCTACTCTATGTGAGTTATGGTGATTATGCACTAGATGTGCCCCGGGCTTTGCCCCGGGACTCTGGTGTTGGATCCCTGTCCGCACGGCGTTTTGTATGGGGTCCCCATAGCGTAAGATATTACGCAGTACGAGAGATACTCTCGTAAGAGAACGTACTCGGTTACTAACGTAACCTCGGTTCTCTCTAGAGAGGGAACGAGTACTGCGTATCTTGCCGTGCTTGAACTATGCTCTGGTTCGCTTCGGTGTACAAAATCAGAGAAATACAGCTATCGAGGGGTATTTATAGGGTGAGACCACGCCTATACTGGCGGGACATGACGAAATGAGCGCGAAGCGTCTTCATTCGTCATTACGTCACGCAGTGCCTTCACTCGATAGGCTGCAGCTTTTCCAGCGAGGCAGCCAATGGGCGCGCGAGCTGTTTCGCCCTTGTCTGCTTGCTGCTGCAAAAGCGTTTTGCATGATTAAAAAAATTAAGGATAATTTTTGGCTTCAATATCTCGAGGAAAGAGTGTTTCCCCATAGCGTAAGATATTACGCAGTACTCGTTCCCTCTCTAGAGAGAACCGAGGTTACGTTAGTAACCGAGTACGTTTTGAGTTGACAAAACCAAACCGATGCAATCAGGCTTTATTGGTACCATGACGCAACTCATCAACTTTCTCTGTCAACTCAGGCTTTGATCTTAAGCTATGATTACTCCACGAGCGCGTGCACATACCAAAGTGACGTTGGCACCGAACAACCAATCGCGTTCGATATGGATAGAGCGAGAGCGATATTTTCTTTCCGCAGAGGAGCAAGAGATAATCATTCAGAATTACGATGAATTTAAATATGTAATACAAGCCCGAAACAATACGGTCTCTGCTGCCAAAGCAAGGAAAGACTGTTGGAGAAAGATTGCTGATTGTGTTAATGTGTAAGCTAAATAAATACGTTCTTTATTCATGTAAAATTATGTATATAGGCTATGAATGTGAAATATAGCCTATATTTTTATAATATATAAAAAAATGTGCATGTACTGTATATACTAATAAATATTAATATTCATTGATTTTTAGATGCAACTCCAAACGTTCTTGGCAGCTGATAAAGACAAAATATAAAAATATAATTCAAAGTAACCTAGTAAGTATTTACACACAACCTTTTATTATTTTTTTTATTAACACTTGTTTGATCCAAACCGAAAAAAGAGTGAAAACCAGTGGAGGGCCACTCCTCCAGAATACACTGAGTTGGCTCTGATAGGAATAAGGGACGGCCGATTATGGATAGGATTACAGGTGCTGTACAATCTGACCCTGGTGCTGGCTCCTCTAAGCAAGTAACACTGGGTACGTGTGCGATACATTAATATTTTAAGTTTTAAATATTGCTGACTGTATGTTCTGCAGTAGAGAAAAATGCAGTGTCCCTGTTGAAGCCAGCACACACACACAGTCTCCCACACAGAGGTCAGTATGCAGCAGACAGAACACCAGAAACATATTGGCCTACTATTATTTATCAGGGAGGAGGAAATGATGAAGACACTCTGTGTTCTGTGACAGTTGCTGAGGTGAATGCACTGGGCTTTTTATTAAGGCAAACATTTGAATGTGTGGCATAAAACAGGGACTGGCCCAAGTTACACATCTCTTTTATTGTAGGATTTTTAACAACCTGTCCCAGAAACTGAAGCCTCTACCTCAACAGGCTTCAAAAGAAATGTGAACAAGGTAAGGATTTCAAACCCTTGACATATATTACAGGTGTTTGTCAAGGAACTTTTTGTGAGTTGATTAGCCTCCCAAAAACTTGTAATGATCATGTTTGTGGTGGAATTATGTTTCAGGTGGAAACAGACTCAGTCAGGGCCCTTTACAAAAGCAGCCTACACTAAAGGAGCCTATAGAGCTAGACTGCACACTAAAGGAGCCTATAGAGCTAGACTGTACACTAAAGGAGCCTGACTGAGATGAGGAGGCTCCACATTTAAAAAATAAATGCAACAGCTAGATTAAACTGATCTCAGTATGTGAACTTATTTAACCAAGTAACACTTTAGCATGAATATTTATTAATGCAACTTTCTATTGCTTTCGGGTCAGTTTCATCGGGGAGAAGCTTTCTGTGGTGGTTCTGGCTCCTTTCTATGGTGGCTATATTGTGCAGAATGGCACATGCAGACACTATCTGTGATGCCTCTGGTGACTCTTAAGCGCTGAAGACAGTTGAAACGTGCCTTTAGGATGCCAAAGATCATCTCTAACTTTTACTATGGTTTTACTGACACATGAGGGTCATGATAGGGGGTTATTGTGTAGGTGTTGCTGTCCCAATTCAAATTAACAGTGTTTTACTATAGCAAATTTAACTAGCTTTCCTCAAAGCGCTGACACAACATACTCACAGAAAGTAGATTGTTATCTGTTAATTTTACTAATAATTTAAAGATTTATCTCACAGAAAATAATAATTTCACATGTTCACATAATCTCTACCTGAACATTAAGGCTGTGAAAGGACTTTCTATTAACATATTAATCTGCCTCATGTTCTCCTAGAGAAGTGGAGATTGCAACATGTGTTCAGGGTATTGCTCCAATGACTCTGAATAAGATTAACCGAATAAAAAAAAAAGATTTAAAATAATGCTTAAAAACCTATTATGGCATTTAAAATGTTCCTAATAATGTTCTGGGAGTCCCCAACAACAGTTTTACATGCATGCAATGACAAAAAACACTTTTGTTGTCTTATAATATGCATTTATTTTTACCTGATTTGCTCACCGACTCCCTAATGATTAGTTTGACGACTCATTTGTCCAAACCCCTCCTTTGCGTGACGCTAATCGGCGGTGATTGGTCAGATGACGCATTCAGTTATATTTTGCGTTAGCCCAAAGCTTAAACATATTGATAAAGCACTGCAGTACTACAATACGCTTCACATAATTTCACATATTTCAAAAAACAAAAAAAATGACATTGGAGACCTAGAAGCTGCTGAGCGTAACTCTCACTCTCTCACACACACACGCACGCACGCACGCACGCACGCACGCACGCACGCACACACACACACACACACACACACACACACACAAAAGCAACAATTATTAATAGTACTTACAGGTTGTGATTCGGAGGAGGAAGCTGATCCAAATAAACTTGGTATTGAACGTTCCTTCAGTATCAGGCGACTCGCGAATCCACACTTGAAAGCATTTGTGTTTGTGAAGCAATCGTCATTAAAATAACGCGAACACAGCTCAAGGTGGCTATACTTGTGTGGTATAGTTGTAAATATAAACTCTAGCCACTGAGTCTTCATATGCTTGTCCCTGGGCAGTGAAAAAAAAAAGTTTGCTTTTGATTCGCACTTCAGAACAGAGTCTCGTCGACATGTTGTTGTCAGGTTTCTCTGTCTGCTCGGCGCGTGCACTGAGTGGGCGTGTCGAATTCAAATAACTTGTACAAGTGACGTACGAAAGTTAGAGAAAATGCATCGTTCGTCTATCGATTCATATCAGCGACTCAGAGTCGACTCTTACTTTTGAGAGACAATAACTTTGTATACGGTGAACTTTCATATTTAAAACTTTGCAGGATGTTTTTGTTCACTTAGATCTATGTTACACACTACATGAAAGGTAGTTTTCAAAATTCCATGATAGGTACCCTTTAACATGTACTGTATTGTATAGTACATTTGTGAAATTTGCTTTTTGAAAGAAAAAAAAAAGTGATGTCACCCTATCAATATATTTTACCGGCAATTTTATAAAAACCCTCTCTTATGGACATGGTCAATAAATGTCTGGGGAACAACACTATTAATGTACTCCTGCAGAGCAAGGACCACCTTGCGAATGGTTCGACAAACCGTGTTTTCCCCTAGATTCTGTGCATCACCGATCGTGCAAGTATGTAGGCTACCACTTGCAAAAAAACGCAACGCAATACCATTTATGGTACAATAAGTGCATGAATTGTTAAATTTTTTATGTGCGCCTCAAGAAGTTCGCAAAGATAAGATATTCCTTACGCAGAAAATCTGTATCTTTCATACAAGTAACTATCCGGAAAGACAAGGGGATTTTGTCTGGCTAAAAACTCTTTCTCTACAATGTGCTCGTCTAACAATTTGCGCTGAGATGTCCACAGGATTTGAAAGATAATGTAAAGCCATTATTCCAACAAACACTGGGAATTAGTTACGTCACCTATATTTTCTTTGCTCATCTGATTGGTCAAACTTCAGTCTGAGATCTCGAATCCAGAACTTAACCTGCCCCGGAGCAGGTTAGCCGTGCAGCGTAAGATACCATGGCAACGAACACCGATTAAAGCCGAGCTACTTTCATAGTACCTAAAACCCAGGGTTGGCGGAAACTAAGCTGAAACATAGCTGGCTAGCCACCTAAACCGGCTTCATGGTATAGGCCCCACATACAAACCACTGAAATCGGTTGATAAATATAAAAACAGTTTTTGTTTTTATCCAGAAAAAAACGCAGCTCACCCTTGATTACAGTGCAGTCTTGCCCTCCGCAAAATGGCGGACCCGTTGACGTATCGCAGCAACGTTCCAAAGCGGCCAATAGGGCGTCTATGTATTATATTATGTCTATGCCCGCACTGATTAGCGCTAATGCATTGCAGGTGTGAGAGAGAGAAGCGCCGCTCACACAGGCTTCCTGTTGCGCAAGCCAGGATAAAAAGGGACCATTCAGAGAGTGTTGGGCGGTGAACAGTGTCAGGAGGCTGAAATTGTAGAACACGTTCTTACAACATGCAGAAAATGTAATCAGGAAAGACAAGAAATGATAATACAGTTAAAAAATAGAGGAAAGTTAGATAATACAGTAAAAAGTTTATTGGAATATGGAGAGAGTATGGAGGGTAGGAAATGGTTATTTGGTTTTTTGAAAGGGACAGGATTAGATAGACGGATTTAGTATGAGTGGAAGTAAAGGGTAGATAAATCCTGAAGATGGCAGTAATGCAACTAAATGGATGCCAGCTGCCGTAAAAACCCATAAAGAAGAAGTGTTGGGCGGTGTTCAGTGGGTTTGAAGTGCTCAGTGAGTTGGAAGTGTTTGAAGAGCCTAAAGGGTTGACTTGGAGCAGTGTTGGATACAAGCTTCCTCAGGAAAACCGTTGGGGCGTGGAGATCGCCCATTTGAGTTTGCTGGATCAGAGTGATCGTTTGTGGGAAGTCTGCTGGACTGAGCTATCGTCTGGATTGGTGCTGTGGAAGGAGAGAGGAGAGATAAGTGAACTGATTTCGTCTTATGAGTATTTAAATTGCTGGAAGAGGATGCAGTAAATGTGGATCTGATTGTTGGAAGAGCTATGTGTTTCAGAGTGTGTTGAGGAGGAATTGAAAGAGAAATCCCTCGTGGAGCGAGCGCAACAAACGGAGTGGGGCCTCTGACCAGCCTTAACGTGTGAGTGAATTGCAGTGCTTTTGCCTTATTGATACACATTGATTTGTGGCTGTGGAACTGAAGTGAACACAAGTCGTCCCCTTGGAATTATAAGGTTCTATCTGCATTTTGACTGGTTTTGAGATCTTGAGCTTTAAAGTTTTTGCATTCCATTCAACTGTGTAGAAAGAAACTTTTTATTTTCTAAATAAAAAGTTCCAAAATGTACACAACTTAAAAAATAACATCACATAATGTAAAGAAGTGGTCACAGAATAAGAATATGTGAATAACTAAATTTTTACAAAAATGTCAGATAGAACCTTATAATTCCAAGGGGACGAAGTGTGCTGTGCCTTTGCTGAGAAGTGGCCCTAGCCCCATTTACACGTTGTGGGAAGTTACTATATCTGCTCCCCATTGGAAGTCCAGTGTGATACAGCTGCACTGAAGAGGGTACTCTGTACTGTGAAGGTCCTTAATTGTTATTTACTGTTTGAGCTCAAAAGCCTACCGCATCACTGGAGAAACGATCTTTTAACCCATTGTCTCCTCACTGTGAATTGAAGAGTACTGTGCAGATCCTTACCTGTTCCACTTACTGTTGAGTCCAGGCGCATGCAGCATCACTGGTAACGTACCATTTTAATTCATTGTCTTCCTGCTGTGTACTGAAGGGAGTACGTTGTACTGCGAAGATCCTTACCTGCTCTACTTACTGTTTGAGTCCAGAAGCACACAGCATAATTTGGGAAGCAACCTTTTAATTCACTGTCTCCTTACCGTGAGCTGAAGAGAGTACTGTGTACTGTGAAGATCCTTACCTGTTCCACTTATGGTTGAGTCCAGAAGTATGCAGCATCACTGGTGACCTTATAATCCATTGTCCTCCTGCTGTGCACTGAAGAGAGTATTTTGTACTGTGAAGATTCTCACCTGTTCTACTTACCGTTTGAGTCCAGAAGGACGCAGCATCATGGGCGAAGTAAACCCTTAACTCACTGTCTTCCTCCTGTGGATCGAAGAGTACCGTGCACTGTGAAGGATCCTTACCTGCTATACTTACTGCCTGAGTTCGGAAGTCTGCAGCACTGCTGGGAAAAAAAGCATGCAGCACCGCTGGTGAACGGAGTCCCTAAATTGCCGCCCAGGGGACACAGTGACAGTTGCGACACGCCCGCCCGTGGCAGAAGGATATCTAGAGGACAGTGAAGGCTATCCAATTGATGCCCCTTGTTTTATTGTTCAATAAAGATTGTTCCTCCTTTGAAACTTACCTGTGTCTCCGTAGTCCTCTGTGTGCCTGTGGTGTCGGCTCCTCACGGTGGTGACTCAGTAAGAGAGGGGGGGTGGTTGGTCATCCGAGCATTCCTCCCCTCGACCTGTGTGACAAAAGCCAAAAAAGAGAACGTTAAAACACGATCTACTGTGTCAAAACAACATCTGTAGGCTACAGTCCTGTGACCACTTTTTCCCTTATCATAACCAACACGTTCTCACTCAGTGTCATCTCCCTTGTAAAGCCAGGTGCGCTTGTACTTTGGCGCATTGCTATTATAATAGCTATGTGGTGCTTAATGAAAATAATCAATTGACTGATTGAATTGCAGACTCACAGCAGAGAGAATTATGGAAATAGCCTAAGTGTGGACGTGATATAAAAACCACCTCTGATCATGAAGCCTCTGTTACTCTGCTGCTCTGTAGTTTATCAGTCTGTTAACAGACGCTGTCTCTAATGAAACGTCTGGATCCTCATTGTGCTGCGTTAATATAAATTATGAACCGGTCGTGGGTCACATCTGTCCCACACTGGTTTCTTTATTTTGTGTTTTATTGATGTGTGAGTGTTTTAAACGATTTAATTCATGAGGCTGCTGTCGGTGATTTTAAACATGTGCCCAATAAAGTCACAACAAATATTTTGCGGTATTTGAACTGTATACAATAAAACAGCTGAAGTAATTAACTTGACATGACAGGGCAGAGGAAACTCTGCAGAGGAACTAGAATTCCACTTTTAGCTTCTGAAATGATTGACACGCTCTGATGGAGCTCAGGACTGATCAGGAGGACGGCTGCTTTACTCCAAACAGTTTCTCTGTATGAACTTGGACTGTGTGTGATACTTTTTGGATTTGTAAAGAACACAGGACAGTTAATATTTAATACTTAAGACAGATTAATATTGATACCGATCCTGTCAGCTGTCAGGAGATTTTAATAATCAGTGAAGTTACGCTGCTGTGCCTCGTGCGTAAATGCGCACGGTGTCATAGTAATGCGCCCCTAAAATAACAAAAACAGTGTAAGCCTAACAATACCATATCAGTGTGATGAATCTTTAAACACTGCAGGATTAACTCATAACTCATCAGTGGAACACTGCAGAATAACACTAAGTATGTTTTCTCAAGTGGCTCCAGGTGATCACAGCTGAGGGAGGTGCAGTGCAACACCTGCTGGTCATTTTCTGTAAATCCTTTTCGTGTGCTTACTGTTAGTTTGATCCATCGATCTTTATAATATTGAGAACACGTTACTGTCCACAGCATTTACTAAAATAAGCCTTAACCTGTGATGCTAAATAACAGAAATACCTTTATTTAATTCATCACAAACATGATCATAGCCTACTGTTGAATCGCCTCCTCTCATAAACTGTAAATCTCTTAATCATGATGGGGATTTATTGCATTATTTAATTAGTGTTCATTAATAAACTGTTATCTAAGTGTAGCTATATTTTTGTGGAGACATTGCATCGTCTTAAGGCAAAGAGGGAGCTCCACAGCAGTAATGGAAATTCTTTGGTAGAACCTTTATTTTGAAAAGTAGCCTGAAGCACAGACATAACTGATGGAGAACACTATCCAATCAGAAGTGAGGGGTTGATAAAGTCCCACCCACCAATGAAAGGAAATATTGAGTAATACATTTGTTTTGTCAGTAATAATGGAAAACAAGACATTGCGCTGAATTTCGTTTTTTTGTTTTGACTAAAAAACGAAAAAAAGAAAAATCAAACTGAATGTTGGTTTTTCATTTCAGGTCAAAATTCAAAAAACGGAAAAACGGCCCTTTTTTGTTTTTTTCCTTTGTTAATTACACCAAAAAAACAAACGGTTAAAACGTACCTTGGTCCTTGGTCTCCCCTGACCCCGTTATGTTTTCTCATTAGATTTTAGCGCGGTTTGCCGTTGCTAGTGTAACAGAGTTAGAATTGTATTTAGTTTTATTGTGAATCCTCCTGAATTCAACAGCAGTTATTCATTTCATGTTAAAGTAGTGCCCTCATGTGGTTTGTTTGGGAGCTGCAGACAGAAATGCATGGTTTGACGGTATATAGCGTAACACAACAGTTGCTACGGGGAACGCGTGCTGTTGGTGCATATGGTCATGCTCTGTCTCATTTGGCCAATATTTGTGTGATTATGATGCAAAATGACTAGCGATTTCAAGTAGTTTGTGTTTGTGATTTGGTTTAGCCAATGTTTAAACCATTTAATTCGAGTAGTAACATATATTTAATTAGTTATGGCTTTTTGTAAACTTCCGTCTGATAGTGCTCTCGTTAGCAAGGCCACGAGGTTGCTAATTTTATCTTATATTTTATTTAGATATGTAATGTCTGCAGCAAAACACCACTGAGAGGATGTTTTATTTCACTTTTCAGGTATGTTTTTATGTATATTTTTGTGTTTATTATTGCTTTTATTATTGCATAATGTTTCATACGAAATGTGGTCGTGTGTTCTATTATTGGTTATATACTGTAATAGCGTAACACAACAGTTGCTACGGGGAACGCGTGCTGTTGATATGTAATGTCTGCAGCAAAACACCACTGAGAGGATGTTTTATTTCACTTTTCAGTAAATACCAATCAAGAAAAATGATGTGTCCTTGCATTTATTGAGGAATTGAGCCCACTGACTCATCTGAGTGCACGAAGAACGCGTGGACGAATTGGTTAAATCACAACGCAGAATACGAGAGAGAGAGAGAGAGAGAGAGAGAGAGAGAGAGAGAGAGACCAGATCCAGTCACGAGAGCGACAAGGACCGTCACATTGGTGCCGTGACCTTTTGGATCACCTGATCATCTTGAAGAAGATCGCCATGAGGTTGCTGTTTACCTGTAGTTTTTTTAGACTTAAGTACTTTTTGAATGCAGTCTTTTTGAATGCAGTCTTTTTCAACGCAGTGTTTTTGATTTTTTTTTATACATTTTTTTATTTTGATTTTTTGGATGAAGACTTTGAATGTTTTTGGTTGTTTGTTTTTGTATACAGACTTTTGAATGAGGACATCTTCAACTGATATATCACTGCTGCTTTCGGACTGTTGCAGATATCGAGTTATGGACTGCTGAGTAACTTTTGAATTCATATTGTTTCATAACTTTCATTCATGGGTGAAAAATTTGTTCAACGATTTAATGTTAGCAGTCCTGTGAGCCCTTTTATTCCACGTGGAAGGGGTGTCATGACCAACAGTCTTTGTGTTGGTGAACCTACACCCAATGTCAGTAGGGAAAGTCCTTTGTGCATGGCGTTCGATAATGCACAGGGTGCTGGACGTGGTTTGCTTTTTCGAGACCCACCTGTTAAGAACAATGTTGGAAACACGTCTACCCCACGTAGTGCTAATTGCGATAATCAGATGTTGGATTGTTTAGCCGACATGTTTGGGCGGCTGGGTGACCAAATTAGTGATGCTGTCGCTGCCAAAATAATTGAAAGTGGAACAATGACTGCGAGCCGCGAGTCTCATGTCGGCAAAGAGACAAAAGCAGATGAGATAATATCGCGATTGATGGGCAAAGCGGGGGATATTGTGAGAATTAGTCTAAGAAGTGACTCGTCTCTTGATGTCAAGAATGACCCTGACATAATTTACTCTATTCTCCTGAAATATTTCAGTGTTGCACCATCATGCCTTCCGTTGGCTGACTTTTATTCGACTCTGCCTTAGCCCAGTGAGACCGCAGTAGATTACTGGATCAGAATCAATAAGGCAGCAGATCTAGCAGATGAAGGCCTGCGTAGACAAGGGCGGGCCATGGATAATATCAGTGAAGAGGTGGCTCACATGTTTGTAAAATATTGCCCTGATCCTGTTCTGTCTGGTCTTTTTAAGCACAAGCCGATCAGTGAATGGACTGCTAGAGAAGTCCAGGGGAGGTTGGATGAGTATCAGAGAGAGCGACGCTCCTCCCTGGCTTCTGCCAGTTCTCTCGGTGTGAGAAATGTTGATGTGGCACGTAGTGATAACCATTTGCCAATGTCTCAATTTCAGGGAACTGGTGCTAGCTTTGCAAACTATGTTAATCCCGCTCCCGCGCCCGGTGGCATACACGACCCTTTGCGCAATGCTTGCTGTTCTGATCAAACTGTTCCTAAGTCCCAGGATATTGGAAAATCAGATGAGAATGTCCTGAACCGTATGATGGGCATGTTAGAGCAGGTGATGGAAAAAGTACAGCAGGGTAACGATGTCCAGCCTGAGAAGAATGTGAATTTCAGATACAGAGGCAGAGCAAGAGGCTGTGGAGTTTGTGGTAATACTGCACATTCCACTAAGACTCACTGTCTTAAAGACAGGTTGTGTTTTGGTTGTTTTTCTCCAGGGCATGCTCATTCAGCCTGTCCACAGACTCCGTCGGGAAACTAACCAACCTGTATATCGAGGGAGGCTGTACAGGTTTGGATAGCAACTCCCAAAATGATGTCGATATTGCAAATGCTGAAAACATGTTCATGTCTGCTAAACAATCTTGTTGTGGTGAGAATGTTGTATTCCAGAACACGAATGTCGTCTGCAGAAATGACAGTCTGTTCTACACTCCCGTCATGGTGGCTGGTAAAGTGGTTCTGGATGGAATGCTCGACAGTGGATCCATGGCATGTACCATGAGTGAGAGTGCAGAACAGAAATTGTTAGATGCTGGAATAATCAGCGATCAGTGTAGAGGCAGCCCAGATGTTACGCTAATTGGCTGCGGAGGCAGCCGGGTAAAACCAAAATGTACTGTCACACTTGAGCTGGAGATTTATGGATGCAAAATGTTGGTACCTACCTTGATTGTCAGTGGGCAGCATGATGAATTCATTGTTGGCACGAATGTCATCAAACACATCATAAGATGTTCAAAGCAATGTGATTTGTTTTGGAAAACGGTTTCAACTCCTCATGTTTGTAATGACCCTACGTCTGAGGCCTTCCTGTCTATGCTTGCAGGCTTGAATCGCTGGAGGGGTGACGGGGTGCCTGACAAAATTGGCACGGTGAGATGTAATTCAGCAGTCTGTCTGGAGCCTGGTCGTGAGTACCTTGTGTGGGTAGGTTGCCTAAAAACACGGAGGTGTCTCCAGGTAGTGCTGTGCTGACAGAGCCTACAAGTTCGCGGTCGGCACCTAGAGGCGTTCTTGTGGCCAGGCTTGTCACACACCTATGGGGGGACAGGTGGGTTCCGTTGAAGTTGATTAATACTTGGGAAAGACCTGTTATGCTAAGACGTAATGCCAAGATAGCCGATCTGTTTCCAGGTATTGCTCTCGAAGACATGGATGATGGGAACCTGCTTTCTCAGACACAACAGACTAAGCCAGAGGGTAGTAACTCCATTGATCAGAGGTCTGTTGCTGAGAAGCTGAGGTCAGTTGGTCTAGAAGGGCTTGATTTGGATTCTTGTGATGTGTCTGGTCATTGTAGACAGAAATTGGCCGATACAATCATGCAGTACAATGATGTCTTTTCACGTCATCATTTGGATTGTGGTCATGCTAATGGATTTGTCCATAGGATACATCTTTCGGACACAAAACCGGTCCTTAGATACATTAAGCATTGGGAGAAATTTGTTGTGATAAATGGAATTCTCTACCGGATCTCCCATGATCGTTTGTCTAAGGGTAAGCGTTTCCAGTATGTTGTCCCTTAGTCACTTCAGTTGGAGGTTTTGATGGGTATTCACGATCATGCGGGTCATCAGGGTCAGTCCAGGAGTTTGGGACTGGTGAGACGTCGTTTCTTTTGGCTGAGCCTCGACAGAGATGTTAGAGAGTATGTACAACACTGTCAGAGGTGTGTAATGGGTAAAACTGCTGTGCCTGAGGGTCGAGCACCCTTAGAAAATATTGTGACCAGTAGACCATTGCAGTTGGTATGCATTGATTTTTGGTCGGCTGAAGATCATAACAACAAGTCAGTTGCCACTTTACCAGGTTGGCGCAAGCGTTTCAATGCAAAGATCAGTCTGCTAAACAGGTGGCACGTGTTTTGTGGGACAAATACTTTTGTGTGTTTGGGTTTCCTGAACGCATTCACAGTGACCAGGGGGCGAGCTTCTAAGGCCAGTTGATTGGTGAGCTTCTTCGGGTGTCTGGGGTGCAAAAATCACATACAACTCCCTACCATCCTATGGGGAATGGTAGTGTGGAGCGATTTAATAGGACCCTGGGGAGCATGATCCGTACATTGGCTCCTGATGCAAAGCGTAATTGGCCACGACAACTGCAATCTTTGACTTTCTTGTACAACTGTACTGTTCATGAGACGACAGGCTATGCTTCATTTTATCTCATGTTCGGTAGAGTTCCTCGCCTTCCAGTAGACATAATTTTCCGTTCTGTATTGGAGGATCACACTGTGACTTGCTACGACACGTATGTGGCTTCTCTTTTGAAAGATTTGGAGGAGGCCTTGTCATTAGCTCAGGCGCATGCTTCAAAGGAACAGAGTAGGCATGCAGTGCTTTACAACAGGAGAGTCAAAGGTCAGGACATTGATGTTGGTGATCGTGTTCTTCTACCGAACAAGGCTGGAAGAGGCAAGCGAAAGCTGGCTGACAGGTGGATGTCTGCCGTCTTTGTTGTGGTGGATAAAAATGCAGACACTCACATTTTCAAGATTAGGGATGCAAGCACTGGTCAAGAAAAGGTTGTGCATCGCAACCTTTTGCTACCTGTGAACTTTTTGCCGTTAGACAAAGCAGAGTGTACAGTATCCGACACAGTTTCGTCTTCGTCTGTGCCTGATTCATGCGACAAAAACAATGTTTCTGAGTCTTTGGCGAGTATGGGTATTGACAGTTTGAAATCTGGAACGAGTGTCAGAGATGGTGGGTTGGCAAAGATGCATGAGGATTCAGTATCTGTTAAACCTGATGTTGGTTTGTCTCTTGATGCTAATGTCTCATGTAATACAATTGATAGTCATGACAGAACTTCTGACTGGGTTTCTGGGTTGCCTGATGAATGTTCACAGCTGGGATCAGTTGTGTCTTTGAGCAATATGTCAGTGAGTGCACAAAACGAACAGTTTGATAGTTCAAGTGTTACTAGGAGTTTGGATTCTGAGGTGGAACCTGCGAGTCTTGCATGTTCTGTGATTGCAAATCCTTCAGCAGATGTTTCCAAAGGTGATGCTGAAGATGTGGCGGTTTCTGACACTGGGACCTTTATCGTGGCCAGGTCTCGTTTTGGTCGTTTCCTCAAGCCTGTGAATAGACTATTGTACACTATATCTAGGCAAGATGTTGTGTCACTGCCTGGTTGCAGAATTCAGACTGTTTGAATGTTTATTTGTTTTAGTACTGAGTTGTTCAACATGTTTGTAAACAAATATGGTTTAAGATGTACCCCAACTTTTTCTTTATTATTATTATTTTTTTTTCAATGTTTCTTTTCTTTTACTTGATACCTTGATAAGTGTGTTACATTTGCTTACTATACCTTGACATAGAGTTTTGTGAGATGTATATGGGCATCTTACTGCCAGATGTTGGTCTGAGAGTGTTGCGCTCCTCTCTTTCCACTTCATCTTTTCAGATAACCTAGAGTTTGGCATACCAGTAGGTATCTCTGTGTGTGTACACCAATGTGAATGTGTTGAAGGGTGTTTTATTTTTGTACTACCGCTGCTTTAATTCAGTAGAATTCAGTGGGGGTGAATGTAACAGAGTTAGAATTGTATTTAGTTTTATTGTGAATCCTCCTGAATTCAACAGCAGTTACTTATTTCATGTTAAAGTAGTGCCCTCATGTGGTTTGTTTGGGAGCTGCAGACAGAAATGCATGGTTTGACGGTATATAGCGTAACACAACAGTTGCTACGGGGGGGAACGCGTGCTGTTGGTGCGTATGGTCATGCTCTGTCTCATTTTGGCAATATTTGTGTGATTATGATGCAAAATGACTAGCGATTTCAAGTAGTTTGTGTTTGTGATTTGGTTTAGCCAATGTTTAAACCATTTAATTCGAGTAGTAACATATATTTGATTAGTTATGGCTTTTTGTAAATTTCCGTCCGATAGTGCTCTCGTTAGCAAGGCCACGAGGTTGCTAATTAGGGCCCGAGCACCGATGGTGTGAGGACCCTCTTGGAATTGCTCTGTTTATTATTATTATTATTAGGGCCCAAGCCCTAAGGGCGAAGGCCCTATTGTTTTCCTTAGGATTATTAGGGCCCAAGCCCAAAGGGCGAAGGCCCTATTGTTTTCCTAAGGATTATTTATTATTATTATTATTAGGGCCCAAGCCCAAAGGGCGAAGGCCCTATTGTTTTCCTAAGGATTATTTATTATTATTATTATTATTATTTTTTTTTTTACTACCTTTTGGACACTTTTGGAGGCTTTAACATGCTCAAAAACTCCTAAAACTTTGCACACATGTCAGAACCCGCGGCCATCAGGGCCGGGCTGAAGATGGTACCCAAGCGTGGCAGGGGGGCTCGACAGCGCCCCCTGGAACGGGGTCCGAAAACATAAATCATGGTCCATAAATCAAACACGCTTGCATGTAATAATATGAAACTCGGTACACATGTAGATCTCATCTTTTCATATATACTTCGCACTCTAACTTTTTACCCCAGCCCAACAGGAAGTCGGCTATTAAGGGTTGTTTGGAAAACGCATGCAATGGAATGTGAAACACTCCTCCTAGAGAATTCAAACACACGGCACGAAACTCGGTCAGCGTGAAGTCAAGACACTGAGGATGAAAAATTGCCAGGGGATTTTTGATATCTCGAACGGTTTGGCCGTGGCGAGGAAACGAAATTATGGCGAGAAACGTGAAACAGGAAGTGTGTTATAACTACTGCAGACATTAACTAATCTTGATGAAATTTCAGCAGTGTGTTCGTTGTAAGAGCCCGATCACATGGATGTGACTATTGTGAGTCAAAGTTATAGCGCCACCAACTGGCAGCAGGAAGTGTGTCACTTTCAAAATGCTTTTAAATCACCCTCTTATTTTTACCCGATTTGCTTCAAACTTCATGTGCATAATGTAGACACATGCCAGATGTAGACCTGTGAAAGGATTATTGATATCTTAGACACTGTTGCCATGGCAATGCATCAAACATTAATATTCCTTTTTTTAAGCTTTTTCATGCTTTTTTATGCTATCAGGCACTTTTGCGGTTCTTAACGTGCTCGAAAACTCTTGAAACTTTGCACACAGGTCAAAACCCGCGGCCATCAGGGCCAGGCTGAAGCTGGTACCCGGGCGTGGCAGGGGGGCTCGACAGCGCCCCCTTGAACGGGTCCGACAATTTGGTCCATATATCCAACACGCTTTACCCTATTTGCTTCAAACTTGATGTGTATAATGTAGACACAAGCCAGATGTAGACCTGTGAAAGGATTGTTGATATCTTAGATGCTGTTGCCGTGACAACGCATCAAACTTTAATATTCTTTTTGGATACTTTTGAGATTCTTAGCGCACTTTTGGGGCCCTTAACATGCTCAAAAACTCTTGAAACTTTGCACACGGGTCAGAAACCGCGGTCATCAGAGCTGGGCTGAAGCTGGTACCCGGGCGTGGCAGGGGGCTCGACAGCGCCCCCTGGAACGGGGTCCGAAAACTTGGTCCATAAATCAAACAGGCTTTACCCGATTTGCTTCAAACTTGATGTGTATAATGTAGACACACGCCAGATGTAGACCTGTGAAAGGATTGTTGATATCTTAAATGCTGTTGCCGTGACAATGCATCAAACAAATATATATAAAAAGCCGGTGGCATCGCCACCCTGGTGCCTTTAGGGTTATTGTGCACGACCTGACACAAAATATCAAAATATCTGCTCGCTATCTGCCGAACAGCTCTGGTAGTTTCGCTTCAGCACTGATGATGTTGTAGAAATAGTGCGCTCTGGTTGGTCTGGATTATTCGGGATTTTTTATTTTATACAGAAATAATTTATTTATAATTCAGATGAGAATAAAGTTAGTGTTGATTAAAATGAAGGAAAACAAATATATTGATCTGAAATATAGCACATTCATTTTACATTTATTTAGGTTCAATTACCAAACATACAATCTTAATTTAATTTAAAGCAAACTATACATTAAAAATACATGGGTTGTATGCACATTTTTTTTTTATAAAAAATATATATACTTATTATTATTATTAGGGCCCAAGCCCTAAGGGCGAAGGCCCTATTGTTTTCCTAAGGATTATTTATTAGGGCCCAAGCCCAAAGGGCGAAGGCCCTATTGTTTTCCTAAGGATTATTTATTATTATTATTATTATTATTATTATTTTTTTTACTACCTTTTGGACACTTTTGGAGGCCTTAACATGCTCAAAAACTCTTGAAACTTTGCACACGGCTCAGAACCCGCGGCCATCAGGGCCGGGCTACAGATGGTACCCGGGCGTGGCAGGGGGGCTTGACAGCGCCCCCTGGAACGGGGTCCGAAAACATGGTCCATAAATCAAACACGCTTGCATGTAATAATATGAAACTCGGTACACATGTAGATCTCATCGTTTCATATATACTTCGCACTCTTACTTTTTACCCCAGCCCAACAGGAAGTCGGCTATTTAGGGTTGTTGGTAAAACACACGCAATGGAATGTGAAGTACTCCTGCTAGAGAATTCAAACACACGGCACGAAACTCGGTCAGCATGAAGTCAAGACATTGAGGATGAAAGTTTGCGAGGGGATTTTTGATATCTCGAACGGTTTGGCCGTGGCGAGGAAACAAAATTATGGCGAGAAACGTGAAACAGGAAGTGTGTCATAACTTCAGCATACATTAACTGATCTTGATGAAACTTCAACAGTGTGTTCGCTGTAAGAGGCAGATCACATGGATGTGACAATTGTGAGTCAAAGTTATAGCGCCACCAACTGGCAGCAGGAAGTGTGTCACTTTCAAAATGCTTTGAAATCACACTCTTATTTTTACCCGATTTGCTTCAAACTTCATCTGTATAATGTAAATACACGGCAGATGAAGACCTGTGAATGGATTCTTGATATCTTTGAAACTGTTGCCGTGGCAACGCATCAAACTTTACCATTCTTTTAGAATCTCTTCGGGTAAGTTTAAACTCAAAATCATAAATAGGGCTATACTGCCCTCTTGTGTTGTTCCTGTGTTATTGATACTTAGGAAAAGGGAGCCTTCAGTTTGTTACTCTTAAGAAAATGGAACCTTAAAATAATGAAACTAATTACTTTTAATGAAAGTCAATTAAAAAAAAAGACTTTTGAAATGAAGTTATTTTTCGTAATTCGAGTAGGTCATAAATTTAAATCATATTGGTCATAAAAAGGTCTTAAAAGGTCTTAAATTTGACTGACTAAAGCCTGCAGAAACCCTGTATGAAAGTAGAAATTAACTAAAAAACGTTCGCTCTGTTCTGCTCACTCCTCGCGTTGGACGCGCACTGTTATGAAGGCCTGTGCAGCCGTGAGCTTTTTTAGTTTAATTTTAAAATAAAAAAAAGGGTATTGCTTGAATTTATTTTACAAAAACATGTGCTATATTTCAGATCAATATATTTGTTTTCCTTAAAATTATTCTCATCTGAATTACAAATAATTTATTTCTGTATAACATAATACTATATAGCGGAACGAAACTCAATTGAACCGCGCGCGCCTCACGGACTGTTTATCCGCTCGGCTCAAAGTCCAAACGGCAGCGCGGGCTCAGCAGACGCGTTCTTTTACTGTCTATGGTTAACTCTGATCAGTCTCGATCACGAGATCCAGTGAGAAGCACTTGAATTCAGCGAAGAACACAAATGTCTCAGTGATTTAAACCAGTTTAAAGGCAGATGAAACAGCGCTGAGGAACAGGAGAAACACTGTGCGCAACTATACAGTCAGAAAGATTTTCCATCTACAAATTCCCATCATTTACCATGGTTTTACTGTAACGTTAGCCTAGTAATATTAACTGCACCATGAAATGTGGGATATACATATTGAATTGTATTATATTATTAATGTAGACAATGTATTAAAGGACTAATGGAATATAATTACAGTATTTATGTATTTAGGCTATAGCCTACTGTTTTTCATACATTTCATAAAGATACGTGCCATCAACATCAGGCAACACAAACCTCTTTCAAGACTTGAAACAATATCAACCATTAGCACATGCAGAAACTAAGAAATTAATTTTGAAATAAAGATATTATTTTTGTTAAGGAAAAATTACAAATGTTTGAATGTTTTACCTCAGATTTGTGAAATGTTCTCCTGTTTGGCAAGTGTTTGTCATGATATGTTCTGACAGTAAAGAGTAGTTTAAAACCACAATTAACGCTCTGGTTTCTACAACTTTCAGTTAGAAACAAAAATCTGCCTTTAAAGTTGAAAGATAAAAAGATTTGACATTTATGGTCATAATTATCGATATTGACTGATATATTATCGTGATAATTGTTAAGTGTTGTTCCTGTGTTATTGATACTTAGGAAAAGGGAGCCTTCAGTTTGTTACTCTTAAGAAAATGGAACCTTTAAATAATGAAACTAATTACTTTTAATGAAAGTCAATAAAAAAAAGACTTTTGAAAGGAAGTTATTTTTCGTAATTCGAGTAGGTCATAAATTTAAATCATATTGGTCATAAAAAGGTCTTAAAAGGTCTTAAATTTGACTGACTAAACCCTGTAGAAACCCTGTATGAAAGTAGAAATTAACTAAAAAACGTTCGCTCTGTTCTGCTCACTCCTCGCGTTGGACGCGCACTGTTATGAAGGCCTGTGCAGCCGTGAGCTTTTTTAGTTTAATTTTAAAATTAAAAAAGGGGTATTGCTTGAATTTATTTTACAAAAACATGTGCTATAATTCAGATCAATATATTTGTTTTCCTTAAAATTATTCTCATCTGAATTACAAATAATTTATTTCTGTATAACATATGACTAAAAACCCATTTGATGTTTCTTTTCTTTTTTAATCAATAACTTAAAAATAAACAGATTAGTGCTCTGTTTGAGGTCAAGAAATTAAAACCAATGCAATATGATGAATGTTTAAAAGATGGCACCGTCAGACTGTTTTAAACAGGTTGGATAAATATTTCTTGCTTTTAAACAGTGTACGTGTGTGTGTGTGTGTGTGTGTGTGTGTGTGTGAGAGAGAGAGAGAGAGATTGTGTCTGTTACAGTGACAATAGTTTAACCCTTTAAGGCCTTGTCTTTTTGGATATATATCTTTTTTTTATTAAAAAGAAAATGTGCATACAACCCATATATTTTAAATGCATTGTTTGCTTTAAATTAAATTAAGATTGTATGTTTGGTAATTGAACCTAAATAAATGTAAAATTAATGTGCTATATTTCAGATCAATATATTTGTTTTCCTTCATTTTAATCAACACTAACTTTATTCTCATCTGAATTATAAATAACTTATTTCTGTATAAAATAAATAATCCCGAATAATCCAGACCAACCAGAGTGCACTATTTCTACAACATCATCAGTGCTGAAGCGGAACTACCAGAGCCGCTCGGCAGATAGCGAGCAGATATTTTGTGTCACGTCGTGCACAATAACCCTAAAGGCACCAGGGTGGCGGTGCCACCGGCTTTATATATATATATATATATATATATATATATATAAATATAGCTGCAAGCAGCGATGAAGGGCCAAAGCCGGCGGTACCGCCACCCTGGTGCACCAGGGTTGCGGTGCCACCGGCTTGGGCCCGTAATCGCTGCTCGCAGCTATATTTTATTATTATTATTTTTTTACTACCTTTTGGACACTTTTGGAGGCCTTAACATGCTCAAAAACTCCTGAAACTTTGCACACATGTCAGAACCCGCGGCCATCAGGGCCGGGCTGAAGATGGTACCCGGGCGTGGCAGGGGGGCTCGACAGCGCCCCCTGGAACGGGGTCCGTAAACATGGTCCATAAATAAAAAACGCTTGCATGAAATAATATGAAACTCGGTACACATGTAGATCTCATTGTTTCATATATACTTCGCACTCTAACTTTTTACCCCAGCCCAACAGGAAGTCGGCTATTTAGGCTTGTTTGGAAAACGCATGCAATGGAATGTGAAGTACTCCTCCTAGAGAATTCAAACACACGGCACGAAACTCGGTCAGCGTGAAGTCAAGACATTGAGGATGAAAGTTTGCGAGGGGATTTTGATATCTCGAACGGTTTGGCCGTGGCGAGGAAACGAAATTATGGCGAGAAACGTGAAACGGGAAGTGTGTCATAACTACTGCATACATTAACTGATCTTGATGAAACTTCAGCAGTGTGTTCGTTGTAAGAGCCCGATCACATGGATGTGACTATTGTGAGTCAAAGTTATAGCGCCACCAACTGGCAGCAGGAAGTGTGTCACTTTCAAAGTGCTTTGAAATCACCCTCTTATTTTTACCCGATTTGCTTCAAACTTCATGTGTATAATGTAGACACACGGCAGATGAAGACCTGTGAATGGATTCTTGATATCTTTGAAACTGTTGCTGTGGCAATCCATCAAACTTTAATATTCTTTTTGGATGCTTTTGAGACTCTTAGCATGCCTGAAATTGCTTAAAATTGCATGAAACTCGACAGACAGATCACATTTATTAGCCAGGTGACATGTGCATAGTTTCAGAAACGGGCGTGGTGCAGGGACTCAGTAGCGCCACCTTTTGACAAAAGTGGGGGGGTTAGTTTCATCTAGAGTTACAAAAATCTGTATTTATATAGTTCTCCTCCAGCCAGACAACTTTCTAATTTACAGTCATTAGCAATAACCAAGAGGAAGTCAGATATTTTGGTTTGAATATGGTCATTTCTCTCTGAGCCTACGTCTCTGTGACTGCTCTCTGTGTGTGTGTGTCTGTGAGTGTGGGGAGGGGGAGGGGGAGGGGGAGTGGGGCTATGCGCCTGCTCTCTGTGTGTGTGTCTGTGAGTGTGGGGAGGGGAGGGGGAGTGGGGCTAGATTAACCATTTCACTGCTGTGTG
This sequence comes from Chrosomus eos, assembly GCA_036326025.1. Lineage (NCBI taxonomy): Eukaryota > Metazoa > Chordata > Actinopteri > Cypriniformes > Leuciscidae > Chrosomus > Chrosomus eos. The sequence continues at coordinate 346,832 of JAZAVI010000051.1, forward strand.
GTTTGGCCTTCATTAAAAAGAAAATAAATGTCTTAAGCCTTGTATTTTTTAAATACGTTTTTTTAATAAAGGCATATAACAGACATGCTGCATTTAAATTTTTTTAATTAAACATTGTTTTTTATGTTTTTCAAGCCATTTGATTTATGAGGACTTTTGAAATGTCCTCATAAACCACCCATAAGTTGTAATACCAGTGTAATACACATGCCATTATACAAATTTGTGTGCTCATAAATCACATAAACCAACCCACACACACATCAAATTGACGGTGGGTGGCAATAGTATATTTAAAAGACTTGATGTGTGTGTGTGAGAGAGAGAGAGAGAGAGAGAGAGAGAGAGAGAGAGAGAGAGAGAGAGAGAGAGAGAGAGAGAGAGAGAGAGAGAATAAATTTTTTTTTTTTTTTTTTTTTTTTTTCATGTGCTTGTCCTCCGGACAAGTAAATCTGTCATTCACTTGTCTGAGAAAAAAGTTGCTTGTCCGGATTTATTTATTTATTTATTTATTTATTTATTTATTTATTTATTTATTTATTTATTTATTTATTTATTTATTTATTCTGAAGCAATATTCTCATCAGTGTTCAATCAGCTTTGATATTTAAATCGGCATATTGTAATATCTGCATTGAATGTTGTGGATATTGACTAAGAATATTGAATATTATGTATGTTATCAATCACCCTAAATGCAATACGGTGTTAGTTATATATCTTAAAGTGCGATACTGTCGCATAATAGTGTCCCATGAAGGGCATCCCCTCCCCCAATATTATTAAATGTCCTATTAGTGTCTTATTATTCTAAATAATTGAATTTATTGATCAAATTTAGGAATTTAAAATGAAAGATGAAGCATAGGCTACTGTTACCCTAGGTAGGGCTGATCAAATTAAATCATTTACACTGAAAAATTACAATTGCATAAAATAATGTTATGAAATTGATTTAAATGTACAAATAAGAAACAGTGGAAAGAAGTATACTAGGCTACTTATAAACATAACACTAAATTGCCAATAGGTGGCGGCAGGCGGCCGTGTTAATGAGTGAGTCATTTATTCATTCATTCAAACGATTCGTTTAAACGGTTGATTCATTCAAGAATGAGACAGATGTTTAGGAATTGCTCATTGAATCTTTGACTCAACCGAACCGATTCGGGTCAAAATGCTGAATCATTCAGTAATGAAAACAATGAGTGTTCCTGTGAGATGCACCGTGGTTCTGCTGTGATTTTTGTTTGGAACTATTTTCGCTGCTGGAACAGAAGAAAAATAGCCAATATTACATCTAAAATGTAAGTGACTACATTTTAACTGTTTATTGAACTGTTGTAGGAAATCAATGTCACATTTTGATATGGTATTCAGGAAAAACAATTGAGGCTGCTTAAAACATATGTTAAAATATAGAAACTCCACATTTAGATTTTTAGAGGCAGTTACAGTATGTTGTTAACTGAGTGTGTGTGTGTGTGCTGCGCTCATATAGATTTCTCCTCGAGAGGCTGCGCGAGCGTCAACAGCGCAACCTATTTATTATCCACAATCGATCGCAACAACATACAATAAATGTAATAAAATCAGAATCATTCTCTCGGTTTAGTGATTCCCTAGTTATGTATTTTGTTTGTTATTGATGTTCTAATCAGGCTACTTGACTTGTCCGTTCGGGCAAGTAAAAATTCTCTTTTACTTGTCCTTCAAAAATCCATTTGTCCCGGACAAGCGGACAAGTTAGACGGGCTCTGGAAATACGAAGTCTCTATTTTCATGCTACTAGTACTTATTTTTTAGATATTAGTATCTATTCCATTAAGTACTAGTACTTATTCATTAACGACTAGTGCTTATTCTGTTTAGAATATTCAAAGTGCTTATTCAATTTGTATGCTTATTTATATTTTCAGAGCAGAAAATTCGATTTTTCTGCTTATTAAATATTGCATCTAAAATGTAAGTGACTTGACGTGTGTGTGTGTGTGTGTGTGTGTGTGTGTGTGTGTGTGTGTGTGTGTGTGTGTGTGTGAGAGAGAGAGAGATTGTGTCTGTTACAGTGACAAGAGTTTTTAAGCCTTGTCTTTTTGGATATATATATATATATATATATATATATATATATATATATATATATATATATATATATATATATATATATATATATATATATTTTTTTTTTTTTTTTTAATGTGCATACAACCCATGTATTTTAAATGTATTGTTTGCTTTAAATTAAATTAAGATTGTATGTTTGGTAATTGAACCTAAATAAATGTAAAATGAATGTGCTATATTTCAGATCAATATATTTGTTTTCCTTCATTTTAATCAACACTAACTTTATTCTCATCTGAATTATAAATAACTTATTTCTGTATAAAATAATAAATCCTGAATAATCCAGAACCAACCAGAGCACACTATTTCTACAACATCATCAGTGCTGAAGCGGGACTACCAGAGCCGTTCGGCAGATAGCGAGCAGATATTTTGTGTCACGTCGTGCACAATAACCCTAAGGCACCAGGGTGGCCACCGGCTTTATATATATATATATATATATATATATATATATATATATATATATATATATATATAAATAAATATAGCTGCGAGCAGCGATGAAGGGCCAAAGCCGGCGGTACCGCCACCCTGGTGCACCAGGGTTGCGGTGCCACCGGCTTGGGCCGGTAATCGCTGCTCGCAGCTATATTTATTATTATTATTATTATTATTATTTTTTTACTACCTTTTGGACACTTTTGGAGGCCTTAACATGCTCAAAAACTCTTGAAACTTTGCACACGGCTCAGAACCCGCGGCCATCAGGGCCGGGCTAAAGATGGTACCCGGGCGTGGCAGGGGGGCTTGACAGCGCCCCCTGGAACGGGGTCCGAAAACATGGTCCATAAATCAAACACGCTTGCATGTAATAATATGAAACTCGGTACACATGTAGATCTCATCGTTTCATATATACTTCGCACTCTTACTTTTTACCCCAGCCCAACAGGAAGTCGGCTATTTAGGGTTGTTGGTAAAACACACGCAATGGAATGTGAAGTACTCCTCCTAGAGAATTCAAACACACGGCACGAAACTCGGTCAGCATGAAGTCAAGACATTGAGGATGAAAGTTTGCGAGGGGATTTTTGATATCTCGAACGGTTTGGCCGTGGCGAGGAAACAAAATTATGGCGAGAAACGTGAAACGGGAAGTGTGTCATAACTACTGCATACATTAACTGATCTTGATGAAACTTCAGCAGTGTGTTCGTTGTAAGAGCCCGATCACATGGATGTGACTATTGTGAGTCAAAGTTATAGCGCCACCAACTGGCAGCAGGAAGTGTGTCACTTTCAAAATGCTTTGAAATCACCCTCTTATTTTTACCCGATTTGCTTCAAACTTCATCTGTATAATGTAAATACACGGCAGATGAAGACCTGTGAATGGATTCTTGATATCTTTGAAACTGTTGCTGTGGCAATCCATCAAACTTTAATATTCTTTTTGGATGCTTTTGAGACTCTTAGCATGCCTGAAATTGCTTAAAATTGCATGAAACTCGACAGACAGATCATATTTATTAGCCAGGTGACATGTGCATAGTTTCAGAAATGGGCGTGGTGCAGGGACTCAGTAGCGCCACCTTTTGACAAAAGTGGGCGGGTTAGTTTCATCTAGAGTTACAAAAATCTGTATTTATATAGTTCTCCTCCAGCCAGACAACTTTCTAATTTACAGTCATTAGCAATAACCAAGAGGAAGTCAGATATTTTGGTTTGAATATGGTCATTTCCTCTGAGCCTACGTCTCTGTGATTGCTCTCTGTGTGTGTGTGTCTGTGAGTGTGGGAAGGGGGAGGGGGAGTGGGGCTATGCGCCTGCTCTGTGTGTGTGTGTCTGTGAGTGTGGGGAGGGGGAGGGGGAGGGGGAGGGGGAGTGGGGCTAGATTAACCATTTCACTGCTGTGTGGTTTGGCCTTCATTAAAAAAGGAAATAAATGTCTTAAGCCTTGTATTTTTTAAATACGTTTTTTTAATAAAGTAAAGGCATATAACAGACATGCTGCATTTAAAATTTTTTAATAAAACATTGTTTTTTATGTTTTTCAAGCCATTTGATTTATGAGGACTTTTGAAATGTCCTCATAAACCACCCATAAGTTGTAATACCAGTGTAATACACGTCATTATACAAATTTGTGTCCTCATAAATCACATAAACCAACCCACACAAACCAACCCACACACACACACACACACACACACACACACACACACACACACACACACACACACACACACACACTACACACACACACACACACCAAATTGACGGTGGGTGGCAATGTTATATTTAAAAGTGCATAATTGTAATATCTGCAAGGCACCCCTAGTCCAGTCTTATTAAATGTATGCTTCATCTTTCATTTTAATTTGTAAATTTGATCAATAAATTCAATTATTTAGAATAATAAGATACTATATGGCTGTTACCCTAGGTAGGGCTGATCAAATTACATCATTTACATTGAAAAATAACAATGCATTAAATTATGTTATGAGATTGTTTTAAATATGAGTCAATTAAAAATCGTTGGAAAGAATGATACTTTTAAACATAACACTGAACCGTCACTAGGTGTCGCCAGGCTACCGTCTTAATGAGCGAGTCATTGATTCATTCGTTCAAACGATTCGTTCGAACGACTGAGTCATTCATGAATGAGACAGGTATGGATTGGTCATTGAATCTAGGGTTTGCGATGTCTACCAATTTGGCATCAGACGATGTGTACAGTGAAACATCGCGATGGACGATGATATCGGAGGAGGGTCGGGGCTAACGTTTTAATTTTTCACTTAAGCAATAAGCCCCGCAAAGCCGTGTTTTACAGTGGATTTAGAACAGCTAAGGGGCGTAGGCACAACGCGGAGATATTTTCCTCTACATCTCATCAGCCATTTTGATTTCGGCACGCTCTGAGTCTGCAGCAGCTGACCACTAGGAGCGAATGTACATGATGTACAATGTACACGTGACAGAGCAGCCAGATCCAGACTGTGCTTTCGCGCTGTGGCTGGCGCTGAGCCAGAGACAGACGCGTTCAGTGCTTGTCATATTATATTACAACTATTCAGTGTTTTTAACCACATAATGTTTATTTTAGGTTTCAGACATTTAAATGCATATAATTTATAGCAAAACAATACATTTATAGTTTGTAAAATACACAATGGTGTCTATGGAAGCAGCAATAACAACCCATTCAAATATATTTGCCGACGGATTTTATTCATATCAGACACACAGTGTAAGTATAAAGTTAACTCTATTCTTCTCCCAGTTCACCGGCCATGTATTTCGGGAGAAACTGTTTTTTAAAACGACAAAACAAACTCACTTACACACATTTGAGAATCAGAATAGAAGATAGTTGATGACATGGTAACCAGGTTTGTTAATATTTATAAATAAAAGCGCTAACGTTACATGTCTGTAGGGTTTTCGGTCCATAAGCTCTTTATCAATTTTAAGTTTGGGGATAGATATTCAATAACTATTAATCTATGATCAACAAATTATTGAATACAGTTTGAACCGGGTCCTTACGTTAATAAATTCCCCACGAAGGGGTGTACAGCGTACCCGTCTGTTCAGGGTAAGTATATAACAATTAAACACAACGAATTATGGTTAATTATTAATATACATCCTACACAGAGGAATGGCTGATCTTCAACAATACCAAAGCATTTGACCCCTCCTCGCTCATTCACACGTCCGCCGTGTAGTCAGGCTAAAGGGTGCAAATGACTTATGGTCTATTTTAGCTTAAATTAACTGACAATGTTTTGTGCACTTAAACGATTATCAGATTGTAGCTAGGATCTTTTATATTAAAGAGGCTTTGTTATACGAGCAACAACCACAGAGTCAATAAAGTATAAAATGAGGTTTAATGAATGAACTAGACTACATGTAACAGGATATAGATTAAACAAAATGAAATAAAACAATAAGAAAAGAAAACACAAGGAAAATACAATTGCTAGCACAGTTAGAGTAAACCCTTTAGAGACAGCCACAGGAGATATACTTTACAACGTCTAAAATTTGGTTTGAACAAGTTTTTTGCATTCAGACCTGTAAGTTCTTGGTGTGCGGGCGGCGTCCAGAGAGATGGAGGGGGGTTTCTTTGACTCCAAGCGTGGTTGATTCGCGGGAGATTCAAACGTTCTGGCTTAGTTCTGTATGCGTGAAGAGAGTCTTTTCACCGGAGTGCTGACAAGACTTACGAAACGCACGTGGAGGTCTCAGTCGGGAGACGAGAACACTAAGAACAGACTAGCTATGCGCAAAATGAAACGAAGTTAAAGTAAAACAGGAACATTAAAAATAAAATACGAAGATTACAAAGAATACACAGGAACAGGATACACACGGACAGAGAGAGCGATTGTCTCTGTGTTGGAGAATTTAAAGATGAGCTGGGCACGCCTGGGTAAGGCGCGCCGGCCAATGATAGCATCCCATATCGAGGAGCGCGTACGCCCCCTGATTGGGGTGGAGATCAGCGGTAATATGAATTTATGACCAAGTAGAAAATTAAGCTTACTTTGGTAATAGCATATGCATGTAGTTATACATTTCACGATATGGATATACAGCTTAATAGATGGATCAGATTTGTAGGATTACAACGATATCAAACATTTCACATCACAGACGTACTATTACAGAGTTACATCTGGAGGCACACATTCAGGCACTCATAAGGATCGTACATTCCTGAAAACATTCGTAATACAAGTTTGCACACTCACAGTTCTTTTACATGTATTTAAAACAGCAAATATATTTTAGTAACGATTTACAGATAGGAAATCAGAGTTCATATGTATGTGCGTGTGTGCGGGGACGTGGGTGTGAACGCGTGTTGCGCTCGGCGGGAAACAGACAAAGGAGCATCTGTTTTTGCGCTTCTCCCCCCTGATTTCCGCTGGGAGGGAGAAGATGGCCTGGGTGTTGTCTCAAGCGAAAGAAACCGCTGTTTGGGGAACACTTAAGACAATTTGTCAGCGTAGGTGACACCTTTAGGGTGTACTCTCTAGACTTGAAGACGCCAGTTCGGGAGATAGAGGTTCCGAGGGCTGACCACATGGCCTTTTAGGAATGTCTGTTAAAGTTAGGTCCCTTTGTTCTGGATTTAAATTGGTTGCGAGTTCGTGACTCAATAAAAGAGAATTAATGAAAGCTCCCGAGTCTCTACAGTTTCCCCCCTTTCGGGAGATGATGTCCCTGGGGAGAGATCGTCTGCCGACAATCATTGCATGGGAGGATGGAAGGTGAATCATGAATTCGGATAACAGGTGATTATCAGGGCTGAGGGCTTAGCTCAATGAGGTTACCGGCGGCTTCTTGCGTGTTATCCTCCTTTCGGGGGTTTCGTCGGAAGCCTCCGGACACGGCTTTGGAGAGCCTGACGGTAGATGCTCGTGTCTCGTTGAGTCTCCTGTACAGGATGAAAGCCAAGCCCAATGTTAGGATGTGACTGACTACCATAGAGAGGCAGAGCGCAGTGTCTGCTGCGGTCCAGGCTCGGGCAACAGGTGAAGCAGTCAAAGTGGGCTGTCGAGACAAAGCTTGTAGGGCGGAGTCAAGAGGAGCAATGTCAATTAGCTGTGACCCCCCTGTCTCAATTTCCAGTTCCAGCTCTGGACTCAGGGTGAAATTGTGGTCTTTGAAGAAAGAGGGAATTTCCAATTCTGTTTCGTACTCGTGGCTCGGAAGATGATACAATGCCAGATCGTCTACGTGGAGGATGGCACCTTTAGGTACTTGAATCCACATGCTCTGGTTGAGTAGGCTGACACGGGTAGCGGTGTCATGTTGGTCATAGGTGAGAGTGGCAGTGAGTACCGGAGTGTTGACAAGCCACCGGTCACCGATGATCTCTGCTCGGGTTTCTTCCACTTGTATGCGAGGCTTAGCTTCGGCAGGGCAGCGGTTGTCGCTGGACATGGTTTGCAGTCCGCAAATTCCATCAGTGTTGTCTCTAAGGAATGGTTTGCTAGGGCACAGATAATGAATGTCTTTCGTCAAGGTGCACATGTGCAGGTTTGGAGCCAGGTACAGCTGAGGATCGCTGTCGTGGTAGGCTACCACTTCTGGAGTGCGGATCTTGATGTGCGTGTTACCTTTCCAAAACCCGACGTTGACAATGTCTTTGAGTCTGTAGATTCGGCTTGACTCGATGATGGGTAAGTTCAGGAGGAATCCCATTTCTCTCTGCTCTGGGTCGACATAGAGTGGGATGGCGCTGCCCAGAGAGTAGGCCAGGTGTACTTGGAGCGGATCAGCTGGCGTGGTGATGGCGGAAGCCAGCACGTTCTGGACAAGGCTCAGAGGTATGAGGTAGGGTGGGATCCTACCCATGGCTAGGCTGTCAATAGATGAGCTCACCTCCCTTAACATGTCCGTCATCAGGGCGGTGACCAGCTGAGTTTGGGCAAAGTCATTTTGGAAAACAGTGAACAGCTGTTTCATGGAATTCACAGTCTGGTTCAGCATGACGCTGTGGGTGTTGAGAATGACCACAGTTCCCTTTAAGGTCCTTCCGATGGTCTGCAGAGAAGCACTCTGCACGGTGAGCTGCTCTTTTAACTGGGGAATCTCTGTCTGGATTTCAGCCACATGTCGTCTCACGGTGGCTAGGTTAACAGCGTTGACGCTTGACATACCAATGTTGAACAGAGTTCCCACTGCAGCTGCGGCTCCCAAGAGGGCTCCAAGGAACCGTTTGGGGCGGCGGTTGTGTCCGCCTAATTCCGCTTGGGTGACGGTCATCTTTTCAAGTTGGTTTAGCATGTGTCTGACGTCGGCCTCGGCGTGGGCGATGGCATCCTCTGTCCACCGGGCTCCGGCCCAGCTGTACTGGGCTACTGCGCTGGGGTAATGTGCTCTGTACACGTTGCGGGGGTCGAGTCGAACGTACACCTTCTGGGTGTGGGTCCGACAGTTGGTGATCAGGAGGCCCGGTTGTTCTCTCAGCACGATGCCTGTCGACGGGCCGGGTGTGATGACGTCAGGTGGCGGTTGTCCTCTGTCGTCCAGTCATTAGTTCAAAGGGGGACACCTGAGTTGAGTCCTGGGGAGTGGCTCTGAGGGCCATTAACACCAGCGGGAGTTTCACATCCCAGTCCTTCTGGTTGGCAGCCACATACTTTCTCAGCATACTGACCACAGTCCTGTTAGAACGTTCAACTTGGCCAGATGAGATCGGTGAAAAACTGATATGTAGTTGAACGTGGACCCCCAGGAGTTTCCAGATCTGCTGCATAATCTCAGCTGTAAAGTGGGTACCTCTGTCTGAGTTGACACTCATTGGCAGTCCGAATCTGGAGAAGATGTGATTCATCAGAAGGTATGCCGTGGTCTGGGCGGTGTCATTGGCTGCTGGAAGACATTCTACCCATTTTGTGAACTGGCACACGACTGTGAGGAAGTACTTGTTGCCCCTTGTTGACCTTGGCAGAGGTCCTACCCAGTCGATTTGGAGGTCTGACCAGGGGAATGTGACTCTTCTGCGTTGCAGTGGAGCTCTGTGATTCGGATTTGCAGGTTGGAACTGACAGCAAATTAGACAGTCTTTGACATATTCCGCCACGTGTTCTTGCATGCGGGGCCAATACGCTACTCGCTTCAGTGTCTTATAGGTGGCACGGGTACCGTGGTGTCCAGCACATGGCGCATCATGAGCATACATCAGCATCACCCCCCTTAGGCACTGAGGGATCACAAGCCTTGGCGCTGTGTTGTCCTCAGGTGCATACCACAGAATGTTGTGAATGACACGCAGCATGTGCTTGATGTCATGCAGCCGTCTGAGGCACGGGTCGTCAGTGAGATCAGACGGTGTGAGTGGGTGGTTGGAGGGGTCAGAGAGGTGGTTTAGAAAAGTCTTTATGGACGTGTCAGAGGCTTGCATGTCTGCTATGTCGTTGTTTGACATCTGCGGAGTCAGAGTGAGAGGCTGGGAAGCAGGCAGTGCGGCAGGAAAAGTTCGTTTGCTGCGGTTAGCACTGCCACATCAAAGGCTGGTGGTTGGGCTGGAGGTGACCATATGTTACCGTGCAGTGCGCCAGTCTTGGCAAGGGCATCGGTTTGGTCATTTAGGTCCTTGTCGAGGCCCGGTTGCTTGGAGTGGCCTTTCACCTTCTTCCAGTAGACAATCATGTCATGTTGTCTAGTCAGGTCGTCACATGCCTGAAACAAGTGTTGGTGTTTGACAGGCCTGCTGTTTGACGTCTTAAAGCCATTTTGTTTCCACCCTGGAAGGTGGCATGTGAAACTTAGTCTGGCATAGTTCGAGTCTGTGCAGATAAGGAATTCTTTGATGTTATGTGTCGCTGCGATTTGCATAGTTATGAGAATCGCTGCCACCTCAGCATATTGTGATGACTGAGGCCCCAGCTTGAAGTGTTGTGGTGGGCATGGCAGATCATTTACCCATAACACACCCGCACCAGCTTGGCGGATGCCCTCTTGGTTGTAGGAACATCCATCGACGTAAGCTGTGGGCATACCTTGGCACGTGTTGTCATCGAAGTATCTGTGACATGTCTGCTGTTGTGGTTCTTCCACATTAGCCGTTACAGGTGGTGCGTTATCAGTGCAGTTCTGGCAGGCAGCCAGGCCGTTGCCTAGCGCAGATTTGTGGTTCTGGGCATACCGTGCTTCGACATTGCGCCCTTGGAGGGCCATTAACCACGTGGCGATGCGGGAATTGGTGACCACGCCATCGCGGATGCGTTGGCTGTTGAGGAACATGACAGGCTGATGACAAGTCTCTATGATAACTTTCTGAGCTCCAATGTAGTTGGAGAACCGTTGTATGGCCCATACAGTGCAAAGCAGCGCTTTTTCACAGTCTGAGAATTTAGTCTCTGGTGGAAGGAGTGTCTTGCTGGCATACGCTACAACTCTTTTGTCTTGATCGTGTCGTTGGTACAGACCAGCGCTGAGACAGTGGTTGGAGAATCCCGCTTCTAAGTAGAATTCTTTTTGTGGGTCAGGGTAGGCCAGACATGGAGCTGTGCACAGATGACGTTTCAGCTCATTCATGGCATTGTCCTGGACGGGTGTCCAGACAAAAGGGCAGTCTTTTTTCAGCAGGGCAGTTAGTGGCTTTGCAATGTCTGAGTAGCTTTCTATGAACTGCCGTGAGTAGTTACACACTCCCAGAAAGCTTCGCAGTTCTGAAAGGTTGGTGGGTGGTTTGATGTTTTGAACAGCTTGTATGCGGCTGGACTGTGGTTCGATGCCTTGCGACCCGATCAGCAGTCCCACGTAGTTGACCTTGGTTCGACACCATTGACCTTTGTGGAGGGCGATCTTGGCGCCTGCAGCTGTTAACTGGTTCAAAACAGTCTATTTCTGCCAGGTGCTCGGTAACTGTTGTGCTCTTCATCAGCACGTCGTCCACATAGATGAGATTTCCTCTCATTCTCGCATCAGGGCATGCTTTGTTCAGGAAGATGTTAAACTCAGCGGGTGAGTTGGCATAGCCGAAAGGGCACCTGGTGAAAGTGAATTGTCTGTTACCGAACGTGAAAGCTAGCTTGTGCTGGTCTTCTGGATGTACCGGCAGGGTCCAGAAACCTGAAGCTACGTCGAGCGTAGAGAAGATTGTGGCTCCTCTGATTCTGGGTAACTCCTGCTGCAATTGGGTCGTCGGCCATCGTGACAGTGGTACCTGTCGATTCAACTTGCGGTAGTCGATCGTGGGGCGCCACCGGCCATTCGGTTTAATTACCGGCCAGATAGGAGCAGAATAGGTGCTATTGCATGGGCGAATTACACCTTTTTGAAGCATAGAGTCAATAATTTCTTGCACCGGTTCATGTGATGCAATGGGGATCTTGTACTGTCTGACAAAGGTGGGAGGAGCGTCAGGGTGCGTTGGAATGCGCACGGTGTGCAGGTGAGTGAGACCACAGTCTAGAGAGTCTTTGGCAAATGACGCTTTGAATTTGTAAAGGACTTGTCGGAGTCTTTGTCGATCTGCATCCTCTTTGATTGCGTCGGCGTCTTTTAGAATTTGCTGAACTTGAGACTCAAATCCTGGATATGGCTCCTCTGTGGGTGAACCGCTCGTGGTTTTGCAGGCGTGGGTGCAGCAGGTGTTTCAATCTGGCAGATAGGCTGTTTGGAAACTGTGTACACGGCAAGGTGTTGGTCCTCCGTCAGTTCCGTTCTGCAGACTTGATCTTTGTCCATCGGCATGACTGAGGCGATGGAGATGATTTTGAAGGGTGCTGTGTGCAGTGTGTCGCCTGTGCATCCTTCTGGTATCATTGAAGCTGGAATAGGCCCAATGACAGGTAAAGTCAGTTCAAAATCAGGAAAATCATAGCTCACGAGCCATCCTAGCCGATAGGCTTTTGGAATTGCAATGTCCACTGCTATGCAGTTGTTGAAAAGGATGTAGACTGCACGAGATGACAATTCAGTGAGGGGTGTGGCTTCAAGTGTGAGTCCAAGTTCAACGCATTCGGGTGAAGGTTGAAAGAAACCCAGTGTGTTGTTTAGGGTTTGGCCACGTCGTATGTTGAGCCGAACAGCGACCCCTTTGGTGTACGCAGGTACTACAGTTGCCTGTTCGCTGATTAGAGTGCAAACCTCTGGATGGTTTGGCCTGACAGAAGATTGTCAGTGCGTGTAGTAACAACAGCTGTTTGTAAAGTCAGTGGGGCCCAAAGTACCTCATTAATAAAATCCACATGCGCCTGGAGGCGAATCAGAATGTCTGCTCCAATGTAAACATCGTGGGGCAGGTCCGGAAGGATCAAGAAGTAATGAGTCAGGCACCGATGGTTCCAGTTCAAGTTCAAAGCACAGATACCTTTTGCAGTCACCAGGTTTGATGGGCATGAGTTCAAAGGGAAACGTGTGCGTTTGCTTGCAGAAGGAAGGTCTGGTGTGACTTTAATTAGCTCGTTGAAAAGTGACAGGCTGATAGCACAATTGTCGGCCCATAGGGCGAGTACAATGTCAGTAGTGGTTACACCATTCAGCTGCAGGTCGGTGGTGACCTTGGGGCAGAAGGACTCAGAGTCTTTGGGGAGTTGAAAAGTGCAGAGTAACGAACTTGAATCTCGCTCAGGTGCAGAGCCTGTGTTCCCATGGCTGGCGGTGACAGTTCCCGTGACCTGACAGTCTGGCTCTGTTGACCTGGGTGGCTGACAGGGAGAGGTTCTCGCACTTGAGCCCAAATCTTCAGTTGTCTGAAGTCCAGCAGGGGCTCGAAGCGATCTAGTAGATCTTTGCCGATGAGAAGGGGAAACGTGTTCATCTGTGAAATGTACACGGGGTGTATCAAGCTCATGTGACCAAGGGTTAAGTGAAGGGGAGCTATTTGTTCAAGCCGGATGTCAGTTTGGCTGTAAGATCGCACATTCAGCTCACAATTCTGAGATTTCAGAGTTCTGTTCTGTCTGTTAGCTTCAAAACTGAGTCTTTCAAAGAGTTCAGCTGATATCAAAGTGAGGTCCGATCCGGTGTCGACCAGAGCTTCGAGCCTCACCACATTTTCCAATGTGATAGAGAGATAAAGTTTGCGTGCTAGTCCTTTTTCGACCAGGTTCCCCAGGAGTTTTAATGTGGGGGCTTGTGTGGCGATCGATAAACAGTTAGGGTCAGTGTCTTGGGATTCGTTGGGGAGACACACGACCAAAACAGCACTTTCTGGTATCTCTGGGGTTTTTTCACTGGTATGCTGTGTTGGATTGTCCGCTTCTGGATGTGCGGTTGTTGACAGCAGTGAGTGGGTGTCACTGTCACTTGGTGTTATGACAGTTGGTTCTGTGGTCTGTGTCAGGAGAACAGTGTTCGTGGTGCTTGGTTCAGTAGGAGGGCTGTCAGGAAGGGTTTTAATCCTTACCCTTAGTCACGCAGAGTCTGGCTTGTCCTCTTTGTCAGTTTTCTTTTGAAGAAGCCCTTTTAGGATCTTCAGGATCTCTGCGGTCTCTGACGTGGACTCACTGTTTTCTTTTGCAGCAGGCTTGGATTTGGGCTTGGATCTGTTAGAGGCCTGCCGAGAGGGAGTTCGCTGCGGGCTGTCTGGACTGGACGTTCTTGTCGCTGGAGTCCGGCTCTGTCTGGGCCGTCGGCTGGTTTCCCAGGTGGCCCCCCCTTTTTGGGTGTGGGGGTGCCGTGGGCTGCTGTATGATCTTTCAGGGCGCTCGCCCTGATGCTTAGGACGAGCACCCTCGTAGCTGCGTCGCCCTCTGCTGGCCTGAAACGGTCTCGGCTCGTTATTAGAAAGTCTGTTAGGGTGGTGTCGTGTGGTGCCCTCTAGTGACAGCTCTGGATGCTGATCAGTGATAGGGCAGATAGAGGGAGTTTTTACAGTCTTTTCAGAAACAATTTTCTGCTTGATAAACGCCTTGTGGGCGAGGTCCCTCAGTTGCTGGGTAGACATTGTGCGAGGACAGGCCAGGACCCCTAAGTGATGGCTCACAGTGGGATGCAGGTTGCGGAGAAACAAAGTTCTGAAGTTAAAGTCCTCCTCCATCCCGGGATCATTCCGTGCCCCGAAGTATGCTTGTCGGAGGCGAGTGTAAAAGGCCTGCGGCGTTTCCAGTCTTGCCTGCTTGAGGCTCATCGCGGTGATGAGTCCTTGATCGGTGTCTGGATCAGAGAATTCCCTGATGAACGCCTGTCGCAGCTGTTGGTAATCCGCTTTGACGGTATCTGGTTGGCGATCCAGAAAACTGCGTACATCCCGACTCGAAGTAATCCGAAGCAGGTATAATCTGTCCCACGGGGTAACATGGGGAACAGTGTATAAGTGGAAGTCAATGTCTTTCAAGTAGGCGTGCACATCGTGGCCTCCAGCAGGATTTGGCGTGAAAGTAGGAATGTTCCTAGCAAGCTTGTCAAGTTCTTTAAAGGCCATGCCGTGGTAAGTGGCAAGGGTTTGCTGTGACGCACCTCCTTTTCCTGAGGGCGAGGGCTCTTGCAGGCTGTCCATTGATGTCTGGGACGGTGGATGTCCGTCTCCTTTCACCGTTCTGTGTTCTTGGCTGAAGTGTGCAGACTGACCGGTCAGGGAGAACTTGGTAGTGTGTGTCTCCCTTTCCCGGTCACTCTGAAGTTTATAAGAGTGTTTTAACTCACGGTGGACAGCGTCGAGCTCATCTTTATAAAGTTCTTTTTGCTGGATAAGTTCATTAATTTCAGCTCTGGCCGCCTTTAAGTGTTTCTCACAGGCTTTGGCTTTGGCGTCTCTTTCTTTTAGTTCATTGTTTGCTCTCTCAAGGAGAGCTTCACCTTGTTGCAGTTTTTCGGTGAGTGTCTCTCTGGCTTTTCTCTCTTTCAGTTCCTTTTGGTCGGTGTCTAGACGAAGGTTTTCCAGAGCAGTTTGAAGTTCTTCTACTTCCTTCCGTGACTCTGGGTCCGTTTCCTCCTCGTCCTGCTCCTCGTTCTCGAGTAGTAGCTGGTCTAGCCGACTTTGGGTCTTTGCTTGGTCGCGCCGGGCCTCCTCCGCTTGGAGACGTAGAGTTGCCGTCTCCTGTTCCAGGTCGATGGCGTGTCTCTCGTGAAGGCGGGCTTGTGCGACGAGTGTGTGGGCCAGGTTTCCCACGATTCGGGCCCATTCTTTGTGGCTGTAGCTTTGGGTTGGGTCGTGCCTCATCAGCAGGTCCAGGTCGGTGTCCAGCTGCGCCTGGTTCCGGGGCTCGGAGTCGCCGGTATCCTCGGGCAGGACGGTGGCTGTCATGGCCTTCAGCCATGTCTCAAGGCTGTCCCAGTGGGCTGCGGGGCTGGGAGACCGGGACATGCTGGCTTACTGCAGGCGAGAGGAGCACAACACACACAAACACAAACAGACCAAATGCAAATTTGTTCTACAATTTATGCGCTTATACCCTTAATACGGCGATGCCGTTTACGGTACTTTGACTAACTGATGCAGACAGTTAGGTAGGGACAAATTGTTTAGGTCAGCGCAGGGCCTAAATCAAGATTTTGACAGGACCGGAGCCTAGTAGGTCACGGTTGGTGCTAACGGCTCGGCTGTCAGTCTGTTATTTAGCTCTCCTGGGGTGTCTCTGTAGGCTCTGTCTCTGGTGACCTGGAAGGCACAGTTCACACAGAACAGAGAGAAGTAACAGAAGAATAGCAAGAAAAACTTAAAGTGAGATTTAGACAATAGGAATTAATGGATCTGTTAAGACAGAGTAAACGATAGTACAGAAATGGTTACGGGGACTAAGAGGGCTTGAGCCGACTATGTGTGGTTTTCTGAGAAAAAGGGGTGGACACTCTTAAATGTCACGGGAGAATATCTAATATTCTTGTGGTTTATACTAAGTGGATGTCTTTGCTTTACCTTAATTTAGCTTGTCTGGGGTGACCTGAAATCACACTAGCGGGAGCCAGCGTCGAGGACAATCTTTCCGTCGCTCCAAGCACTTAACCGAGATGTCCACGGCCTCTCCTGTGCGTCAACCACCGTGCGCCCTCCCAAACAACAGACTTTAACACAACTGGCACGCCCGGGAGGTCACCTGCTTACGACACTGCAAAGGGGACTTTTCCCCAGAACCCTCTTTCGAGTGGCCCCCTATTAGGCCCCGGTTTGTGTACTAGGTCCGAAATTGCCTTGTGTCTTATCGCGTGGTGAGCCTCCCCTTTTTGGGAGCGCCAAATTGCTGATGTCTTATTGCGTGCCGCACCAATGGAGAGACAGGGAGGTCCGCGACTCACCCACAGCAAGCGTTGGTTACGCCGGTCAGACGACCCCGCCCACTGGACACCAACCAGATATGACGGTCAGATCACACCAGCGCAAGAGAAATCTACCTGTAGATAACAAATGTGATAGAGAAAGGTGACTCTAGAATTACTTCAAAGCTTACTTTGTCTAAAACAAAATTGAGTATCTGTATGTGTAGAAAATACAAAACCTTGTTACCTAATGGGAGAGAGAGAAGCAGAGAGGGAATTGTGACACTGCTAGTTGTCAGAATAACCTACGGAGAAGGGTCAGTGAGTAAGGCAGGATAAACACAGGAGTAAGTAGGCTGTAGTGGCGGTTTTGGGCCACAAGAGGGGGTACTTTCCAGTGGTTAGCCGGCTAGGGAAACAACTTAATTGGAATTGTAAGTCAACTGGTTTGAATTCAATTCAAATAAGCATAGACGGTGATGTTGAATAACACCTAAGATAGTGTGGGTACCGTCGTGATAGAAATATCACTTAAGAGACGGCAGGGTTGAGTGCGAGAAAGAGAGAGAGAGAAAAAAAAAAAAAGTTATTAAAAAAAAATTATATATTTTTTTTTTTGGAAGAGAAAAATTAATTTAAAAAAAAAAAAAAATTAAAAAAAAAAATTAAAAAAAAAAAATTAATAAAAAAAAAATTATTAATTAATTTTTTTTTGGAAAGATGATTAATAAGAGTTATCAATTTATTAAAACAAATTATCAAACTCATTAATTTATCGAGAAGGAAAAAGGTAAAGAATTTAATAAGATTTATTGATTTATCTGAGGGACAATCAATAACCTTATCCGGACAGAAAACGAAATCAAGTAGAATTATTCGTAACCTAATTCATAAAGTGAAGTGAGAATTTAATTCAGTTTTACCTTCAAAGTTTTTCTTTAGACCAATCTGAATGAGGCTATGAAAATTAACGGATGGATTACTTCTAATGCTAATCACGACTGCTGTAAAGTAATCAGTGACAGCCTTAGAACAACCCAACTGAAAATAGGCTGGACTCTCAAACAGAAATCGAGAATTACAAAGAGCTGACTCAGCGTTGAAGGCCACAAGGGGCGTTCCCCGTGAGTCACTTCCTGTGAGGAACTACAACTGACTTAGAAAGGAAAAATTCAGGAGAGAGTGACCTTATCTGAGAGCGTCCATACGGTGGCGCTATTACGCTCACGTCGAAGAAGAGGGTGTGGCGGTGATTTGAGACTGAGGCGCAAGGCTGCGCTCTAGTGTTCAGCAACAGAATCACAACCACACGCTTCAATTGTACCTTTTCAGGGCACGCGCAGAATCCTATATACTGCAAATAATTTAGATTCAGGCGGATTTACAGTGCTATGTTCCACGGGTTTAGTAAAGCAGATTTAATTCACTGCACTTACATAACAATACCAACAGGAATTGACGTCTGTGGTTTAACTCTCAATACATTTATCATTTAGCACTTTAATGATTTAAAATGTTTTGGTTTAACGTTTGGTTAGCTCAGCCAAAGTTGAAACCAGGAGTTTTCGTTAATCTAATGATTATATATATCAGGCCTTATAGGTTGAAAACAGGAGCATCGCTGCATTCAATTCCTCTATCGCACTGCTCAAAAGATTCTCGTTTTGAAAACAGGCTGATCAAAGAAAATATCTTAACATGTAAACGTCTTTACAGAGGTAATATCTCTTTTGTTGCGAACTACAGTTTACATTCAATACTTTAAACCGTGAATATCAGTATTACGAACTGTAATTCATTTTAGCAATTACAACGATTACACGCTTAGGTGAATTTAGCAGTTTGTAATGTGCTCAGCTGAAACTTGGCTTTCAGCTTGCAACATGCGCGGCGCGCGGCGCGCGGCGCGCTCGCGTTTCTTAATAAAACACAGCAAAAAACACAATATTGCCACTGCATTAATTGCTCACACAACAAAGCTTAAAATATTGCCTATCAATTCTCCACCAAAATTCTGTAGGGTTTTCGGTCCATAAGCTCTTTATCAATTTTAAGTTTGGGGATAGATATTCAATAACTATTAATCTATGATCAACAAATTATTGAATACAGTTTGAACCGGGTCCTTACGTTAATAAATTCCCCACGAAGGGGTGTACAGCGTACCCGTCTGTTCAGGGTAAGTATATAACAATTAAACACAACGAATTATGGTTAATTATTAATATACATCCTACACAGAGGAATGGCTGATCTTCAACAATACCAAAGCATTTGACCCCTCCTCGCTCATTCACACGTCCGCCGTGTAGTCAGGCTAAAGGGTGCAAATGACTTATGGTCTATTTTAGCTTAAATTAACTGACAATGTTTTGTGCACTTAAACGATTATCAGATTGTAGCTAGGATCTTTTATATTAAAGAGGCTTTGTTATACGAGCAACAACCACAGAGTCAATAAAGTATAAAATGAGGTTTAATGAATGAACTAGACTACATGTAACAGGATATAGATTAAACAAAATGAAATAAAACAATAAGAAAAGAAAACACAAGGAAAATACAATTGCTAGCACAGTTAGAGTAAACCCTTTAGAGACAGCCACAGGAGATATACTTTACAACGTCTAAAATTTGGTTTGAACAAGTTTTTGCATTCAGACCTGTAAGTTCTTGGTGTGCGGGCGGCGTCCAGAGAGATGGAGGGGGGTTTCTTTGACTCCAAGCGTGGTTGATTCGCGGGAGATTCAAACGTTCTGGCTTAGTTCTGTATGCGTGAAGAGAGTCTTTTCACCGGAGTGCTGACAAGACTTACGAAACGCACGTGGAGGTCTCAGTCGGGAGACGAGAACACTAAGAACAGACTAGCTATGCGCAAAATGAAACGAAGTTAAAGTAAAACAGGAACATTAAAAATAAAATACGAAGATTACAAAGAATACACAGGAACAGGATACACACGGACAGAGAGAGCGATTGTCTCTGTGTTGGAGAATTTAAAGATGAGCTGGGCACGCCTGGGTAAGGCGCGCCGGCCAATGATAGCATCCCATATCGAGGAGCGCGTACGCCCCCTGATTGGGGTGGAGATCAGCGGTAATATGAATTTATGACCAAGTAGAAAATTAAGCTTACTTTGGTAATAGCATATGCATGTAGTTATACATTTCACGATATGGATATACAGCTTAATAGATGGATCAGATTTGTAGGATTACAACGATATCAAACATTTCACATCACAGACGTACTATTACAGAGTTACATCTGGAGGCACACATTCAGGCACTCATAAGGATCGTACATTCCTGAAAACATTCGTAATACAAGTTTGCACACTCACAGTTCTTTTACATGTATTTAAAACAGCAAATATATTTTAGTAACGATTTACAGATAGGAAATCAGAGTTCATATGTATGTGCGTGTGTGCGGGGACGTGGGTGTGAACGCGTGTTGCGCTCGGCGGGAAACAGACAAAGGAGCATCTGTTTTTGCGCTTCTCCCCCCTGATTTCCGCTGGGAGGGAGAAGATGGCCTGGGTGTTGTCTCAAGCGAAAGAAACCGCTGTTTGGGGAACACTTAAGACAATTTGTCAGCGTAGGTGACACCTTTAGGGTGTACTCTCTAGACTTGAAGACGCCAGTTCGGGAGATAGAGGTTCCGAGGGCTGACCACATGGCCTTTTAGGAATGTCTGTTAAAGTTAGGTCCCTTTGTTCTGGATTTAAATTGGTTGCGAGTTCGTGACTCAATAAAAGAGAATTAATGAAAGCTCCCGAGTCTCTACATGTCACACAGCGCTATTTTGGCTGTGGTGAATCACGTGCCAAGCATGACGCGTCACCATGGAAACATGGGGGGGGGGGGGGTCGCGATGCTGGCTTAACGATGATATCGTCTATCGGCACAACCCTAATTGAATCTTTGAGTAAACCAATTTGTCCAAAATGCTGAATCATTCAGTAATGAGAAAACATGTTGCTGTGAGATGCGCAATGGTTCTGCTGTGATCTTTGTTTAACTATTTTCGCTGCTGAAACAGAAAAACCGTCAATATTGCATCTAAAATGTAAGTGACTTGACGTGTGTGTGTGTGTGTGTGTGTGTGTGTGTGTGTGTGTGTGTGTGTGTGTGTGAGAGTGTGTCTGTTACAGTGAAAAGAGTTTAACCCTTTAAGGCAGTGGATCTCAATCCTGGTCCTAGGGAGCCACTGCTCTGCATAGTTTGTATGTCTCCCTCATTTAACACACCTGATTCAGATCATCAGCTCGTTAGGAAAGAGCTTTATTAACTGAAGTGGGTGTGTCAGATAAAGGAGACATATAAAATGTGCAGAGCAGTGGCACCCATAGGACCAAGATTGAGAACCACTGCTTTAAGGCCTTGTCTTTTTTGGATATATCTTCTTTTTTTTTTATGTGCATACAACCCATATATTTTAAATGTATTGTTTGCTTTAAATTAAATTAAGATTGTATGTTTGGTAATTGAACCTAAATAAATTTAAAATTAATGTGCTATATTTCAGATCAATATAATTGTTTTCTTTCATTTTAATCAACACTAACTTTATTCTCTATCTGTATTATAAATAACTTATTTCTGCATAAATTAAAAAATCCCCAATAATCCAGACCAACCAGAGCGCACTAATTCTACAACATCATCAGTGCTGAAGCGGAACTACCAGAGCGGTTCGGCAGATAGCGAGCAGATATTTTGTGTCACGTCGTGCACAATAACGCTAAAGGCACCAGGCTGGCGGTGCCACTGGCTTTATATATATATATATATATATATATATATATATATATATATATAATATATAATAAATATAGCTGCGAGCAGCGATGAAGGGCCAAACCCGACGGTGTACGCCACCCTGGTGCACCAGGGTTGCGGTGCCACCGGCTTGGGCCGTAATCGCTGCTCGCAGCTATATTTATATATATATTTAGGGCCCAAGCCCAAAGGGCGAAGGCCTATTGTTTTCCTAAGGATTTTATTATTATTCTTCTAATTATTTTTTTACTACCTTTTGGACACTTTTGGAGGCCTTAACATGCTCAAAAACTCCTGAAACTTTGCACACATGTCAGAACCCGCGGCCATCAGGGCCGGGCTGAAGATGGTACCCGGGCGTGGCAGGGGGGCTCGACAGCGCCCCCTGGAACGGGGTCCGAAAACATGGTCCATAAATCAAACACGCTTACATGTAATAATATGAAACTCGGTACACATGTAGATCTCATCATTTCATATATACTTCGCACTCTAACTTTTTACCCCAGCCCAACAGGAAGTCGGCTATTTAGGCTTGTTTGGAAAACGCATGCAATGGAATGTGAAACACTCCTCCTAGAGAATTCAAACACACGGCACGAAACTCGGTCAGCGTGAAGTCAAGACATTGAGGATGAAAGTTTGCGAGGGGATTTTTGATATCTCGAACGGTTTGGCCGTGGCGAGGAAACGAAATTATGGCGAGAAACGTGAAACAGGAAGTGTGTCATAACTACTGCATACATTAACTAATCTTGATGAAACTTCAGCAGTGTGTTCGTTGTAAGAGCCCGATCACATGGATGTGACTATTGTGAGTCAAAGTTATAGCGCCACCAACTGGCAGCAGGAAGTGTGTCACTTTCAAAATGCTTTTAAATCACCCTCTTATTTTTACCCGATTTGCTTCAAACTTCATGTGCATAATGTAGACACATGCCAGATGTAGACCTGTGAAAGGATTATTGATATCTTAGACACTGTTGCCATGGCAATGCATCAAACATTAATATTCCTTTTTTTAAGCTTTTTCATGCTTTTTTATGCTTTCGGGCACTTTTGGGGTTCTTAACGTGCTCGAAAACTCTTGAAACTTTGCACACAGGACAAAACCCGCGGCCATCAGGGCCAGGCTGAAGCTGGTACCCGGGCGTGGCAGGGGGCTCGACAGCGCCCCCTTGAACGGGTCCGACAATTTGGTCCATATATCCAACACGCTTTACCCTATTTGCTTCAAACTTGATGTGTATAATGTAGACACAAGCCAGATGTAGACCTGTGAAAGGATTGTTGATATCTTAGATGCTGTTGCCGTGACAACGCATCAAACTTTAATATTCTTTTTGGATACTTTTGAGATTCTTAGCGCACTTTTGGGGCCCTTAACATGCTCAAAAACTCTTGAAACTTTGCACACGGGTCAGAAACCGCGGCCATCAGGGCCGGGCTGAAGCTGGTACCCGGGCGTGGCAGGGGGGCTCGACAGCGCCCCCTGGAACGGGGTCCGAAAACTTGGTCCATAAATCAAACAGGCTTTACCCGATTTGCTTCAAACTTGATGTGTATAATGTAGACACATGCCAGATGTAGACCTGTGAAAGGATTGTTGATATCTTAGATGCTGTTGCCGTGACAACGCATCAAACTTTAATATTCTTTTTGGATACTTTTGAGATTCTTAGCACACTTTTGGGGCCCTTAACATGCTCAAAAACTCTTGAAACTTTGCACACGGGTCAGAAACGGCGGCCATCAGGGCCGGGCTGAAGCTGGTACCCGGGCGTGGCAGGGGGCTCGACAGCGCCCCCTGGAACGGGGTCCGAAAACTTGGTCCATAAATCAAACACGCTTGCATGTAATAATATGAAACTTGGTACACATATAGATCTCATCGATTCATATATCCTTTGTACTTTTACTTTTTACCCCAGCCCAACAGGAAGTCGGCTATTATGGTTTGTTTGAAAGCGTATGCCCCTGGAATTCGATATACTACTCCTAGAGAATTCAACCAATCGCCACGAAACTCAGTCAGCATGAAGTCAAGACATTGAGGATGAAAAATTGCCAGGGGATTTTTGATATCTCGAACGGTTTGGCCGTGGCGAGGAAACGAATTTATGGCGAATAATGGAAACAGGAAGTGTGTTATAACTTCTGCATACATTAACTGATCTTGATGAAACTTCAGCAGTGTGTTCGCTGTAAGAGTCCGATCACATGGATGTGACTATTGTGAGTCAAAGTTATAGCGCCACCAACTGGCAGCAGGAAGTGTGTCACTTCCTAAAGGCTTTGAAATCACCCTCTTATTTTTACCCGATTTGCTTCAAACTTCATCTGTATAATGTAAATACACTGCAGATGAAGACCTGTGAAGGGATTCTTGATATCTTTGAAACTGTTGCTGTGGCAACGCATCAAACTTTAATATTCTTGTTTGATGCTTTTGATGCTCTGAGTCAATATGGCAAGCCGTTTTAACATTTAATCATTTTAACCTAGTAGTCTCTTTTTTCATGCTACTAGTACTTATTTTTTAGATACTAGTATCTATTCCATTAAGTAATAGTACTTATTCATTAGCGACTAGTGTTTATTCTTTAGTACTAGTGCCTATTCTTTAGATAGTAGTGCTTATTCTTTAGATATTCTTTTGAATACGTATTAGTAGCTAATGAATAAGTACTGGTATCTATTTAATAGGTACTAGTATGTAATGACTTAGAACTAGTATTTATTGAATAAATACTAGTATCTATTAATAGGTGCTATTATCTAAAATGTCATTTTCTCTCTCTCTCTCTCTGAGCCAATATGGCAAGCCGTTTTAACATTTAATCATTTTAACATACTAGTCTCTATTTTCATGCTACTAGTACTTATTTTTAGATATTAGTATCTATTCCATTAAGTACTAGTACTTATTCATTAGCGACTAATGCTTATTCTGTTTAGAATATTCAAAGTGCTTATTCAATTTGTATGCTTATTTATATTTTCAGAGCAGAAAATCCGATTTTTCTGCTTATTCAATATTGCATCTAAAATGTGACTTGACGTGTGTGTGTGTGTGTGTGTGTGTGTGTGTGTGTGTGTGTGTGTGTGTGTGTGTGTGTGTGTGTGTGTGTGTGTGTGTGTGTGAGAGAGAGAGATTGTGTCTGTTACAGTGACAAGAGTTTTTAAGCCTTGTCTTTTTGGATATATATATATTTTTTATAAAAAAAAAATGTGCATACAACCCATGTATTTCAAATGTATTGTTTGCTTTCAATTAAATTAAGATTGTATGTTTGGTAATTGAACCTAAATAAATGTAAAATGAATGTGCTATATTTCAGATCAATATATTTGTTTTCCTTCATTTTAATCAACACTAACTTTATTCTCATCTGAATTATAAATAACTTATTTCTGTATAAAATAAAAAATCCCGAATAATCCAGACCAACCAGAGCACACTATTTCTACAACATCATCAGTGCTGAAGCGGGACTACCAGAGCCGTTCGGCAGATAGCGAGCAGATATTTTGTGTCACGTCGTGCACAATAACCCTAAAGGCACCAGGGTGGCGATGCCACCGGCTTTATATATATATATATATATATATATATATATATATATATATTATATATATATAAAATATAGCTGCGAGCAGCGATGAAGGGCCAAAGCCGGCGGTACCGCCACCCTGGTGCACCAGGGTTGCGGTGCCACCGGCTTGGGCCCGTAATCGCTGCTCGCAGCTATATTATATATTATATATATTTAGGCCCAAGCCCTAAGGGCGAAGGCCTATTGTTTTCCTAAGATATTTATTAGGGCCCAAGCCTAAGGCGAAGGCCTATTGTTTTCCTAAGGATTATTTATTATTTTCTTCTTCTTCTAATTATTTTTTTACTACCTTTTGGACACTTTTGGAGGCCTTAACATGCTCAAAAACTCCTGAAACTTTGCACACATGTCAGAACCCGCGGCCATCAGGGCCGGGCTGAAGATGGTACCCGGGCGTGGCAGGGGGGCTCGACAGCGCCCCCTGGAACGGGGTCCGAAAACATGGTCCATAAATCAAACACGCTTGCATGTAATAATATGAAACTCGGTACACATGTAGATCTCATCGTTTCATATATACTTCGCACTCTAACTTTTTACCCCAGCCCAACAGGAAGTCGGCTATTTAGGCTTGTTTGGAAAACGCATGCAAAGGAATGTGAAACACTCCTCCTAGAGAATTCAAACACACGGCACGAAACTCGGTCAGCGTGAAGTCAAGACATTGAGGATGAAAGTTTGCGAGGGGATTTTTGATATCTCGAACGGTTTGGCCGTGGCGAGGAAACGAAATTATGGCGAGAAACGTGAAACAGGAAGTGTGTTATAACTACTGCATACATTAACTAATCTTGATGAAACTTCAGCAGTGTGTTCGTTGTAAGAGCCCGATCACATGGATGTGACTATTGTGAGTCAAAGTTATAGCGCCACCAACTGGCAGCAGGAAGTGTGTCACTTTCAAAATGCTTTGAAATCACCCTCTTATTTTTACCCGATTTGCTTCAAACTTCATCTGTATAATGTAATACACGGCAGATGAAGACCTGTGAATGGATTCTTGATATCTTTGAAACTGTTGCCATGGCAATGCATCAAACATTAATATTCCTTTTTTTAAGCTTTTTCATGCTTTTTTATGCTTTCGGGCACTTTTGGGGTTCTTAACGTGCTCGAAAACTCTTGAAACTTTGCACACAGGACAAAACCCCGGCCATCAGGGCCAGGCTGAAGCTGGTACCTGGGCGTGGCAGGGGGGCTCGACAGCGCCCCCTTGAACGGGTCCGACAATTTGGTCCATATATCCAACACGCTTTACCCTATTTGCTTCAAACTTGATGTGTATAATGTAGACACAAGCCAGATGTAGACCTGTGAAAGGATTGTTGATATCTTAGATGCTGTTGCCGTGACAACGCATCAAACTTTAATATTCTTTTTGGATACTTTTGAGATTCTTAGCGCACTTTTGGGGCCCTTAACATGCTCAAAAACTCTTGAAACTTTGCACACGGGTCAGAAACCGCGGCCATCAGGGCCGGGCTGAAGCTGGTACCCGGGCGTGGCAGGGGGCTCGACAGCGCCCCCTGGAACGGGGTCCGAAAACTTGGTCCATAAATCAAACAGGCTTTACCCGATTTGCTTCAAACTTGATGTGTATAATGTAGACACATGCCAGATGTAGACCTGTGAAAGGATTGTTGATATCTTAGATGCTGTTGCCGTGACAACGCATCAAACTTTAATATTCTTTTTGGATACTTTTGAGATTCTTAGCACACTTTTGGGGCCCTTAACATGCTCAAAAACTCTTGAAACTTTGCACACGGGTCAGAAACCGCGGCCATCAGGGCCGGGCTGAAGCTGGTACCCGGGCGTGGCAGGGGGGCTCGACAGCGCCCCCTGGAACGGGGTCCGAAAACTTGGTCCATAAATCAAACACGCTTGCATGTAATAATATGAAACTTGGTACACATATAGATCTCATCGATTCATATATCCTTTGTACTTTTACTTTTTACCCCAGCCCAACAGGAAGTTGGCTATTATGGTTTGTTTGAAAGCGTATGCCCCTGGAATTCGATATACTACTCCTAGAGAATTCAACCAATCGCCACGAAACTCAGTCAGCATGAAGTCAAGACATTGAGGATGAAAAATTGCCAGGGGATTTTTGATATCTCGAACGGTTTGGCCGTGGCGAGGAAACGAATTTATGGCGAATAATGGAAACAGGAAGTGTGTTATAACTTCTGCATACATTAACTGATCTTGATGAAACTTCAGCAGTGTGTTCGCTGTAAGAGTCCGATCACATGGATGTGACTATTGTGAGTCAAAGTTATAGCGCCACCAACTGGCAGCAGGAAGTGTGTCACTTCCTAAAGGCTTTGAAATCACCCTCTTATTTTTACCCGATTTGCTTCAAACTTCATCTGTATAATGTAAATACACTGCAGATGAAGACCTGTGAAGGGATTCTTGATATCTTTGAAACTGTTGCTGTGGCAACGCATCAAACTTTAATATTCTTGTTTGATGCTTTTGATGCTCTGAGTCAATATGGCAAGCCGTTTTAACATTTAATCATTTTAACCTAGTAGTCTCTTTTTTCATGCTACTAGTACTTATTTTTTAGATACTAGTATCTATTCCATTAAGTAATAGTACTTATTCATTAGCGACTAGTGCTTATTCTTTAGTACTAGTGCCTATTCTTTAGATAGTAGTGCTTATTCTTTAGATATTCTTTTGAATACGTATTAGTAGCTAATGAATAAGTACTGGTATCTATTTAATAGGTACTAGTATGTAATGACTTAGAACTAGTATTTATTGAATAAATACTAGTATCTATTAATAGGTGCTATTATCTAAAATGTCATTTTCTCTCTCTCTCTCTCTGAGCCAATATGGCAAGCCGTTTTAACATTTAATCATTTTAACATACTAGTCTCTATTTTCATGCTACTAGTACTTATTTTTTAGATATTAGTATCTATTCCATTAAGTACTAGTACTTATTCATTAGCGACTAATGCTTATTCTGTTTAGAATATACAAAGTGCTTATTCAATTTGTATGCTTATTTATATTTTCAGAGCAGAAAATCCGATTTTTCTGCTTATTCAATATTGCATCTAAAATGTGACTTGACGTGTGTGTGTGTGTGTGTGTGTGTGTGTGTGTGTGTGTGTGTGTGTGTGTGTGTGTGTGTGTGTGTGCGTGTGTGTGGTGTGCGTGTGTGTGTGTTTGTGTGTGTGTGTGTGTGTGTGAGAGAGAGAGAGATTGTGTCTGTTACAGTGACAAGAGTTTTTAAGCCTTGTCTTTTTGGATATATATATATTTTTTATAAAAAAAAAATGTGCATACAACCCATGTATTTCAAATGTATTGTTTGCTTTAAATTCAATTTAGATTGTATGTTTGGTAATTGAACCTAAATAAATGTAAAATGAATGTGCTATATTTCAGATCAATATATTTGTTTTCCTTCATTTTAATCAACACTAACTTTATTCTCATCTGAATTATAAATCACTTATTTCTGTATAAAATAAAAAATCCCGAATAATCCAGACCAACCAGAGCACACTATTTCTACAACATCATCAGTGCTGAAGCGGGACTACCAGAGCCGTTCGGCAGATAGCGAGCAGATATTTTGTGTCACGTCGTGCACAATAACCCTAAAGGCACCAGGGTGGCGATGTCACCGGCTTTATATATATTATATATATATATATATATATATATATATATATATATATATATATATATATAAATAAATATAGCTGCGAGCAGCGATGAAGGGCCAAAGCCGGCGGTACCGCCACCCTGGTGCACCAGGGTTGCGGTGCCACCGGCTTGGGCCCGTAATCGCTGCTTGCAGCTATATTTATTCTTCTAATTATTTTTTTACTACCTTTTGGACACTTTTGGAGGCCTTAACATGCTCAAAAACTCCTGAAACTTTGCACACATGTCAGAACCCGCGGCCATCAGGGCCGGGCTGAAGCTGGTACCCGGGCGTGGCAGGGGGGCTCGACAGCGCCCCCTGGAACGGGGTCCGAAAACATGGTCCATAAATCAAACACGCTTGCATGTAATAATATGAAACTCGGTACACATGTAGATCTCATCGTTTCATGTATACTTCGCACTCTTACTTTTTACCCCAGCCCAACAGGAAGTGGCTATTTAGGGTTGTTGGTAAAACACACGCAATGGAATGTGAAGTACTCCTCCTAGAGAATTCAAACACACGGCACGAAACTCGGTCAGTGTGAAGTCAAGACATTGAGGATGAAAGTTTGCGAGGGGATTTTTGATATCTCGAACGGTTTGGCCGTGGCGAGGAAACAAAATTATGGCGAGAAACGTGAAACAGGAAGTGTGTCATAACTACTGCATAAATTAACTGATCTTGATGAAACTTCAGCAGTGTGTTCGTTGTAAGAGCCCGATCACATGGATGTGACTATTGTGAGTCAAAGTTATAGCGCCACCAACTGGCAGCAGGAAGTGTGTCACTTTCAAAATGCTTTTAAATCACCCTCTTATTTTTACCCGATTTGCTTCAAACTTCATGTGCATAATGTAGACACATGCCAGATGTAGACCTGTGAAAGGATTATTGATATCTTAGACACTGTTGCCATGGCAATGCATCAAACATTAATATTCCTTTTTTTAAGCTTTTTCATGCTTTTTTATGCTTTCGGGCACTTTTGGGGTTCTTAACGTGCTCGAAAACTCTTGAAACTTTGCACACAGGACAAAACCCGCGGCCATCAGGGCCGGCCTGAAGCTGGTACCCGGGCGTGGCAGGGGGGCTCGACAGCGCCCCCTTGAACGGGTCCGACAATTTGGTCCATATATCCAACAGGCTTTACCCGATTTGCTTCAAACTTGATGTGTATAATGTAGACACAAGCCAGATGTAGACCTGTGAAAGGATTGTTGATATCTTAGATGCTGTTGCCGTGACAACGCATCAAACTTTAATATTCTTTTTGGATACTTTTGAGATTCTTAGCGCACTTTTGGGGCCCTTAACATGCTCAAAAACTCTTGAAACTTTGCACACGGGTCAGAAACCGCGGCCATCAGGGCCGGCTGAAGCTGGTACCCGGGCGTGGCAGGGGGGCTCGACAGCGCCCCCTGGAACGGGGTCCGAAAACTTGGTCCATAAATCAAACAGGCTTTACCCGATTTGCTTCAAACTTGATGTGTATAATGTAGACACATGCCAGATGTAGACCTGTGAAAGGATTGTTGATATCTTAGATGCTGTTGCCGTGACAACGCATCAAACTTTAATATTCTTTTTGGATACTTTTGAGATTCTTAGCACACTTTTGGGGCCCTTAACATGCTCAAAAACTCTTGAAACTTTGCACACGGGTCAGAAACCGCGGCCATCAGGGCCGGGCTGAAGCTGGTACCCGGGCGTGGCAGGGGGGCTCGACAGCGCCCCCTGGAACGGGGTCCGAAAACTTGGTCCATAAATCAAACACGCTTGCATGTAATAATATGAAACTTGGTACACATATAGATCTCATCGATTCATATATCCTTTGTACTTTTACTTTTTACCCCAGCCCAACAGGAAGTCGGCTATTATGGTTTGTTTGAAAGCGTATGCCCCTGGAATTCGATATACTACTCCTAGAGAATTCAACCAATCGCCACGAAACTCAGTCAGCATGAAGTCAAGACATTGAGGATGAAAAATTGCCAGGGGATTTTGATATCTCGAACGGTTTGGCCGTGGCGAGGAAACGAATTTATGGCGAATAATGGAAACAGGAAGTGTGTTATAACTTCTGCATACATTAACTGATCTTGATGAAACTTCAGCAGTGTGTTCGCTGTAAGAGTCCGATCACATGGATGTGACTATTGTGAGTCAAAGTTATAGCGCCACCAACTGGCAGCAGGAAGTGTGTCACTTCCTAAAGGCTTTGAAATCACCCTCTTATTTTTACCCGATTTGCTTCAAACTTCATCTGTATAATGTAAATACACTGCAGATGAAGACCTGTGAAGGGATTCTTGATATCTTTGAAACTGTTGCTGTGGCAACGCATCAAACTTTAATATTCTTGTTTGATGCTTTTGATGCTCTGAGTCAATATGGCAGGCCGTTTTAACATTTAATCATTTTAACCTAGTAGTCTCTTTTTTCATGCTACTAGTACTTATTTTTTAGATACTAGTATCTATTCCATTAAGTAATAGTACTTATTCATTAGCGACTAGTGCTTATTCTTTAGTACTAGTGCCTATTCTTTAGATAGTAGTGCTTATTCTTTAGATATTCTTTTGAATACGTATTAGTAGCTAATGAATAAGTACTGGTATCTATTTAATAGGTACTAGTATGTAATGACTTAGAACTAGTATTTATTGAATAAATACTAGTATCTATTAATAGGTGCTATTATCTAAAATGTCATTTTCTCTCTCTCTCTCTCTGAGCCAATATGGCAAGCCGTTTTAACATTTAATCATTTTAACATACTAGTCTCTATTTTCATGCTACTAGTACTTATTTTTTAGATATTAGTATCTATTCCATTAAGTACTAGTACTTATTCATTAGCGACTAATGCTTATTCTGTTTAGAATATTCAAAGTGCTTATTCAATTTGTATGCTTATTTATATTTTCAGAGCAGAAAATCCGATTTTTCTGCTTATTCCATATTGCATCTAAAATGTGACTTGACGTGTGTGTGTGTGTGTGTGTGTGTGTGTGTGTGTGTGTGTGTGTGTGTGTGTGTGTGTGTGTGTGTGTGTGTGTGTGTGTGTGCGTGTGTGTGTGTTTGTGTGTGTGTGTGTGTGTGTGTGTGTGAGAGAGAGAGATTGTGTCTGTTACAGTGACAAGAGTTTTTAAGCCTTGTCTTTTTGGATATATATATATTTTTTATAAAAAAAAATGTGCATACAACCCATGTATTTCAAATGTATTGTTTGCTTTAAATTAAATTAAGATTGTATGTTTGGTAATTGAACCTAAATAAATGTAAAATGAATGTGCTATATTTCAGATCAATATATTTGTTTTCCTTCATTTTAATCAACACTAACTTTATTCTCATCTGAATTATAAATAACTTATTTCTGTATAAAATAAAAAATCCCGAATATTCCAGACCAACCATAGCACACTATTTCTACAACATCATCAGTGCTGAAGCGGGACTACCAGAGCCGTTCGGCAGATAGCGAGCAGATATTTTGTGTCACGTCGTGCACAATAACCCTAAAGGTACCAGGGTGGCGATGCCACCGGCTTTATATATATATATATATATATATATATATATATAATATATATATATATATATCGTCACTGTCCGATGAAAACCGCGTATGTCCATTTTGCCGATTTTGAGATTTTTCGACGGATAGAATGTCCAGGCTCATTTCCGTATACAGTATGCGTCACATGTCTAAATGACCAATGAAAAGTTGTGAAATCATGTCATCTGATTTTCACGTATATCCACTTGGTGTCAAAGCTGTCAATCACGCCGCGTATCTCCCGCCCTGTGGAGGCGTCTCGCAGTTCTAAGCGTCTCTGGAAGCTCAGGATTGTATAGCCGAATAACTCTGTGAGGTAAAGTATAAGCAAATGTTTGTTTTTGACAACACTGTTCAAGTTTATTATATTCGCAATGTATTCACAACTGTTATTTACCGGTAAATGGTAGAGGTGGAAGTAATTGTCACTGTTTATTGTATAAAAGTTAGCGCACGGGTCTGTTAACAATAGTAAGGTAGTCTAATATTTTTCTGACTAATAAATTACTGACACAGTAAAGGGTAGATTTAAATAAAGAATAACGAATAAAGAATAAAGAAAAACTAAATTTAAATAAAGAAAATTTACATTTAAATAAAGAAAAAAACTAAATTTAAATAAATAAAAATTACATTTAAATAAAAAAAACGAAAATTGAATAAAGAAAAAAAAAAAAATTTAAATAAAGAAACGAAATTAAGTTAAATTAATTAATGAGATTAATTTAGATTTTTCGTTCATTTCGGAATGAAAGATGAAATGTAAAAAAAGGGTGCAGCTTGTTTTTTTGTTTAAAAGAACAAAACAGAAATGGCTGTATTTTTTTGTAGGCTACATAAACTTTGTTATTGTTTTAGTATCATAATGATTAATGCACTTGAGGATGAAAGTTTGCGAGGGGATTTTTGATATCTCGAACGGTTTGGCCGTGGCGAGGAAACAAAATTATGGCGAGAAACGTGAAACGGGAAGTGTGTCATAACTACTGCATACATTAACTGATCTTGATGAAACTTCAGCAGTGTGTTCGTTGTAAGAGCCCGATCACATGGATGTGACTATTGTAAGTCAAAGTTATAGCGCCACCAACTGGCAGCAGGAAGTGTGTCACTTTCAAAATGCTTTGAAATCACCCTCTTATTTTTACCCGATTTGCTTCAAACTTCAACTGTATAATGTAAATACACGGCAGATGAAGACCTGTGAATGGATTCTTGATATCTTTGAAACTGTTGCTGTGGCAATCCATCAAACTTTAATATTCTTTTTGGATGCTTTTGAGACTCTTATCATGCCTGAAATTGCTTAAAATTGCATGAAACTCGACAGACAGATCACATTTATTAGCCAGGTGACATGTGCATAGTTTCAGAAACGGGCGTGGTGCAGGGACTCAGTAGCGCCACCTTTTGACAAAAGTGGGGGGGTTAGTTTCATCTAGAGTTACAAAAATCTGTATTTATATAGTTCTCCTCCAGCCAGACAACTTTCTAATTTACAGTCATTAGCAATAACCAAGAGGAAGTCAGATATTTTGGTTTGAATATGGTCATTTCTCTCTGAGCCTACGTCTCTGTGACTGCTCTCTGTGTGTGTGTGTCTGTGAGTGTGGGAAGGGGGAGGGGGAGTGGGGCCATGTGCCTGCTCTCTGTGTGTGTGTCTGTGAGTGTGGGAAGGGGGAGGGGGAGTGGGGCTATATTAACCATTTCACTGCTGTGTGGTTTGGCCTTCATTAAAAAGAAAATAAATGTCTTAAGCCTTGTATTTTTTAAATACGTTTTTTTAATAAAGGCATATAACAGACATGCTGCATTTAAATTTTTTTAATAAAACATTGTTTTTTATGTTTTTCAAGCCATTTGATTTATGAGGACTTTTGAAATGTCCTCATAAACCACCCATAAGTTGTAATACCAGTGTAATACACATGCCATTATACAAATTTGTGTCCTCATAAATCACATAAACCAACCCACACACACATCAAATTGACGGTGGGTGGCAATAGTATATTTAAAAGACTTGATGTGTGTGTGTGTGTGTGTGTGTGTGAGAGAGAGAGAGAGAGAGAGAGAGAGAGAGAGAGAGAGAGAGAGAGAGAGAGAGAAGAGAGAGGAGAGAGAGAGAGAGAGAGCATACTTTTTTTTTTTTTTTTTTCATGTGCTTGTCCTCCGGACAAGTAAATCTGTCATTCACTTGTCTGAGAAAAAAGTTGCTTGTCCGGATTTATTTATTTATTTATTTATTTATTCTGAAGCAATATTCTCATCAGTGTTCAATCAGCTTTGATATTTAAATCGGCATATTGTAATATCTGCATTGAATGTTGTGGATATTGACTAAGAATATTGAATATTATGTATGTTATCAATCACCCTAAATGCAATACGGTGTTAGTTATATATCTTAAAGTGCGATACTGTCGCATAATAGTGTCCCATGAAGGGCATCCCCTCCCCCAATATTATTAAATGTCCTATTAGTGTCTTATTATTCTAAATAATTGAATTTATTGATCAAATTTGGGAATTTAAAATGAAAGATGAAGCATAGGCTACTGTTACCCTAGGTAGGGCTGATCAAATTAAATCATTTACACTGAAAAATTACAATTGCATAAAATAATGTTATGAAATTGATTTAAATGTACAAATAAGAAACAGTGGAAAGAAGTATACTAGGCTACTTATAAACATAACACTAAATTGCCAATAGGAGGCGGCAGGCGGCCGTATTAATGAGTGAGTCATTTATTCATTCATTCAAACGATTCGTTTAAACGCTTGATTCATTCAAGAATGAGACAGATGTTTAGGAATGGCTCATTGAATCTTTGACTCAACCGAACCGATTCGGGTCAAAATGCTGAATCGTTCAGTAATGAAAACAATGAGTGTTCCTGTGAGATGCGCCGTGGTTCTGCTGTGATTTTTGTTTGGAACTATTTTCGCTGCTGGAACAGAAGAAAAACAGCCAATATTACATCTAAAATGTAAGTGACTACATTTTAACTGTTTATTGAACTGTTGTAGGAAATCAATGTCACATTTTGATATGGTATTCAGGAAAAACAATTGAGGCTGCTTAACACATATGTTAAAATATAGAAACTCCACATTTAGATTTTTAGAGGCAGTTACAGCATGTTGTTAACTGAGTGTGTGTGTGTGTGCTGCGCTCATATAGATATCTCCTCGAGAGGCTGCGCGAGCGTCAACAGCGCAACCTATTTATTATCCACAATCGATCGCAACAACATACAATAAATGTAATAAAATCAGAATCATTCTCTCGGTTTAGTGATTCCCTAGTTATGTATTTTGTTTGTTATTGATGTTCTAATCAGGCTACTTGACTTGTCCGTTCGGGCAAGTAAAATTCTCTTTTACTTGTCCTTCAAAAATCCATTTGTCCCGGACAAGCGGACAAGTTAGACGGGCTCTGGAAATACGAAGTCTCTATTTTCATGCTACTAGTACTTATTTTTTAGATATTAGTATCTATTCCATTAAGTACTAGTACTTATTCATTAACGACTAGTGCTTATTCTGTTTAGAATATGCAAAGTGCTTATTCAATTTGTATGCTTATTTATATTTTCAGAGCAGAAAATTCGATTTTTCTGCTTATTAAATATTGCATCTAAAATGTAAGTGACTTGACGTGTGTGTGTGTGTGTGTGTGTGTGTGTGTGTGTGTGTGTGTGTGTGTGTGTGTGTGTGTGTGTGTGTGTGTGTGTGTGTGTGTGTGTGTGTGTGTGTGTGTGTGTGTGTGTGTGTGTGTGTGTGGAGAGAGAGAGAGATTGTGTCTGTTACAGTGACAAGAGTTTTTAAGCCTTGTCTTTTTGGATATATATATATATATATATATATATATATATATTAATGTGCATACAACCCATGTATTTTAAATGTATTGTTTGCTTTAAATTAAATTAAGATTGTATGTTTGGTAATTGAACCTAAATAAATGTAAAATGAATGTGCTATATTTCAGATCAATATATTTGTTTTCCTTCATTTTAATCAACACTAACTTTATTCTCATCTGAATTATAAATAACTTATTTCTGTATAAAATAATAAATCCTGAATAATCCAGACCAACCAGAGCACACTATTTCTACAACATCATCAGTGCTGAAGCGGGACTACCAGAGCCGTTCGGCAGATAGCGAGCAGATATTTTGTGTCACGTCGTGCACAATAACCCTAAGGCACCAGGGTGGCCACCGGCTTATATAATTATATATATATATATATATATATATATATATATATATATATATATATATATATATATATATATATATAAATATAGCTGCGAGCAGCGATGAAGGGCCAAAGCCGGCGGTACCGCCACCCTGGTGCACCAGGGTTGCGGTGCCACCGGCTTGGGCCCGTAATCGCTGCTCGCAGCTATATTTATATATATATATATATTTAGGGCCCAAGCCCAAAGGGCGAAGGCCCTATTGTTTTCCTAAGGATTATTTATTATTATTATTATTATTATTATTATTATTTTTTTTTTTTTTTACTACCTTTTGGACACTTTTGGAGGCCTTAACATGCTCAAAAACTCCTGAAACTTTGCACACATGTCAGAACCCGCGGCCATCAGGGCCGGGCTGAAGATGGTACCCGGGCGTGGCAGGGGGGCTCGACAGCGCCCCCTGGAACGGGGTCCGTAAACATGGTCCATAAATAAAAAACGCTTGCATGAAATAATATGAAACTTGGTACACATGTAGATCTCATCGTTTCATATATACTTCGCACTCTAACTTTTTACCCCAGCCCAACAGGAAGTCGGCTATTTAGGCTTGTTTGGAAAACGCATGCAATGGAATGTGAAACACTCCTCCTAGAGAATTCAAACACACGGCACTAAACTCGGTCAGCGTGAAGTCAAGACATTGAGGATGAAAGTTTGCGAGGGGATTTTTGATATCTCGAACGGTTTGGCCGTGGCGAGGAAACGAAATTATGGCGAGAAACGTGAAACGGGAAGTGTGTTATAACTACTGCATACATTAACTAATCTTGATGAAACTTCAGCAGTGTGTTCGTTGTAAGAGCCCGATCACATGGATGTGACTATTGTGAGTCAAAGTTATAGCGCCACCAACTGGCAGCAGGAAGTGTGTCACTTTCAAAATGCTTTGAAATCACCCTCTTATTTTTACCCGATTTGCTTCAAACTTCATCTGTATAATGTAAATACACGGCAGATGAAGACCTGTGAATGGATTCTTGATATCTTTGAAACTGTTGCTGTGGCAATCCATCAAACTTTAATATTCTTTTTGGATGCTTTTGAGACTCTTAGCATGCCTGAAATTGCTTAAAATTGCATGAAACTCGACAGACAGATCACATTTATTAGCCAGGTGACATGTGCATAGTTTCAGAAACGGGCGTGGTGCAGGGACTCAGTAGCGCCACCTTTTGACAAAAGTGGGGGGGTTAGTTTCATCTAGAGTTACAAAAATCTGTATTTATATAGTTCTCCTCCAGCCAGACAACTTTCTAATTTACAGGCATTAGCAATAACCAAGAGGAAGTCAGATATTTTGGTTTGAATATGGTCATTTCTCTCTGAGCCTACGTCTCTGTGCTTGCTGTCTGTGTGTGTGTCTGTGAGTGTGGGAAGGGGGAGGGGGAGTGGGGCTATGTGCCTGCTCTCTGTGTGTGTGTCTGTGAGTGTGGGGAGGGGGAGGGGGAGTGGGGCTAGATTAACCATTTCACTGCTGTGTGGTTTGGCCTTCATTAAAAAGAAAATAAATGTCTTAAGCCTTGTATTTTTTAAATACGTTTTTTTAATAAAGGCATATAACAGACATGCTGCATTTAAATTTTTTTAATAAAACATTGTTTTTTATGTTTTTCAAGCCATTTGATTTATGAGGACTTTTGAAATGTCCTCATAAACCACCCATAAGTTGTAATACCAGTGTAATACACATGCCATTATACAAATTTGTGTCCTCATAAATCACATAAACCAACCCACACACACATCAAATTGACGGTGGGTGGCAATAGTATATTTAAAAGACTTGATTGTGTGTGTGTGTGTGTGTGTGTGTGTGTGTGTGTGTGTGTGTGTGTGTGTGTGTGTGTGTGTGTGTGTGTGTGTGTGTGTGTGTGTGTGTGTGTGTGTGTGTGTGAGTGTGTGTGAGAGAGAGAGAGAGAGAGAGAGAGAGAGAGAGAGAGAGAGAGAGAGAGCAAACATTTTTTTTTTTTTTTTTTTTTTTTTTTTTTTTGTGTCTCATCTGTCATTCACTTGTCTGAGAAAAAAGTTGCTTGTCCGGATTTATTTATTTATTTATTTATTTATTTATTTATTTATTTATTCTGAAGCAATATTCTCATCCGTGTTCAATCAGCTTTGATATTTAAATCGGCATATTGTAATATCTGCATTGAATGTTGTGGATATTGACTAAGAATATTGAATATTATGTATGTTATCAATCACCCTAAATGCAATACGGTGTTAGTTATATATCTTAAAGTGCGATACTGTCGCATAATAGTGTCCCATGAAGGGCATCCCCTCCCCCAATATTATTAAATGTCCTATTAGTGTCTTATTATTCTAAATAATTGAATTTATTGATCAAATTTAGGAATTTAAAATGAAAGATGAAGCATAGGCTACTGTTACCCTAGGTAGGGCTGATCAAATTAAATCATTTACACTGAAAAATTACAATTGCATAAAATAATGTTATGAAATTGATTTAAATGTACAAATAAGAAACAGTGGAAAGAAGTATACTAGGCTACTTTTAAACATAACACTAAATTGCCAATAGGTGGCGGCAGGCGGCCGTATTAATGAGTGAGTCATTTATTCATTCATTCAAACGATTCGTTTAAACGCTTGATTCATTCAAGAATGAGACAGATGTTTAGGAATGGCTCATTGAATCTTTGACTCAACCGAACCGATTCGGGTCAAAATGCTGAATCATTCAGTAATGAAAACAATGAGTGTTCCTGTGAGATGCGCCGTGGTTCTGCTGTGATTTTTGTTTGGAACTATTTTCGCTGCTGGGACAGAAGAAAAACAGCCAATATTACATCTAAAATGCAAGTGACTACATTTTAACTGTTTATTGAACTGTTGTAGGAAATCAATGTCACATTTTGATATAGTATTCAGGAAAAATAATTGAGGCTGCTTAACACATATGTTAAAATATAGAAACTCCACATTTAGATTTTTAGAGGCAGTTACAGTATGTTGTTAACTGAGTGTGTGTGTGTGTGTGTGCTGCGCTCATATATATTTCTCCTCGAGAGGCTGCGCGAGCGTCAACCGTGCAACCTATTTATTATCCACAATCGATCGCAACAACATACAATAAATGTAATAAAATCAGAATCATTCTCTCGGTTTAGTGATTCCCTAGTTATGTATTTTGTTTGTTATTGATGTTCTAATCAGGCTACTTGACTTGTCCGTTCGGGCAAGTAAAATTCTCTTTTACTTGTCCTTCAAAAATCCATTTGTCCCGGACAAGCGGACAAGTTAGACGGGCTCTGGAGATACGAAGTCTCTATTTTCATGCTACTACTAGTACTTATTTTTTAGATATTAGTATCTATTCCATTAAGTACTAGTACTTATTCATTAACGACTAGTGCTTATTCTGTTTAGAATATTCAAAGTGCTTATTCAATTTGTATGCTTATTTATATTTTCAGAGCAGAAAATTCGATTTTTCTGCTTATTAAATATTGCATCTAAAATGTAAGTGACTTGACGTGTGTGTGTGTGTGTGTGTGTGTGTGTGTGTGTGTGTGTGTGTGTGTGTGTGTGTGTGTGTGTGAGAGAGAGAGATTGTGTCTGTTACAGTGACAAGAGTTTTTAAGCCTTGTCTTTTTGGATATATATATCCAGACCAACCAGAGCACACTATTTCTACAACATCATCAGTGCTGAAGCGGGACTACCAGAGCCGTTCGGCAGATAGCGAGCAGATATTTTGTGTCACGTCGTGCACAATAACCCTAAGGCACCAGGGTTGCGGTGCCACCGGCTTGGGCCCGTAATCGCTGCTCGCAGCTATATTTAGGGCCCGAGCACCGATGGTGTGAGGACCCTCTTGGAATTGCTCTGTTTATTATTATTATTATTAGGGCCCAAGCCCAAAGGGCGAAGGCCCTATTGTTTTCCTAAGGATTATTTATTATTATTAGGGCCCAAGCCCAAAGGGCGAAGGCCCTATTGTTTTCCTAAGGATTATTTATTATTATTATTATTATTATTATTATTATTATTATTATTATTATTATTATATTTTCTTCTACCTTTTGGACACTTTTGGAGGCCTTAACATGCTCAAAAACTCCTGAAACTTTGCACACATGTCAGAACCCGCGGCCATCAGGGCCGGGCTGAAGATGGTACCCGGGCGTGGCAGGGGGGCTCGACAGCGCCCCCTGGAACGGGGTCCGAAAACATGGTCCATAAATCAAACACGCTTGCATGTAATAATATGAAACTCGGTACACATGTAGATCTCATCGTTTCATATATACTTCGCACTCTAACTTTTTACCCAGCCCAACAGGAAGTCGGCTATTTAGGCTTGTTTGGAAAACGCATGCAAAGGAATGTGAAACACTCCTCCTAGAGAATTCAAACACACGGCACGAAACTCGGTCAGCGTGAAGTCAAGACACTGAGGATGAAAAATTGCCAGGGGATTTTTGATATCTCGAACGGTTTGGCCGTGGCGAGGAAACGAAATTATTGCGAGAAACGTGAAACAGGAAGTGTGTTATAACTACTGCATACATTAACTAATCTTGATGAAACTTCAGCAGTGTGTTCGTTGTAAGAGCCCGATCACATGGATGTGACTATTGTGAGTCAAAGTTATAGCGCCACCAACTGGCAGCAGGAAGTGTGTCACTTCCAAAATGCTTTTAAATCACCCTCTTATTTTTACCCGATTTGCTTCAAACTTCATGTGCATAATGTAGACACATGCCAGATGTAGACCTGTGAAAGGATTATTGATATCTTAGACACTGTTGCCATGGCAATGCATCAAACATTAATATTCCTTTTTTTAAGCTTTTTCATGCTTTTTTATGCTTTCGGGCACTTTTGGGGTTCTTAACGTGCTCGAAAACTCTTGAAACTTTGCACACAGGACAAAACCCGCGGCCATCAGGGCCAGGCTGAAGCTGGTACCCGGGCGTGGCAGGGGGGCTCGACAGCGCCCCCTTGAACGGGTCCGACAATTTGGTCCATATATCCAACACGCTTTACCCTATTTGCTTCAAACTTGATGTGTATAATGTAGACACAAGCCAGATGTAGACCTGTGAAAGGATTGTTGATATCTTAGATGCTGTTGCCGTGACAACGCATCAAACTTTAATATTCTTTTTGGATACTTTTGAGATTCTTAGCGCACTTTTGGGGCCCTTAACATGCTCAAAAACTCTTGAAACTTTGCACACGGGTCAGAAACCGCGGCCATCAGGGCCGGGCTGAAGCTGGTACCCGGGCGTGGCAGGGGGGCTCGACAGCGCCCCCTGGAATGGGGTCCGAAAACTTGGTCCATAAATCAAACAGGCTTTACCCGATTTGCTTCAAACTTGATGTGTATAATGTAGACACACGCCAGATGTAGACCTGTGAAAGGATTGTTGATATCTTAGATGCTGTTGCCGTGACAACGCATCAAACTTTAATATTCTTTTTGGATACTTTTGAGATTCTTAGCGCACTTTTGGGGCCCTTAACATGCTCAAAAACTCTTGAAACTTTGCACACGGGTCAGAAAACGCGGCCATCAGGGCCGGGCTGAAGCTGGTACCCGGGCGTGGCAGGGGGGCTCGACAGCGCCCCCTGGAACGGGGTCCGAAAACTTGGTCCATAAATCAAACACGCTTGCATGTAATAATATGAAACTCGCTACACATATAGATCTCATCGGTTCATATATCCTTTGTACTTTTACTTTTTACCCCAGCCCAACAGGAAGTCGGCTATTATCGTTTGTTTGGAAGCGTATGCCCTGGAATTCGATATACTAATCCTAGAGAATTCAACCAATCGCCACGAAACTCGGTGTGCACGAAGTCAAGACATTGAGGATGAAAAATTGCCAGGGGATTTTTGATATCTCGAACGGTTTGGCCGTGGCGAGGAAACGAATTTATGGCGAATAATGGAAACAGGAAGTGTGTTATAACTTCAGCATACATTAACTGATCTTGATGAAACTTCAGCAGTGTGTTCGCTGTAAGAGTCCGATCACATGGATGTGACTATTGTGAGTCAAAGTTATAGCGCCACCAACTGGCAGCAGGAAGTGTGTCACTTCCTAAAGGCTTTGAAATCACCCTCTTATTTTTACCCGATTTGCTTCAAACTTCATCTGTATAATGTAAATACACTGCAGATGAAGACCTGTGAAGGGATTCTTGATATCTTTGAAACTGTTGCAGTGGCAACGCATCAAACTTTAATATTCTTGTTTGATGCTTTTGATGCTCTGAGTCAATATGGCAAGCCGTTTTAACATTTAATCATTTTAACCTACTAGTCTCTTTTTTCATGCTACTAGTACTTATTTTTTAGATACTAGTATCTATTCCATTAAGTACTAGTACTTATTCATTAGCGACTAGTGCTTATTCTTTAGTACTAGTGCCTATTCCTTAGATAGTAGTGCTTATTCTTTAGATATTCTTTTGAATACGTATTAGTAGCTAATGAATAAGTACTGGTATCTATTTAATAGGTACTAGTATGTAATGACTTAGAACTAGTATTTATTGAATAAATACTAGTATCTATTAATAGGTACTATTATCTAAAATGTCATTTTCTCTCTCTCTCTCTCTCTGAGCCAATATGGCAAGCCGTTTTAACATTTAATCATTTTAACATACTAGTCTCTATTTTCATGCTACTAGTACTTATTTTTTAGATATTAGTATCTATTCCATTAAGTACTAGTACTTATTCATTAGCGACTAATGCTTATTCTGTTTAGAATATTCAAAGTGCTTATTCAATTTGTATGCTTATTTATATTTTCAGAGCAGAAAATCAGATTTTTCTGCTTATTCAATATTGCATCTAAAAAGTGACTTGACGTGTGTGTGTGTGTGTGTGTGTGTGTGTGTGTGTGTGTGTGTGTGTGTGTGTGTGTGTGTGTGTGTGTGTGTGTGTGTGTGTGTGTGTGTGTGTTTGTGTGTGTGTGTGTGTGTTTGAGAGAGAGATTGTGTCTGTTACAGTGACAAGAGTTTTTAAGCCTTGTCTTTTTGGATATATATATATTTTTTATAAAAAAAAAATGTGCATACAACCCATGTATTTTTAATGTATAGTTTGCTTTAAATTAAATTAAGATTGTATGTTTGGTAATTGAACCTAAATAAATGTAAAATGAATGTGCTATATTTCAGATCAATATATTTGTTTTCCTT
This sequence comes from Chrosomus eos, assembly GCA_036326025.1. Taxonomy (NCBI): domain Eukaryota; kingdom Metazoa; phylum Chordata; class Actinopteri; order Cypriniformes; family Leuciscidae; genus Chrosomus; species Chrosomus eos. The sequence continues at coordinate 390,701 of JAZAVI010000051.1, forward strand.
CATTTTAATCAACACTAACTTTATTCTCATCTGAATTATAAATAACTTATTTCTGTATAAAATAAAAAATCCCGAATAATCCAGACCAACCAGAGCACACTATTTCTACAACATCATCAGTGCTGAAGCGGGACTACCAGAGCCGTTCGGCAGATAGCGAGCAGATATTTTGTGTCACGTCGTGCACAATAACCCTAAAGGCACCAGGGTGGTGATGCCACCGGCTTTATTTATATATATATATATATATATATATATATATATATATATATATATATATATATATATATATATATATATATATATATAGATATATATATATATATATATATAGATATATAAATAAATATAGCTGCGAGCAGCGATGAAGGGCCAAAGCCGGCGGTACCGCCACCCTGGTGCACCAGGGTTGCGGTGCCACCGGCTTGGGCCCGTAATCGCTGCTCGCAGCTATATTTATTATTATTTTTCTTCTACCTTTTGGACACTTTTGGAGGCCTTAACATGCTCAAAAACTCCTGAAACTTTGCACACATGTCAGAACCCGCGGCCATCAGGGCCGGACTGAAGATGGTACCCGGGCGTGGCAGGGGGGCTCGACAGCGCCCCCTGGAACGGGGTCCGAAAACATGGTCCATAAATCAAACACGCTTGCATGTAATAATATGAAACTCGGTACACATGTAGATCTCATCGTTTCATATATACTTCGCACTCTAACTTTTTACCCCAGCCCAACAGGAAGTCGGCTATTAAGGGTTGTTTGGAAAACGCATGCAATGGAATGTGAAACACTCCTCCTAGAGAATTCAAACACACGGCACAAAACTCGGTGTGCATGAAGTCAAGACACTGAGGATGAAAAATTGCCAGGGGATTTTTGATATCTCGAACGGTTTGGCCGTGGCGAGGAAACGAAATTATGGCGAGAAACGTGAAACAGGAAGTGTGTTATAACTACTGCATACATTAACTAATCTTGATAAAACTTCAGCAGTGTGTTCGTTGTAAGAGCCCGATCACATGGATGTGACTATTGTGAGTCAAAGTTATAGCGCCACCAACTGGCAGCAGGAAGTGTGTCACTTTCAAAATGCTTTTAAATCACCCTCTTATTTTTACCCGATTTGCTTCAAACTTCATGTGCATAATGTAGACACATGCCAGATGTAGACCTGTGAAAGGATTATTGATATCTTAGACACTGTTGCCATGGCAATGCATCAAACATTAATATTCCTTTTTTTAAGCTTTTTTCATGCTTTTTTATGCTTTCGGGCACTTTTGGGGTTCTTAACGTGCTCGAAAACTCTTGAAACTTTGCACACAGGACAAAACCCGCGGCCATCAGGGCCAGGCTGAAGCTGGTACCCGGGCGTGGCAGGGGGGCTCGACAGCGCCCCCTTGAACGGGTCCGACAATTTGGTCCATATATCCAACACACTTTACCCTATTTGCTTCAAACTTGATGTGTATAATGTAGACACAAGCCAGATGTAGACCTGTGAAAGGATTGTTGATATCTTAGATGCTGTTGCCGTGACAACGCATCAAACTTTAATATTCTTTTTGGATACTTTTGAGATTCTTAGCGCACTTTTGGGGCCCTTAACATGCTCAAAAACTCTTGAAACTTTGCACACGGGTCAGAAACCGCGGCCATCAGGGCCGGGCTGAAGCTGGTACCCGGGCGTGGCAGGGGGCTCGACAGCGCCCCCTGGAACGGGGTCCGAAAACTTGGTCCATAAATCAAACAGGCTTTACCCGATTTGCTTCAAACTTGATGTGTATAATGTAGACACATGCCAGATGTAGACCTGTGAAAGGATTGTTGATATCTTAGATGCTGTTGCCGTGACAACGCATCAAACTTTAATATTCTTTTTGGATACTTTTGAGATTCTTAGCACACTTTTGGGGCCCTTAACATGCTCAAAAACTCTTGAAACTTTGCACACGGGTCAGAAACCGCGGCCATCAGGGCCGGGCTGAAGCTGGTATCCGGGCGTGGCAGGGGGGCTCGACAGCGCCCCCTGGAACGGGGTCCGAAAACTTGGTCCATAAATCAAACACGCTTGCATGTAATAATATGAAACTTGGTACACATATAGATCTCATCGATTCATATATCCTTTGTACTTTTACTTTTTACCCCAGCCCAACAGGAAGTCGGCTATTATGGTTTGTTTGAAAGCGTATGCCCCTGGAATTCGATATACTACTCCTAGAGAATTCAACCAATCGCCACGAAACTCAGTCAGCATGAAGTCAAGACATTGAGGATAAAAAGTTGCCAGGGGATTTTTGATATCTCGAACGGTTTGGCCGTGGCGAGGAAACGAATTTATGGCGAATAATGGAAACAGGAAGTGTGTTATAACTTCTGCATACATTAACTGATCTTGATGAAACTTCAGCAGTGTGTTCGCTGTAAGAGTCCGATCACATGGATGTGACTATTGTGAGTCAAAGTTATAGCGCCACCAACTGGCAGCAGGAAGTGTGTCACTTCCTAAAGGCTTTGAAATCACCCTCTTATTTTTACCCGATTTGCTTCAAACTTCATCTGTATAATGTAAATACACTGCAGATGAAGACCTGTGAAGGGATTCTTGATATCTTTGAAACTGTTGCTGTGGCAACGCATCAAACTTTAATATTCTTGTTTGATGCTTTTGATACTCTGAGTCAATATGGCAAGCCGTTTTAAACATTTAATCATTTTAACCTAGTAGTCTCTTTTTTCATGCTACTAGTACTTATTTTTTAGATACTAGTATCTATTCCATTAAGTAATAGTACTTATTCATTAGCGACTAGTGCTTATTCTTTAGTACTAGTGCCTATTCTTTAGATAGTAGTGCTTATTCTTTAGATATTCTTTTGAATACGTATTAGTAGCTAATGAATAAGTACTGGTATCTATTTAATAGGTACTAGTATGTAATGACTTAGAACTAGTATTTATTGAATAAATACTAGTATCTATTAATAGGTGCTATTATCTAAAATGTCATTTTCTCTCTCTCTCTCTCTGAGCCAATATGGCAAGCCGTTTTAAACATTTAATCATTTTAACATACTAGTCTCTATTTTCATGCTACTAGTACTTATTTTTTAGATATTAGTATCTATTCCATTAAGTACTAGTACTTATTCATTAGCGACTAATGCTTATTCTGTTTAGAATATTCAAAGTGCTTATTCAATTTGTATGCTTATTTATATTTTCAGAGCAGAAAATCCGATTTTTCTGCTTATTCAATATTGCATCTAAAATGTGACTTGACGTGTGTGTGTGTGTGTGTGTGTGTGTGTGTGTGTGTGTGTGTGTGTTGTGTGTGTGTGTGTGTGTGTGTGTGTGTGTGTGTGTGTGTGTGTGGTGAGAGAGAGATTGTGTCTGTTACAGTGACAAGAGTTTTTAAGCCTTGTCTTTTTGGATATATATATATTTTTTATAAAAAAAAATGTGCATACAACCCATGTATTTCAAATGTATTGTTTGCTTTAAATTAAATTAAGATTGTATGTTTGGTAATTGAACCTAAATAAATGTAAAATGAATGTGCTATATTTCAGATCAATATATTTGTTTTCCTTCATTTTAATCAACACTAACTTTATTCTCATCTGAATTATAAATAACTTATTTCTGTATAAAATAAAAAATCCCGAATAATCCAGACCAACCAGAGCACACTATTTCTACAACATCATCAGTGCTGAAGCGGAACTACCCGAGCCGTTCGGCAGATAGCGAGCAGATATTTTGTGTCACGTCGTGCACAATAACCCTAAAGGCACCAGGGTGGCGATGCCACCGGCTTTATATATATATATATATATATATATATATATATATATATATATATATATATATATATATATATATATGTATATATATAAAAATAAATAAATATAGCTGCGAGCAGCGATGAAGGGCCAAAGCCGGCGGTACCGCCACCCTGGTGCACCAGGGTTGCGGTGCCACCGGCTTGGGCCCGTAATCGCTGCTCGCAGCTATATTTATTATTATTATTCTTCTTCTCCGCAATGAATCGCATTTTTGAGGGCCTAAACATGCACGAAAACTCACGAAAATTTGCACACGCGTCAGAACTGGCGAAAATTTACATCTGATATGCGTTTCAAAATTGGGCGGGGCAAAATGGCTCGATAGCGCCACCTATAAAGGTTCAACGGAGTGCGCCTCGCGTTTCGTTTCACATACGTGTACGAAATTCTGTACATACATGTAATGGCCCAATACCTACAAAAAAGTCTCTTGGAGCGTAGCCCTAAACACAACAGGAAGTCAGCCATTTTGAACTTCCTCTCAGATTTTTGTGCAGTTTTTGCCATTTTCAGGCCTCGTACTTTAACGAACTCCTCCTACAGTTTTAATCTGATCATCTTCAAATTTGGTGAGTGTAATCTTAAGGCCTTTGCGACGTTAAATTGCGAAGATCTTGAGTTTTCGTCGAAGGGCGTGTCCTCGGCGGCCTGACAAATTTCGATGTTTCGCCATGAAACAGGAAGTTGCTGTAACTCAGGCAAACAATGTCCAATCTGCCCCAAACTTCACACGTTTGATAAGAGTCCTGTCCCGAACACATATCCATCCTCAAATTCAGTTACAGTCATAGCGCCACCTGCTGGCAACAGGAAGTGACATGTTTAACACTGTTGTGGACTACTAATAACATATAAAAAAAGTGCCAGCAAGTGCTAAACATGCTAGCAACATTAGAAACATGCTAAAACATGCTAGCAAACACTTAGCTAAGTGCTAAAGCATGCTAATGCAATGAAACAGGAAGTTGTTGTTACTTAAGAAGGCAATGTCCAATCTGCCCCAAACTTCACACATTTGATAAGAGTCCTGCCCTGAACACATCTACATGACAATTTTCACCTATAGTAATAGCGCCACCTACTGGCAACAGGAAGTGACATGTTTAACATTGTGATGCAGTACTGACAACATAGTAAATATGCCATTGAGTTATAAACATGTTATAAACATGTTAAAACATGCTAGCAATTCTTAGCTAAGTGCTAAAGCATGCTAATGAAATGTAACAGGAAGTTGTTGTTACTTAAGAAGGCAATGTCCAATCTGCCCCAAACTTCACACATTTGATAAGAGTCCTGCCCTGAACACATCTACATGACAATATTCAGTTATAGTAATAGCGCCACCTACTGGCAACAGGAAGTGACATGTTTAACACTGTGATGCAGTACTAGCAACATATTAAATATGCCATTGAATTATAAACGTTACAAACATGTTAAAACATGCTAGCAATTCTTAGCTAAGTGCTAAAGCATGCTAATGAAATGAAACAGGAAGTTGTTGTTACTTAAGAAGACAATGTCCAAACTGCCCCAAACTTCACACATTTGATAAGAGTCCTGCCCTAAACACATCTACATGACAATTATCAGCTATAGTAATAGCGCCACCTACTGGCAACAGGAAGTGACATGTTTAACAGTGTGATGCAGTACTGGCAACATAGTAAATATGTCATTGAGTTATAAACATGTTATAAACATGTTAAAACATGCTAGCAATTCTTAGCTAAGTGCTAAAGCATGCTAATGAAATGAAACAGGAAGTTGTTGTTACTTAAGAAGGCAATGTCCAATCTGCCCCAAACTTCACACATTTGATAAGAGTCCTGCCCTGAACACATCTACATGACAATATTCAGTTATAGTAATAGCGCCACCTACTGGCAACAGGAATTGACATGTTTAACAGTGTGATGCAGTACTGGCAACATAGTAAATATCCCATTGAGTTATAAACATGTTATAAACATGTTAAAATATGCTAGCAATTCTTAGCTAAGTGCTAAAGCATGCTAATGAAATGAAAAAGGAAGTTGTTGTTACTTAAGAAGGCAATGTCCAATCTGCCCCAAACTTCACACGTTTGATAAGAGTCCTGCCCTGAACACATCTACATGACAATATTCAGTTATAGTAATAGCGCCACCTACTGGCAACAGGAAGTGACATGTTTAACAGTGTGATGCAGTACTGGCAACATAGAAAATATGCCATTGAGTTATAAACATGTTATCAACATGTTAAACATGCTAGAAATTCTTAGCTAAGTGCTAAAGCATGCTAATGCTATGAAACAGGAAGTTGTTTTTACTTAAGAAGGCAAAGTTCAATCTGCCCCAAACTTCACATGTTTGATAAGAGTTCTGTCCTGAATACATGTGCATGCTCATATTCAGTTACAGTCATAGCGCCACCTGCTGGCAACAGGAAGTGACATGTTTAACAGCATGCTATTATCCCCATAATAAATGACATTTTTGTAACTGACTTTGACATACTCCCACTATATTTATCTACTTAAATGCACATAGCCCACCGTGCTCTGTCTTCCTAAAGCCACCGGGTGGCGATGGCACGGGTGCGAGGGCCCTTTCAATTCTGCTTGCAGCTTTAATTAGGGCCCGAGCACCGATGGTGTGAGGACCCTCTTGGAATTGCTCTGTTTATTAGGGCCCAAGCCCTAAGGGCGAAGGCCCTATTGTTTTCCTAAGGATTATTTATTATTCTTCTTCTTCTAATTATTTTTTTACTACCTTTTGGACACTTTTGGAGGCCTTAACATGCTCAAAAACTCCTGAAACTTTGCACACATGTCAGAACCCGCGGCCATCAGGGCCGGGCTGAAGATGGTACCCGGGCGTGGCAGGGGGGCTCGACAGCGCCCCTGGAACGGGGTCCGAAAACATGGTCCATAAATCAAACACGCTTGCATGTAATAATATGAAACTCGGTACACATGTAGATCTCATCGTTTCATATATACTTCGCACTCTAACTTTTTACCCCAGCCCAACAGGAAGTCGGCTATTTAGGCTTGTTTGGAAAACGCATGCAATGGAATGTGAAACACTCCTCCTAGAGAATTCAAACACACAGCACGAAACTCGGTCAGCGTGAAGTCAAGACATTGAGGATGAAAGTTTGCGAGGGGATTTTTGATATCTCGAACGGTTTGGTCGTGGCGAGGAAACGAATTATGGCGAGAAACGTGAAACAGGAAGTGTGTCATAACTACTGCATACATTAACTAATCTTGATGAAACTTCAGCAGTGTGTTCGTTGTAAGAGCCGATCACATGGATGTGACTATTGTGAGTCAAAGTTATAGCGCCACCAACTGTCAGCAGGAAGTGTGTCACTTTCAAAATGCTTTTAAATCACCCTCTTATTTTTACCCGATTTGCTTCAAACTTCATGTGCATAATGTAGACACATGCCAGATGTAGACCTGTGAAAGGATTATTGATATCTTAGACACTGTTGCCATGGCAATGCATCAAACATTAATATTCCTTTTTTTTAAGCTTTTTCATGCTTTTTTATGCTTTCGGGCACTTTTGGGGTTCTTAACGTGCTCGAAAACTCTTGAAACTTTGCACACAGGACAAAACCCGCGGCCATCAGGGCCAGGCTGAAGCTGGTACCCGGGCGTGGCAGGGGGGCTCGACAGCGCCCCCTTGAACGGGTCCGACAATTTTGGTCCATATATCCAACACGCTTTACCTATTTGCTTCAAACTTGATGTGTATAATGTAGACACAAGCCAGATGTAGACCTGTGAAAGGATTGTTGATATCTTAGATGCTGTTGCCGTGACAACGCATCAAACTTTAATATTCTTTTTGGATACTTTTGAGATTCTTAGCGCACTTTTGGGGCCCTTAACATGCTCAAAAACTCTTGAAACTTTGCACAGGGTCAGAAACCGCGTCCATCAGGGCCGGGCTGAAGCTGGTACCCGGGCGTGGCAGGGGGGCTCGACAGCGCCCCCTGGAACGGGGTCCGAAAACTTGGTCCATAAATCAAACAGGCTTTACCCGATTTGCTTCAAACTTGATGTGTATAATGTAGACACACGCCAGATGTAGACCTGTGAAAGGATTGTTGATATCTTAGATGCTGTTGCCGTGACAATGCATCAAACTTTAATATTCTTTTTGGATACTTTTGAGACTCTCAGCGCACCTTTGGGGCCCTTAACGTGCTCAAAAACTCTTGAATCTTTGCACACGGGTCAGAAACCGCGGCCATCAGGGCCGGGCTGAAGCTGGTACCCGGGCGTGGCAGGGGGGCTCGACAGCGCCCCCTGGAACGGGGTCCGAAAACTTGGTCCATAAATCAAACACGCTTGCATGTAATAATATGAAACTTGGTACACATATAGATCTCATCGATTCATATATCCTTTGTACTTTTACTTTTTACCCCAGCCCAACAGGAAGTCGGCTATTATGGTTTGTTTGAAAGCGTATGCCCCTGGAATTCGATATACTACTCCTAGAGAATTCAACCAATCGCCACGAAACTCAGTCAGCATGAAGTCAAGACATTGAGGATGAAAAATTGCCAGGGGATTTTTGATATCTCGAACGGTTTGGCCGTGGCGAGGGAAACGAATTTATGGCGAATAATGGAAACAGGAAGTGTGTTATAACTTCTGCATACATTAACTGATCTTGATGAAAGTTCAGCAGTGTGTTCGCTGTAAGAGTCCGATCACATGGATGTGACTATTGTGAGTCAAAGTTATAGCGCCACCAACTGGCAGCAGGAAGTGTGTCACTTCCTAAAGGCTTTGAAATCACCCTCTTATTTTTACCCGATTTGCTTCAAACTTCATCTGTATAATGTAAATACACTGCAGATGAAGACTGTGAAGGGATTCTTGATATCTTTGAAACTGTTGCTGTGGCAACGCATCAAACCTTAATATTCTTGTTTGGTGCTTTTGATGCTCTGAGTCAATATGGCAAGCCGTTTTAACATTTAATCATTTTAACCTAGTAGTCTCTTTTTTCATGCTACTAGTACTTATTTTTTAGATACTAGTATCTATTCCATTAAGTAATAGTACTTATTCATTAGCGACTAGTGCTTATTCTTTAGTACTAGTGCCTATTCTTTAGATAGTAGTGCTTATTCTTTAGATATTCTTTTGAATACGTATTAGTAGCTAATGAATAAGTACTGGTATCTATTTAATATGTACTAGTATGTAATGACTTAGAACTAGTATTTATTGAATAAATACTAGTATCTATTAATAGGTGCTATTATCTAAAATGTCATTTTCTCTCTCTCTCTCTCTCTGAGCCAATATGGCAAGCCGTTGTAACATTTTATCATTTTAACATACTAGTCTCTATTTTCATGCTACTAGTACTTATTTTTTAGATATTAGTATCTATTCCATTAAGTACTAGTACTTATTCATTAGCGACTAATGCTTATTCTGTTTAGAATATTCAAAGTGCTTATTCAATTTGTATGCTTATTTATATTTTCAGAGCAGAAAATCCGATTTTTCTGCTTATTCAATATTGCATCTAAAATGTGACTTGACGTGTGTGTGTGGTGTGTGTGTGTGTGTGTGTGTGTGTGTGTGTGTGTGTGTGTGTGTGTGTGTGTGTGTGTGTGTGTGTGTGTGTGTGTGAGAGATTGTGTCTGTTACAGTGACAAGAGTTTTTAAGCCTTGTCTTTTTGGATATATATATATTTTTTATAAAAAAAAAAAGTGCATACAACCCATGTATTTTTAATGTATAGTTGGCTTTAAATTAAATTAAGATTGTATGTTTGGTAATTGAACCTAAATAAATGTAAAATGAATGTGCTATATTTCAGATCAATATATTTGTTTTCCTTCATTTTAATCAACACTAACTTTATTCTCATCTGAATTATAAATAACTTATTTCTGTATAAAATAAAAATCCCGAATAATCCAGACCAACCAGAGCACACTATTTCTACAACATCATCAGTGCTGAAGCGGGACTACCAGAGCCGTTCGGCAGATAGCGAGCAGATATTTTGTGTCACGTCGTGCACAATAACCCTAAAGGCACCAGGGATAACTTCTGCATACATTAACTGATCTTGATGAAACTTCAGCAGTGTGTTTCGGTGTAAGTGTCCGATCACATGGATGTGACTATTGTGAGTCAAAGTTATAGCGCCACCAACTGGCAGCAGGAAGTGTGTCACTTCCTACATGCTTTGAAATCACCCTCTTATTTTTACCCAATTTGCTTCAAACTTTATGTGTATAATGTAAACACACGGCAGATGTAGACCTGAGAAAGGATTATTGATATCTTAGATACTGTTGCCGTGGCAACGCATCAAACTTTAATATTCTTGTTTGATGCTTTTGATGCTCTGAGCCAATATGGCAAGCCGTTTTAACATTTAATCATTTTAACCTACTAGTCTCTATTTTCATGCTACTAGTACTTATTTTTTAGATACTAGTATCTATTCCATTAAGTACTAGTACTTATTCATTAGCGACTAGTGCTTATTCTTTAGATACTAGTGCTTATTCTTTAGATATTCTTTTGAATACGTATTAGTAGCTAATGAATAAGTACTAGTATCTTTTAATAGTTACTATTACCTAAAATGTCATTTTCTCTCTCTCTCTCTCTCTCTCTCTCTCTCTCTCTCTCTCTCTCTCTGAGCCAATATGGCAAGCCGTTTTAACATTTAATCATTTTAACATACTAGTCTCTATTTTCATGCTACTAGTACTTATTTTTTAGATATTAGTATCTAATCCATTAAGTACTAGTACTTATTCATTAGCGACTAGTGCTTATTCTGTTTAGAATATTCAAAGTGCTTATTCAATTTGTATGCTTATTTATATTTTCAGAGCAGAAAATCCGATTTTTCTGCTTATTCAATATTGCATCTAAAATGTAAGTGACTTGACGTGTGTGTGTGTGTGTGTGTGTGTGTGTGTGTGTGTGTGTGTGTGTGTGTGTGTGTGTGTGTGTGTGTGAGAGAGAGAGAGAGAGAGAGAGATTGTGTCTGTTACAGTGACAAGAGTTTTTAAGCCTTGTCTTTTTGAATATATATATTGTTTTTATTAAAAAAAAATGTGCATACAACCCATGTATTTTAAATGTATTGTTTGCTTTAAATTAAATTAAGATTGTATATTTGGTAATTGAACCTAAATAAATGTAAAATGAATGTGCTATATTTCAGATCAATATATTTGTTTTCCTTCATTTTAATCAACACTAACTTTATTCTCATCTGAATTATAAATAACTTATTTCTGTATAAAATAATAAATCCTGAATAATCCAGACCAACCAGAGCACACTATTTCTACAACATCATCAGTGCTGAAGCGGGACTACCAGAGCCGTTCGGCAGATAGCGAGCAGATATTTTGTCACGTCGTGCACAATAACCCTAAAGAGACCAGGGTGGCGGTGCCACCGGCTTTATATATTTTATAAAATATATATTAGGGCCGGGACTTTAACGCGTTAATTAAGATTAATTAATTACAGACTTTAACGCGTTAATTAAGATTAATTAATTACAGACTTTAGACTTTGCACCGCGGAACGTTTCTCACTGGATGAGTTTCGGCGGACCGATTTTACTGGAGCACCAACCAACTAGCGTCAGAAAAGCTGACGGGATCGCGCTTCATAGATCGCCTCAGTCGGACTAAATTAAGTTCTTTTGTATTTAGCCCTACAAATGTGACTCACACCTTCACTCTCAAAGAGGTTATTTTTTATTATGAAAATCCAAAGTTGCTTTCCTTTGAGTATGTTGTTAACTTCTTTATCTTGTATGCAAAATTATTCATCCACAAGCAAAAATGGCTTAAATCTCCTTTGAGCTTTCCTCATTTTCTGGCTGATTTTGACTCTTTTATTTCGTCCCTTAGACTTATAACTAAATAACAAGAAAAGTGAAAATGTTTTGATGCATTATGATGATTTATTCAAAGACATGACTTGACATTATTATGCTTTTCTTTTTTATGTATTACATAATTTGATGTATGCAATCCCAGGATATTTATTTTCTGTTAGGTACCTTTGTTTGTTTGTACACCTTGCTTAACTTCCCTGAGTTGGTAGTTATGTATAAGTTCTGCAATAAAAAAAATAGATCGCCTAGATCTGTTAGGGTTGCTGGTGCAGGTAGCTGAAGACGAGGACAAAGGGACCTTCAATGTAGTTGATTTATTAAACAAACTTAACTTTAGGAACATACAGGAACAAAATAACAAAACTACAGGAACTTCAGTGTAACACAACCATACAAAGACAACGACCAACAAACACTGAGGGAAAACACAAATGAACTGAACCAAACAAGATAATTAACTGAAAACAGGTGCAGAGAATCTGAACAAAAACGAGGAGCGGGAAAACTAACAGGACTAAACCAAAATCACAAAGACAGGGGGAAACAAGATCTTAAAACATAACAGAACACATCCAAAACGTGACAAGATCGCTTTGGTTGGCCCTGTGGATGGGAAATTTTGTTATAAAAAACGAACGAACGGATGGAAGCGTCGATAAGAGCATGGTTGGTGTGCAAGCTATGCAACAAGGAATTCGCTATTGCTATTAGTGTAGTGTATGCTATTGCTACACTTAACCCTCTGATTATCTTCATTTAGGGTATACACTTGTTATCTTTGGGTCTCCAGGGACCCCAGACAATAACATTGCATTTTGTAACAGTATAATATATATTTTTTTACAAATGTAATTTTACTCTGTTTATTAATGTTTTTACTCAACATTTGTGCAGTTTTTGGAGGATTTTTGATATCTTTTAAATTTCTAAAAAATAAATAAATAAATATTTAAATAAATAGTTTTTTTTACAAAAACAGCATTTTATGTAAAATTCACTTTATAAAAGACCCAGATTTTATTTATGGGGATAAATGGATAATTGTACATGATTTAATGTAAGATTTTTGCCCTTTTTTTGGAAAATGCAGTTTTAAAATAAAAAAAATTCACTTTAACCACTAGATGGCCATAGAGCTCCATTATATGCTCCATTATATGCTATTTGCTGTTTGATTAACCAAAATACATCTTCTCACAAGTTGGATTCAGTTGGATTGAGTTGGATTCATATATAAATATTTTAAAATCAAAATTATAAAAAAGAATTATATACTTTTTGTCAAAGTTTAGCATATTTTGTATTGAAAAACGTTTTTCAATAATGTTACTTTATGATTAGAATCAAACCTGAACAAGATGTTACAAAGAGATATGTTGGAGTCTTTAGATTTTAGATTAAATCAGATTAGATTTAAAGATTGTGTGTGTGTGTGTTTGTGTGTGCATTTTAGTTGTGTCAGTGTCACCAATTTATATTTGTGGTGGTTCTGAACTTTATTTGACAAATCATAAGACTTTTTTATAGCCGTACAAATGTATTCCTGTGTGAGAGTGTGTGTGTGTGTGTGTTTGTGTGTGTGTGTGTGTGTGTGTGTATTTTTGTTGTGTCGGTGTCACCAATTTATATTTGTGGTGGTTCTGCATTTTATTTGACAAATTATAAGACTTTTTTTTTATAGCCTTACACATATGTATTCCTGTGTGTATGTGTATGTGTGGTTGTGTATATGTGTGTGTGTGTGTGTGTGGCGAGCATGATAACTTTGCATAGTGGATGTTTTTTACATCGTTAGAAGTGTGCCATTTCATTTCTGTCCATGTGATCTGCGTTGTTTCTGATTTTGATGATGAATATTATATGTTTACTATGCGGGGTCTCCAGGGACCCCGAAGACAACAAGTGTGATTATTTTTTTCACGTCAACATAATAACAGATATCGTTCCAATTTAATTTTTTTTTTGTAGATCTAGAAAGAGTTGAGAGCTGTAGAAAGTTTCATACCATTTGAACAAAGAGAACATTTTTTTTAATTTGACCAAAAGTCATTTGCGGGTTAAAAAGACCCCGAAAATTGCACTGGTCTGTTGGACTTGGTTGAACAAAAATAAACAATATGTTGTTGCTTAAGCTTATGTATTCAGTCATTATTCAATGGTATACTAAAAATCCATGTGAAAAAAAATGACTTCTCACTGTTCTCAGGTCAAATATTTATGCGATTAAAATGCGATTAATTTCGATTAATTAATTACAAAGCCTCTAATTAATTAGATTAATTTTCTTAATCGAGTCCCGGCCCTAAATATATATATATATATATATATATATATATATATATATATATATAGCTGCGAGCAGCGATGAAGGGCCAAAGCCGGCGGTACCGCCACCCTGGTGCACCAGGGTTGCGGTGCCACCGGCTTGGGCCCGTAATCGCTGCTCGCAGCTATATTTAGGGCCCGAGCACCGATGGTGTGAGGACCCTCTTGGAATTGCTCTGTTTATTATTATTATTATTATTATTATTCTTCTTCTTCTTCTCCGCAATGAATCGCATTTTTGAGAGCCTAAACATGCACGAAAACTCACGAAAATTTGCACACGCGTCAGAACTGGCGAAAATTTACATCTGATATGCGTTTCAAAATTGGGCGGGCCAAAATGGCTCGATAGCGCCACCTATAAAGGTTCAACGGAGTGCGCCTCGCGTTACGTTTCACGTACGTGTACGAAATTCGGTACATACATGTAATGGCCCAATACCTACAAAAAAGTCTCTTGGAGCGTAGCCCTAAACACAACAGGAAGTCAGCCATTTTGAACTTCCTCTCAGATTTTTGTGCAGTTTTTGCCATTTTCAGGCCTCGTACTTTAACGAACTCCTCCTACAGTTTTAATCTGATCATCTTCAAATTTGGTGAGTGTAATCTTAAGGCCTTTGCGACGTTAAATTGCGAAGATCTTGAGTTTTCGTCGAAGGGCGTGTCCTCGGCGGCCTGACAAATTTTGATGTTTCGCCATGAAACAGGAAGTTGCTGTAACTCAGGCAAACAATGTCCAATCTGCCCCAAACTTCACACGTTTGATAAGAGTTCTGTCCTGAACACATGTCCATGCTCAATTCAGTTACAGTCACAGCGCCACCTGCTGGCAACAGGAAGTGACATGTTTAACACTGTTGTGGACTCCTGATAACATATAAAAAAGTGCCAGCAAGTGTTAAACATGCTAACAACATACTTGAAACATGCTAAAACATGCTAGCAAGCACTTAGCTAAGTGCTAAAGCATGCTATTACTGCAATTCAATAGGAATTTGCTGTAACTCAGGTATGGAATGTCCAATCTGCCCCAAACTTCACACGTTTGATAAGAGTTCTGTCCTGAACACATGTCCATGCTCATATTCAGTTACAGGGCAAGCGCCACCTGCTGGCAACAGGAAGTGACATGTTTAACACTTTTGTGGACTCCTAATAACATATAAAAAAGTGCCAGCAAGTGCTAAACATGCTAACAACATACTTGAAACATGCTAAAACATGCTAGCAAACACTTAGCTAAGTGCTAAAGCATGCTATTACTGCAATTAAATAGTAATTTGCTGTAACTTCGAACCTTGAAACCCCGAAACTTCACACATTTGATAAGAGTCCTGCCCTGAACACATCTACATGAGAATATTCAGTTATAGTAATAGCGCCACCTACTGGCAACAGGAAGTGACATGTTTAACACTGTGATGCAGTACTAGCAACATATTAAATATGCCATTGAATTATAAACATGTTATAATCATGTTAAAACATGCTAGTAATTCTTAGCTAAGTGCTAAAGCATCTAATGAAATGAAACAGGAAGTTGTTGTTACTTAAGAAGACAATGTCCAAACTTTCCCCAAACTTCACACATTTGATAAGAGTCCTGCCCTGAAACATCTACATTACAATTTTCAGCTATAGTAATAGCGCCACCTACTGGCAACAGGAAGTGACATGTTTAACAGTGTGATGCAGTACTGGCAACATAGTAAATAGCCATTGAGTTATAAACATGTTATAAACATGTTAAAACATGCTAGCAATTCTTAGCTAAGTGCTAAAGCATGCTAATGAAATGAAACAAGAAGTTGTTGTTACTTAAGAAGACAATGTCCAATCTGCCCCAAACTTCACACATTTGATAAGAGTCCTGCCCTGAACACATCTACATTACAATTTTCAGCTATAGTAATAGCGCCACCTACTGGCAACAGGAAGTGACATGTTTAACAGTGTGATGCAGTACTGGCAACATAGTAAATATGCCATTGAGTTATAAACATGTTATAAACATGTTAAACATGCTAGCAATTCTTAGCTAAGTGCTAAAGCATGCTAATGAAATGAAACAGGAAGTTGTTGTTACTTAAGAAGGCAATGTCCAATCTGCCCCAAACTTCACACATTTGATAAGAGTCCTGCCCTGAACACATCTACATGACAATATTCAGTTATAGTAATAGCGCCACCTACTGGCAACAGGAAGTGACATGTTTAACAGTGTGATGCAGTACTGGCAACATAGTAAATATGCCATTGAGTTATAAACATGTTATAAACATGTTAAACATGCTAGCAATTCTTAGCTAAGTGCTAAAGCATGGCATGCTAATGCTATGAAACATGAAGTTGTTTTTACTTAAGAAGGCAAAGTTCAATCTGCCCCAAACTTCACATGTTTGATAAGAGTTCTGTCCTGAACACATGTGCATGCTCATATTCAGTTACAGTCATAGCGCCACCTGCTGGCAACAGGAAGTGACATGTTTAACAGCATGCTACTATACCCATAATAAAGGACATTTTTGTAACTGACTTTGACATACTTCCACTATATTTACCTACTTAAATGCACATTGCCCACCGTGGTCTGTCTTCCTAAAGCCACCGGGTGGCGATGGCACGGGTGCGAGGGCCCTTTCAATGCTGCTTGCAGCTTTAATTATTATTATTATTCTTCTTCTGCGCAATGAATCGCATTTTTGAGGGCCTAAACATGCACGAAAACTCACGAAAATTTGCACACGCGTCAGAACTGGCGAAAATTTACATCTGATATGCGTTTCAAAATTGGGCGGGGCAAAATGGCTCGATAGCGCCACCTATAAAGTTCAACGGAGGTGCGCCTCGCGTTACGTTTCACGTACGTGTACGAAATTCGGTATATACATGTAATTGCCCAATACCTACAAAAAAGTCTCTTGGAGCGTAGCCCTAAAACACAACAGGAAGTCAGCCATTTTGAACTTCCTCTCAGATTTTGTGCAGTTTTTGCCATTTTCAGGCCTCGTACTTTAACGAACTCCTCCTACAGTTTTAATCTGATCATCTTCAAATTTGGTGAGTGTAATCTTAAGGCCTTTGCGACGTTAAATTGCGAAGATCTTGAGTTTTTCGTCGAAGGGCGTGTCCTCGGCGCCTGACAAATTTCGATGTTTCGCCAAGAAACAGGAAGTTCCTGTAACTCAGGCAAACAATGTCCAATCTGCCCCAAAAATTCACACGTTTGATAAGAGTTCTGTCCTGAACACATGTCCATGCTCATATTCGGTTACAGTCATAGCGCCACCTGCTGGCAACAGGAAGTGACATGTTTAACACTGTGATGCAGTACTGGCAACATAGTAAATATGCCATTGAATTATAAACATGTTACAAACATGTTTTAAAAAATGCTAGCAATTCTTAGCTAAGTGCTAAAGCATGCTAATGAAATGAAACAGGAAGTTGTTGTTACTTAAGAAGACAATGTCCAAACTGCCCCAAACTTCACACATTTGATAAGAGTCCTGCCCTAAACACATCTACATGACAATTATCAGCTATAGTAATAGCGCCACCTACTGGCAACAGGAAGTGACATGTTTAACAGTGTGATGCAGTACTGGCAACATAGTAAATATGCCATTGAGTTATAAACATGTTATAAACATGTTAAAACATGCTAGCAATTCTTAGCTAAGTGCTAAATCATGCTAATGAAATGAAACAGGAAGTTGTTGTTACTTAAGAAGGTAATGTCCAATCTGCCCCAAACTTCACACATTTGATAAGACCCCTGCCCTGAACACATCTACATGACAATATTCAGTTATAGTAATAGCCCCCACCTACTGGCAACAGGAAGTGACATGTTTAACACTGTGATGCAGTACTGGCAACATAGTAAATATGCCATTGAATTATAAACATGTTACAAACATGTTAAAACATGCTAGCAATTCTTAGCTAAGCTAAAGCATGCTAAGAAAAAGAAACAGGAAATTTTGTTTCTTAAAAGACAATGTCCAAACGCCCCAAACTTCACACCCTTTGATAAGATCCTGCCCTAAACACATCACATGACAATTATCCTATAGTAATAGCGCCACCTACTGGGAACGGAAGTGCATGTTTAACATGTTGGGGGAAGGGA
>JAZAVI010000052.1:0-315000 GCA_036326025.1 Chrosomus eos
GGAGGTGTTCAGAGAGGAGTCTGTTGGATGTTAAGCTGTTATTTGTTTTATGGATTCAATGTTGAAAATTTAAAACATTTCAAACACTGTTGGCAGAAATGAAAAATAAATAATTTTATGAAGTTACAATTTTGTTTGATTCCATGATGTATTTTACTGAACATGAGTATTTACAATGCAAATCCAAATTATTGTAATTTACTGACAGTTACTTATCTTGTCTTTTCACTTTATTAAGATCAGATTCTGCATGTAAAATTACAATAAGGTGACTTGACTTGCACTTGACTTGATCTACTACAAGACTTGACTTGACTTGACTTGACATAGCCTCTGACTTGACTTGACTTGACTTGCCCAAGAAAAAAATACTTGGGACTTACTTGAGACTTGAAGGTTAAGACTTGAGACTTACTTGAGACTTGCACATGTATGACTTGTAATTACATTATGATTTCATTTTTAATATTCATTGACATCCAGAGGAACTCTAGATCAGCCACACTTTTCTGAATAGTGGTGTGCAGTGGAGCTAATATCTGTATATGTACCAATCTAAAAATTATTTGATTTCTATATCTGTATTCAGATAAAAACAGATGTACTGTAGGTGGGGGTTTGTCTGAAAGTATTAAATTTAAGAAGCTAGTTTTAGCTAGAACCGATAGCTTCATAGGCTGTTTCAATATGCACTTGCGCTTCAGGTGACCCGAGTTCAGGTCATTTTATTCATAGAGTTTACTCTCATTCACTCAAAATGCAAGGTTAAAATTATGTACATAGACATATCAAATAGTAGAAAATGTGTATGATTTAATATTTTAGTTAAAGCTACACTGTGTGATTTTTACCCCCATCTAGTGGTGAAAAGGTATATGACCATCCAGTGAATATTAGATTCTGTTCCTCTCAATTCCGATTTCGTTTTAACTCCTACGGTGGCCAATTTAGTCCAAGATTAAAATGACTTCAAGCTCGACCATGTCCATGAGTGTTCCTTCAAGTGATACACGAAAGGCGAAGCTTGAATTAACGGTTATGTCCCTCTTTGGCTAATGTACTTTCAAGATGGAGGGGCAACATGGCGACCGACATTAGAACCCCTCACCCGTATGTATTTTCAATGGCATATTATACACTCAAGAGAATACTTTATTACTTGAACGAAGTAAATATACATTAATGAGCACATATATTTTTGAAAGAACAAGTGTTTTTAGCTAAGAATAAACTAAAAAAGTTACACAGTGTAGCTTTAATATTACTCTTGACAAAGCTCTGATTTCTGAGAGTCATGCGGAGACAGCAAGTTGCTAATTGATTTCCGATCATGCTCATTTTATTCACAGAGTTTACACCCATTCATTTTAGACACACTCTTATAGTGTAGGGGTTAATGTATAATATTGTGCTATGATGTTCACCTGTTATCCAGCAAACATGAGGAGTGAATGTGTCTGGCCAGTATTTTTCCTATTATTCAGTAGAATTTTTTATTTGTTTTGAAGCCATTATCCGTGCCTTTCCGAATAAGGTATACAGCTTCAGGCACATCCCTAGTTCTGAATCTTAAAAGATTAATAAGGTTGATATTAGGTCTAAAATTTATATTTTAAACTGGTCATCAAATTAAATAATAAAAGTACATTTGTGATTAATTTAAACATGAAGTGGTTTATGAATCATTGATGTGAACTGATGACAGTGTGAATAATCATGAATGTGATGAGAGATCAGCAAATTGAAACACAGAGGTTGAATTCACTGAGAATAAATCACATCTCCTGATAGTGTTCTTTATTTTTCCACACACTGACAGATTTAGCAGCGATTCACTAAATGAATTGTGCAGATCAGCGCCGGTACACACACTCACAGTATCGCTGCTGTTAAACACAGATGATCACGGTGTAACTCCAGTCTTTCAGGAGCTTCAGAGCTCAATCTGCTGCCTTCATCACTACAACATCTTCTTCTGAAATGATGCTGTTTTATCCTTTATTAGGTTGACTTTACTATCTGCTCTGTCCCACTAAGGTTCATCTCCTCAAAAATATATACTAAAATAGTGCTTTATATACTATCTTAAACTATAAAAAAGAATCTTAACAGCTTATGTGAGTTACTCTAAAAGGTTTACTTGTCTAGACTTTAATCTGTATAAAGCCAAAAATAAAGATTTCAGAGTTATAAACACATCATCAGTTTAAGTGTGCTTGAGTTAGAGAGAGAGTGTGTTTTTGTGTGTTTTTAACTATTTGGAGTTTATTATTAGACCCTTAAGTTGTAAGCAGTCCAGAAACGAAACCCAGCTTTAAAGAGAAGCACAGTGTTCACACAAGGGTACGTTACTGCATGTTTGTGTGCATCTGTTAGACGAGACGATTGATCTTTGTAAGTATCCACAAGAGATGTGTGTGTCAGATTGGTGAGATGGTTCGTCTCCGTAACCATCCACAGCTCAGGCACTTCATTAAGCTCACGCTAACGTTCATAACTCCTCCCAGGTTATACAGCATGTGATAGAAGGTGTGAACAGACAGGCTGCCGGTGTCGTCCGCATACTTCAGCGCCACGATCGGAGTGTACAGAGGATTCGTCAGGTTACGGAACGGAGGATGAGGTGACTCGATCACCTTCTTAGTGACCTTCAAAAACAGAGAGAGTGAGTACTTTCATTTAAATCTTCAGTACCTCATTAAAGAGAGCTCATGTGACGGCATTGTTCTTTTTTTAAATTTCACACCAAGAACAATAACTATATCATAACTGTAACAATAACTTATAGTTGACGATAATGTTCTAAAGTGTTAACTTTTTTTTTACATCATCTGCTGCTTTAAATGCTCAAGCTCTTTAAAGCAGAATTGATTGTGATTGGTTGTCAATGTTTTAATTGTTCATTAGCTGGAAATCGTTCCAAAAGTGATTCCAACAATATCATTCTTCTGTCATTATTGTTATAGTGTGATACTGGACTATTCTCTTATAGAATAAGAGCAATTATCAAAAGTTTACGGTTATAGTTATCATTATAGTTATTGTCCTTGTGAACAGGCTTTAATTCACATGTGTTCTGACCTTGGCTATGTCCTTGGGCGTTTGGCCCAGGCATTGGAAGATGTTGACTGCGCCGGTCAGGTAGCAGGTCCTAAAGTGGTGGAGTGTCTCGGCATCAGTTCCGGGGAACTCTTTCTTAGAAACATCTTCGATCATCCTAATCTCAAACTCGGTGTGTACGGGCCCAGGCTCGATCATTGACATACTGACAGACAGACAGACAGACAGACAGAAAAGAAAGATGTGAAATCAAATACACACACCTCCATCCAGAGAAATAGACATCAAATCAGATCTGTAAGCAGGAGCTGAAGAGATGGCAGGCAGAGATCTGGGTGCAGGGGTATTATTAAACAAACAAACATAAAGGAGCAACCAGGAAACACAAGAAACATGAACCAAAGAGCAGGGACACACACTGTCTACAACTTACAGAAAACATAAACTGAAAAGGAACAAGGGAAACAAAAGGGCTATATTAACACAAAGGGTAACAAGTTAATAAAACACACCTGGGAACAATCAAGTCTAATTAACAAGAAAACTACAAATAACTACAAAGTAGTTGAGCAACTTTCAGACTCTCCATGACAATCCAAACAAAAAATAACCCTACAAAAGTCCAGGTGGGAGGTGGAGCAGAGGCAGACCAGGGGAAGGGATATAGGACCAGGCCTGTAAGGGGCAAGCTGGGGACCACTACAGAGGAGCTAACTGAGCTGGAGACCAGCACTAAGAAACCGGCGGAGCTGGGGACCACTACAGAGGAGCTAACTGAGCTGGAGACCAGCACTAAGGAACCGGCGGAGCTGGGGAAAACTACAGAGGAGCTAACAGAGCTGGAGACCAGCACTAAGAAACCTGGGGACCACTACAGAGGAGCTAACAGAGCTGGAGACCAGCACTAAGAAACCGGCGGAGCTGGGGACCACTACAGAGGAGCTAACTGAGCTGGAGACCAGCACTAAGAAACCGGCGGAGCTGGGGACCACTACAGTGGAGCCAATTGAGCTGGAGACCAGCACTAAGGAACCGGCGGAGCTGGGGACCACTACAGTGGAGCTAACTGAGCTGAGACCAGCACTAAGGAACCGGCGGAGCTGGGGACCACTACAGAGGAGCTAACTGAGCTGGAGACCAGCACTAAGAAACCGGCGGAGCTGGGGACCACTACAGAGGAGCTAACTGAGCTGGAGACCAGCACTAAGGAACCGGCGGAGCTAGGGACCACTACAGAGGAGCTAACTGAGCTGGAGACCAGCACTAAGAAACCGGCGGAGCTGGGGACCACTACAGAGGAGCTAACTGAGCTGGAGACCAGCACTAAGGAACCGGCGGAGCTGGGGACCACTACAGAGGAGCTAACAGAGCTGGAGACCAGCACTAAGAAACCGGCGGAGCTGGGGACCACTACAGAGGAGCTAACAGAGCTGGAGACCAGCACTAAGAAACCTGGGGACCACTACAGAGGAGCTAACAGAGCTGGAGACCAGCACTAAGAAACCGGCGGAGCTGGCGACCACTACAGAGGAGCTAACTAAGAAACCGGCGGAGCTGGGGCCAGCACTAAGAAACCGGCGGAGCTGGGGACCACTACAGAGGAGCTAACTGAGCTGGAGACCAGCACTAAGAAACCGGCGGAGCTGGGGACCACTACAGAGGAGCTAACTGAGCTGGAGACCAGCACTAAGAAACCGGCGGAGCTGGCGACCACTACAGAGGAGCTAACTAAGAAACCGGCGGAGCTGGGGCCAGCACTAAGAAACCGGCGGAGCTGGGGACCACTACAGAGGAGCTAACAGAGCTGGAGACCAGCACTAAGAAACCTGGGGACCACTACAGAGGAGCTAACAGAGCTGGAGACCAGCACTAAGAAACCGGCGGAGCTGGGGACCACTACAGAGGAGCTAACTGAGCTGGAGACCAGCACTAAGAAACCGGCGGAGCTGGGGACCACTACAGTGGAGCCAATTGAGCTGGAGACCAGCACTAAGGAACCGGCGGAGCTGGGGACCACTACAGTGGAGCTAACTGAGCTGAGACCAGCACTAAGGAACCGGCGGAGCTGGGGACCACTACAGAGGAGCTAACTGAGCTGGAGACCAGCACTAAGAAACCGGCGGAGCTGGGGACCACTACAGAGGAGCTAACTGAGCTGGAGACCAGCACTAAGGAACCGGCGGAGCTAGGGACCACTACAGAGGAGCTAACTGAGCTGGAGACCAGCACTAAGAAACCGGCGGAGCTGGGGACCACTACAGAGGAGCTAACTGAGCTGGAGACCAGCACTAAGGAACCGGCGGAGCTGGGGACCACTACAGAGGAGCTAACAGAGCTGGAGACCAGCACTAAGAAACCGGCGGAGCTGGGGACCACTACAGAGGAGCTAACAGAGCTGGAGACCAGCACTAAGAAACCTGGGGACCACTACAGAGGAGCTAACAGAGCTGGAGACCAGCACTAAGAAACCGGCGGAGCTGGCGACCACTACAGAGGAGCTAACTAAGAAACCGGCGGAGCTGGGGCCAGCACTAAGAAACCGGCGGAGCTGGGGACCACTACAGAGGAGCTAACTGAGCTGGAGACCAGCACTAAGAAACCGGCGGAGCTGGGGACCACTACAGAGGAGCTAACTGAGCTGGAGACCAGCACTAAGGAACCGGCGGAGCTGGGGACCACTCCATACCCCTTTTCCACCAAGGCAGAGCTGGTGCTGGTGCTGGTTCTGGGCCAGAGCCTAGTTTCAAATTGGTTCTTTGCTTTTCCACACAAATAAACCTGGCTCTGGGCCAAGAAAACGGGTTCCAACTCAGCACCAACTTTGAGCTGGTCTAGAGATAAGAACCGGTTACGTCAGGTGTTGGGTAACCATAGTAACGTTCGAAAACAAAAACTTCGGGACGCCATTTTCAAAACACCGGTCAGCTGTTAAAGACAGTTAGCTTTAGGGATGGACGGAAAACCAAAACAACCGTGGTCTGTGGAGGAAACGAACTGTTTGCTGGCTTTAATAATAATAGTCAAAACATGCAAGATAATTACCTTTCTTTTTGAACGTATCCTCTGTCCATAGCGGTCAAGATGAGCTGTCAATGCGCGTTTTTAAATTCTAGTGTTAATTTGTAAAGCCAGGAGCAAGAGTATTGATATATAGTCCATTTCTGTTATGGTTGACATGACGCATTGCTAGGACAACGGGGGTAGCCCTACTCTGGCTCTACAGTCTGTGGAAAATCAAGCTGGTTCTTAGATAGTTCTTAGATAGAACCAGCACCGAACTGCTATAAGCACCAGCCCAGAACCAGCACCAGCTCTGCCTTGGTGGAAAAGGGGTAACAGAGGAGCTAACAGAGCTGGAGACCAGCACTAAGAAACCGGCGGAGCTGGGGACCACTACAGAGGAGCTAACAGAGCTGGAGACCAGCACTAAGAAACCTGGGGACCACTACAGAGGAGCTAACAGAGCTGGAGACCAGCACTAAGAAACCGGCGGAGCTGGGGACCACTACAGAGGAGCTAACTAAGAAACCGGCGGAGCTGGGGACCAGCACTAAGAAACCGGCGGAGCTGGGGACTACTACAGAGGAGCTAACTGAGCCGGAGACCAGCACTAAGAAACCGGCGGAGCTGAGGACCACTATAGAGGAGCTAACTGAGCCGGAGACCAGCACTAAGGACATGGTGGAGCTGGGAACCACTACAGTGGAGCCAATTGAGCTGGAGACCAGCACTAAGAAACCGGCGGAGCTAGGGACCATTACAGAGGAGCTAACTGAGCTGGAGACCAGCACTAAGGAACCGGCGGAGCTGGGGACCACTACAGAGGAGCCAATTGAGCCGGAGACCAGCACTAAGAAACCGGCGGAGCTGGGGACCACTACAGAGGAGCAAACGGAGCTGGAGACCAGCACTAAGGAACCAGCGGAGCTGGGGACCACTACAGAGGAGCTAACTGAGCGGAGACCAGCACTAAGGAACCGGCAGAGCTGGGGACCACTACAGAGGAGCCAATTGAGCTGAAGACCAGCACTAAGGAACTGGCGGAGCTGGGGACCATACAGAGGAGCTAACAGAGCTGGAGACCAGCACTAAGGAACCGGCGGAGCTGGGGGCCACTACAGAGGAGCCAATTGAGCCGGAGACCAGCACTAAGGAACCGGCAGAGTTGGGGGCCACTACAGAGGAGCTAACTGAGCCGGAGACCAGCACTAAGAAACCGGCGGAGCTGGGGACCACTACAGTGGAGCCAATTGAGCTGAAGACCAGCACTAAGGAACCGGCGGAGCTGGGGACCACTACAGAGGAGCTAACAGAGCTGGAGACCAGCACTAAGGAACCGGCAGAGCTGGGGACCAGCACTAAGGAACCGGCAGAGCTGGGGACCACTACAGAGGAGCTAACTGTGCCGGAGACCAGCACAAAGGACCCGGCAGAGCTGGGGACCACTACAGAGGAGCTAACAGAGCTGGAGACCAGCACTAAGAAACCGGCGGAGCTGGGGACCACTACAGAGGAGCTAACAGAGCTGGAGACCAGCACTAAGAAACCGGCGGAGCTGGGGACCACTACAGAGGAGCCAACGGAGCTGGAGACCAGCACTAAGGAACCGGCGAAGCTGGGGACCACTACAGAGGAGCTAACTGAGCCGGAGACCAGCACTAAGGAACCGGTGGAGCTGGGGACCAGCACTAAGGAACCGGCGGAGCTGGGGACCACTACAGAGGAGCTAACTGAGCCGGAGACCAGCACTAAGGAACCGGCAGAGCTGGGGACCACTACAGAGGAGCAAACGGAGCTGGAGCCTCCCACGGTGGTGCCGACGGAGCTGGTATAAGAAATTGCAGTCTGCCTTGACCCAGATTCCACTCCAAAGTATATTTTAGCAAGCAAGCAACTTCATTTAAATAGCACATTTTTAAACAACAGACGTTTCCCCAAAGTGCTTTACAAAAATGATGACATTAAAATCATATGACAAAACAAACATAACTTATTCAAAAGCTAAAGAAAATACATACGTTTTTAAATAAGACTTAAAAGTAGCAATTGATGGAGATGACCACTATTCCAGACTTTGGGACCTACCACAGAAAAAGCACAATCTCCTTTTGATTTTAAATGACAACGAGGGACCTTTAAACGCTGTTAATCTGAGGTCTTGAGAACTCTAGAAGGAGAGTAGGGAATAATAAGATCACTGATGTACTAGGAGGAAAGGCCTGATAGCGACATTTAGACAAACAGGAAAACTTTACAATCAATCCTGAATTTAACATGAAGCCAATATAAGGATTGCAGTACAGGGGTGATATAGTCTCTCTTTCTCACCCCCGTTAAAAGCCTTGCTGCTGCATTTTGCACTAACTGTAGGGAGACTAACATAGTCTAGGGAGACCAATATATAAAGAATTACAATAGTCAATCTTTGATGAGATAAAAGAGTAAACCACAATTTCCAAATCCTTACTTGATAGAAAATGTTTTTCTTTAGCAATTGGTCTCAGGTTAAAAAAGCTACCGTTAACAATGGCACCAATCTGTTTATTAAAATATAGTGATGAGTCCTGTTTAACTGTAACAGCATAAAATGTTTGAGATTAGGATTGTAGGAGCCAAATGTAATTTGATCCACCACTAGATGGCGGTGTGCACCAGTGGTGCAGGTGAAAGCCACACCTATTCCATCACATGGTATTTAAACTCCTAAATTGGGTTGAATCAGAAAGGGACAGGTGGCGGGAATATAAGGTTCTTACCATAGAACCAGTGCATTGTAAACTCTGTACACATGCATCTCATTAAATGGACAACAAACTGTTCAAACAGATACCGTTGTGTGCATTGTTTTAACTATTCGTGAAGAAGACCTTATAACCTTTCCTGGGCTTAGAGAAAAGCCACTACAAGGTGCATTGTGTACTTTTCCACTACTATGCTGTAATAAACTTAATTTTTGAAATCTATGACATCCACATAATTTTTTCTTACACTGGAGACCACGGTGGATGAGCTGACGGAGCTGGAGACCATGGCAGAGCAGAGACAAAGCACACAAACCTCCTTGGCCTCTATAGCAGAGCTGAGAGGGGCACAGGGAGTTCAGAGTCGGCCTCCATGGCCATAACAATGCCGTCAGAGGTTGCAGGAGGTTTAGAGTCGACTTCTTTAGCCGTGGCGGACACCGTCACCTCGGGAGAAGTGTGTGTGGCCCAGACACACAAAACTGCGTTTGCCATCACTGGGAGCTCACAGAGAGTGCTGGGACCACCAGGAGGTGAGCGTTGAGACCACTGTGCTGGGGAATGCTGAAACCCATGGTGGGCCAAGCTCCAGGGCCACTGGAGCTTGAGGCACATAACCCCCCAAAACATGTTTTAGGGGAAGGGTCTTCCTCCACCTCCCCAGTCAAAGTGCTCGCTCCACAAAATGTCACTCGAGGACCAAAACGGTAAAGTTGTCATCTTAAAGGTTCATTGAATCCAGAATGGTAAAATGAAATGAGGGAACTGTTCAGAAAGTGAGTATTGCGGGGCAAATGACCAAAAAATCACGGCTGTGGTCCTCGAGGGTGCGCTCGCCCTGGTGGAGAAGGATGAGCTGAATAGTGATTGGACGGTTGATACTGGGGCAGTTTTCAAAGCACTATTGTATCACACACTGTACCGATGCTTGTATCGTAATGACAATACCACATGATTTATGCAACAAAATGCAGCAAACATTGACTGACAAGGAAAAAAGGAAACACAAGGGCTATATATACACGCTAACAATAAACATAACACAAGACTAATCAAAAAGAAAACTACAAGGATCTAGAACGCTGCCCTGAAGACAATTCTCTAGAACAGCGTTTCTCAACTCTGTGAAGGTGAAGACATTGAGTGGCAATGTAAAATTAAGTAATTACAAGTAATTAAGTCATCAGGGATTACACTCTTTATGACTACTGAAATTTCATGATTTTTCATGTCATTTGTGATTAGATTATAGAGCTTGACATAATTCATTATTTTTATGAATCCTTGTTGTAAATATGAATTTGCATGGGAAACCTGGCTCTTCAATTTCATTTATTTGAGGGACAAATTCAAATGTTGGTCAGCTTATATCTTGGTTTCTAGTTGCGTTGCTTCAGCTAATTTTAATGCTTTGTTGTTACTCATTTTAAGCCATTTTATGTTATCTTGAGGCCTGTTGCTGGAGAACCACTACTCTAGATCTTCCCTTAGTTCCTGATCTTAATTGGGTTTGTACCCATAACAGCCTCTCCACACCACCAGAGGGACCTCTCACACAACATCACTTGTATGATCCTGCTAATGTTCATCAGAGAATGTCTAATATGGGGAGCGTGATTTTTTTTCCCAAACCACTTCAGCGGAAATCCCGCCCTGCAACCGATTTCATGAGAAGGGTCTGGCTGCAGACTGTGGGCGACTGGAGCTCCACTCTCAAACAGGAAATACGTCACCTCCACTTCGCGGGGGCGGGGCGGAGTAAATTCGCGGGGTTTTTACATTCCATACTTCGCAGTGGGGAAACATCAGCGATTTTCTCCCTTCTATTCAGGTATTAATGATTTTTTAAATGTACTATTTGTAGAGTGTACAGATGTGAGTATTATATTGATTGCTTGTTACAGTTTTTCTCAATTGCTAAAACACTAAACTCTATTGCCTGAACCAAATGCTCAGTTGCCTGAACCCTCTGATTAAATCAATCATACTTTTGGCAAAACCATAAGCACTTTTCACCTGTTTAGACACAACTTGCCAACACATTTTCATTGTGATGCACCCGTGCTGCATAATGGTGAGCACAAGTGACAAAAGTCAAACACAATTAAAGCACATGTGTCACCACTTGAACACAACAACTCAAAATTGATCACACTTGTGGCTAATGATGTGAGGGAACGTACAGTAAGCCAGTTCAGAGAACAATGGTTTGTGAGGTCCTATGGATAGAAATCTGAGAGGAAGAGTTTGAGAGGAGGTCGAGGTGGTCGAGGTGGTCAGCGAAGACAAAACCCAGTAGGTAACACTTTATTTGAAGGGGTGTGCATAAGACTGACATGACACTGTCATAAACATGACATAACACCTGTCATGAACATGAAGGAGTCTTTATGAATGTTTATGACTGTTGTCATTAAGTGTCATTCGGTAAATTATGACACTTTTAATGCAAAGTTGACATTGTTTAAAATGTCTTTGTTATGACAACTTGACATTACCCAAGACAAAAATGTCTTGATTATGACAACTTGACATTAACCAAGAAATCATAACCTGTCAACCTGTCACAACTTTGGCCGTCATGACACCATTATAACTGTGTCATGAATATTACCTTTCCTCAAGTAAAGTGGAACACATTGTACTAGTTATAAAGATGTCATTAAGGGTTATTACACAGCGAAATGCTTTAAGTTTGATAATTAGACCTGTTATGACATATTTGTGACAGGTTGACAGGTTATGATTTCTTGGTTAATGTCAAGTTGTCATAACAAAGACATTTCTGTCTTTGTTAATGTCAAGTTGTCATAATCAAGACAATTTTGTCTTTGTTAATGTCAAGTTGTCATAACAAAGAAATTTTTTGCAATGTCAACTTTGCATTAAAAGTGTCATAATTTAACGAATGACACTTAATGACAACAGTCATAAACATTCATAAAGACTCCTTCATGTTCATGACAGGTGTTGTGTCATGTTTATGACAGTGTCATGTCAGTCTTATGCACACCCCTTCAAATAAAGTGTTACCGAACAGGACAGTAATATCTGATGAAATCAGAGCTACTGTGATTGACCATGTTCTTGTCCATGATATGAGCATGAGGGAGGCTGGACAAAGTGTACAACCAAACATCAGTAGATTCACTGTGTCCAGCATAATCCAAAGATTTAGAGAAGAGAACAGGTAATTACCTTTTTTTGACATTATAGTACAGCATGTAAATGTTGACAGCAATTACTGTATGACATACTATATATTGTACCACAGTATACTGTAAGTAAATATATGTTTCAGTACATTACTGTACCAATGTACTGTAGTATTGTAATGTAGGGTTGGTCTAACTGTTTGTAGTCCTAGTATTCCATGTATATTTTTGTACTTTATTTTTACATGGGCTTACTGTACACAAGGGGCAAACGCATAAGATTTCTGTTTGTTTTTACAAGTGCTATGTGTAAATGCACGAGATTTCTGTTTTGTCTTTTTGTACAAGTGCTAAATGCACAGGGTTTTTTTGTTTTTTTGTTTTTTTTTGCATCATGCATTTAGCCTACAGTGAACAATAAACATTTCTTCATGTCCTGAGCATTGTGTTTTCTATTTTTCTACGTAGTGTTTAGTGACTGTTCAGTAGTGTGTTTAATTTTGATTGACTCGGGCACGATTTGACAACATAGTTCAGTTTTGAGTACAGATTGAACTGTTTTGAGGTGAAAGTTTGGTTTTGCAAGAAGAGTCTGAGGTTTTGTGAATGTAGCTTGAAAATTGGGTTTTGTGTTCACAGCTTAGAGAAAAGGAGAGCAGCTTTCAAGAAATGTGTCTTAGCAATCGAGAAAAACTGTAATTTAAATGTTTTACATTTTTTTAGTTAAGAGATGGACGAACGGCACGCAAATCTCCATATTGAGCATTATATTCATGGTGCAAGACCACATATAGATAACATTTGAGTGTTGGTGTGACATGTATGTTTGTATTTATTGTTTAATTCTGTTTAGTGATGATTGTTTGATTGTATTGAGAAGTGCAAATGTGAAGAGAATTTAACGTTATGCATTTTCAGTTAAAACAATTAACCTGCTTTGTACGGTAACGTTACACGGTTTGCAAATCTGAGTGCGCGGATTAGGAATTTATTAATCCGTGTGCACGATTAGTTAAACCGAGGGAACAGTTTAAGAATTCGTGAACACAGTTTATAAACTGAGGGGACGGATTTTTTTTATCTCCCACAGGTGACTTCCCCGACTGTTTTCATTCTCGTTTTCTCACTCACTTTCAGAGCTAGGATTAGCTTGAAGCATGCAGCAACCTTTACATTTTGAAGGTATATTGCCACCCTAAAAGTCAAAGGCTTTTTACACGTTTCTATTTGTCCTATTTTTTTTTGTTCTATTATTTTGTTGTTTTACCTTTTGTTTCAGGGCAAATTTTAAACAGATGCAGATTACCATGCCGTGCTGTGGGGCATTACCACTGCCCCCACTGTTCAAGGACAGTTATAAGAAGAGTGGACATGGAAAGGGAAAGCAGTTTTTTTTTCCTTAGGAAAAGGAGATACAGCACTTTGGTAATATTTCAGTAAAAAGTAGTGAAAGTAGCATGTATTAATATGCAGCTTTTTCTTAAACTGTGTTTTTCTTTGTTTTACTTTTTTTTTAAAGGTACTGTACCTACGATCCCATCAAAGATGATAAGAGTGGGGCTGTGGCCACTGACATTTTGCAGGTATGTGTTCATAATCACTTTAATGTTGATGAAATGGCTTGCATTGACTCTATATTAAATCTTGTTTCATATCTACAGTTACCCGATGACATTCTCCAGAGGATCCTTGAGGATCCTTGTCTTCGCAGTTCTACAAGACGGCTGCTCTGCAATCCTGAGACTGGCTCTGACATGCCAGAGATTTAACACATTGTCAGCCAGGAGCATTTTCAGCAGGAGGCACACTTCAGCTTGCTTGATAGTGAGTTCAATAAGTGTGGTTGCCCGATTTTGTTTTTTTGTGGGTATAACAAATAGGCTAGATTAATATCACCCTCTTCCATTTCCCTAACATGAAACTTTTGGCAGTTAAAGACTTGTTCATTTATTGTCTGAATTGTGACTTTCATTGTGTTTTGAAATTGAATAGGTATTGTGAATTGGAAAAGACTGAGACACACCGTCAAATGTACAGAAAGCCGTACACCATCTCTATATGCAGACGCCTACAATGCAGCCAGCTTTACAAAGACTGTGGGGCTGGCTACCAGGGAAATGGACAACGGGGAGTGTTTTGGGGGTTTTACTCCTCAGATGACAACCCTGGCTACTGTAGCTGGGATTGCTTTTTGGATGATGGAGGTCTTGAACAGTGAAGTGTGTGTGTGTGCGCAATGTGTCTTTGATGTAACAATTTTGGTAACTTTTTTGTAATTCAAGTGTGTTGTCTATCTATCTATCTATCTATCTATCTATCTATCTATCTATCTATCTATCTATATAAAAGAATTCAGTTAACTGGAAATTATTCTCCATTATTTTACTGTGGTTGATTTGTACGTTATTTTGCTTTAAATACAAAATTCTGATAATTATTATTATTTTTTTTACAGTATGGTCCCTTGCAGTTATTGTGTTGTAAAAATGTAAGATTATTATTTTATTTTTTTTGTTTTTTTTTTTGTACATAAAAACAATTAACTTAAATTGTGGAAATTTCTTCATTATTTTACATTGGTTGATTTGTACATGTTATTTAGCTTTAAATAGAAAATTCTGAAATTATTTTTACTGTAATATTATATTTAAAAGTCATAAACCGTAAAAGTTTAGTGTACTGCTTTGATATTTTGTGTGAAGATTAGGTGAGGTCACGTATATATGCGCTCGTTTAAAAAAAAAAATATATTCATTCATATGCGCGCTCTGTAACGGTCACCAGCTGGAGTGCCCTGGAGAGCCACCAGAGGGCACTCCAGATAAGACTATTATCACTCACAAACTACATTTCCCATAACTCACTGCCCGGACTCACCATCACTTATCACTGATCACATTCACCTGTACCTCATTTACTGATTGCATTCACCTGTGTCTCATCCTGTTAGTCTGTCTATTTATACCATGTTCATTCATTCACTCACCGCGAAGTCTTGTTTAAGTGTTACACTGCATTTCTGAGCATTCTCATGGTTTTCTTGTCTCTTGGTTTTGGATATCTTGCCCTGTTCCCTGGATTACTCTCTTGCATCTGGTCCCTGCCTGTTTTGTTTGTTTGTTTGTTTGTTTGTTTGTCTGTTTTGGACTGCCTGTCTGTGAATGACCCTTGCCTGTACACTGGATTACGCCTCTGGATTGCCCTCAAATAAAGCTGCGTTTGGATCTTCACCTCCAAGTCTCGGAGCAGTTCGTAACACGCTCGGTCGCAGACTCGCAGTGGAGGTGACGTATATATGCGTTCGTCGCAGTTTAGGTGATGTAATATGCGCTCCGGCGCAGTGGAGGTGACGTATTTCCGCTTTTGAATGGAGCTCCACTCGCCCCGTAGTCTGCAGCCAGCCCCTATTGGATTTCATTGGTTTAGGTTACAGTGACGGGTAGGTTTAGGGATCAGGGTTGGTGTAGGCAATCTGTACAGTGATTGACATGACCAATGAAAACTTTAGAATCAGCTGCAGGGCGGGATTTCCGCTGAAGTGGTTTGGGGAAAAAAATCACGCATATGGGGAGAACTCCCACTTACATTAAACTTCCGGGTTCTGAACTGTTGCAGTTCCACTCTGGGTCCATATGAGGGTGCTCACATTCGGAGTGCAGAATGAATGGAGGTCTATGGAGCAATACCCCTAAAAATCCACTTTTCTCAGGATATAATTTTTTGTCTAGTAATTCGAATGTTGTTTTGGAAAGAAGATGTAAAGAAATTACACATTACTGGGTGTTAGATTTTTTAGAGTCACTTATTTGCTTGAAAAAGTCTGTTGAGTCAATGACGTCATACACATCGTACGACCAGAGATTCTGCTTTACGGCAATCATTCAGTCACTGCTGCTTCCACGCATAGACAGATGAGAGAAGCCATGAAATTTACAAAATACCACTGTTATTGTGTCACGAAATGTAGTTTTAATAGTTTTTCAGTCGACAATGTAGTTGTTTAAAGCTCAAATCTGTGGTTTATTTATAAAGATAGCGCCTATTTAAATATTTGATCTGACGTTTTCGGAGTTGTGATATCCAAGCCTTTACCGGGGTCTCAGCGCTCTGCACGCCGCCTGGAACAGCCTTTACTCGGTTAAGGCTTCTGACGTTTTGCCGCTGGCTCTGAAGTCTCGTCTTGTGGTTAAACATGACATATAATTCGTCTTGTGTATAACGGGCGATCTTTGGTCTCATTAATATTGTTCCCTGGCAAATCGTTTTGGCTGATGGCAAAGTGAAGTTTCATAACCTTATATTGTGGCTAATTTAACGTTGTATCCTGCTGTGTCTGAATCGTTTACTTTATTTCTTGTCTTGTATAACTCTTCTTATACCTTTTCGGCTACTTATACTGTTATAATACTGTTATGTCTCCTACTGATCAATAAAACTGAAAAATAGACAGGAGGGTTGTCATTTTATTTTATATAGCCTATATTTTATATAGCCTTTTCATTACTATTTTATTTGCTGTATACTGTTTGTTTATTTTATTGACTAAACTATTTACTATTACTTCTCAATTTATCTTATATTTACTATTTGCACTTTACTGAAGTTGTACCATATCGTATTATCATAGATAAAGAATCCATCAGTTATCTTTGTTATTGCAAAATCGGGTCAATCACAGAAAATGCTTAAGAAAACTATTGCAGCAACGGTCCAAAGCGGCCAATAGGGCGTCTATGCATTTATTATGTCTATGCTTTTGCGTTCTGCACTTTCTTTTCTCTCGAGGCATTGACTACACAGCTGACACAGGTAAATACATGTGTGAGAGTTCAGATGCCATCAAGCGGTATCTCTGGTCGTAATCAGTCCTTCACTGACCAATCAGCGCCCATTAGCAGAATGCTAGTGTGTTATGGGCAACAACAACTCAACCTGTAAGAAATCGAAAGGACATAAGTACTCGTTCATTCAACTTTCGACCTATAACCCATGTTGGACTTGCAAAACCTACATTCAAATCTGAGATTTCTCAATGACAATCGGGTGAAAGAGACAAATTTAGCCGTTTAGCCCCATAGACTCCCATTCATTCTGCACTCAGACTATTGCCCCCAGTGGAACTCTGGAGGAACTACAACCAAAAATTCGGTACAATAGGGCTTAATAGGGAGTGGCCAGGCTTTCCGTAATAGACGGGCTTTGTTGATATCTGAGGCCTCTGCGCATGCGCATTCAGAAACCGAATGTAAAGAAGATCATTATGTAAATTCACCTTCAGAAATCTTGAAACAGACATACATATCACATCACGGTAAGCTCATTTATCTGCTTCTGATATCATTTCATATTATTGTACAATGTGTTCGCGTCGCTATCATATTAAACTCGATCTTCAAGTATTAGCATATACTAATACTCATTTTATGGTGTTGTGACGCATGTAAAAGTGAACTAGTTCATCTTCAGGATTATAATGATATCAAGATCTATGGATTCTGCTTTTAGCTGAGATTAATTAATGGATTCTTTACAATCTGAAATATACAAAGGTAGAAATGTAAACATTTAAAGTAAATACTACACACTTCCGGGTTTCTGTTGGCCAGATTCACAGACGATCAGCTTTAGTGAGAAGATTATGACAAACATGTATTTTGATGGCTATAAAAACGACTATCAATGTAGCTGGTTTGTGTTATTTAGAGGATAAATATAAATAATATAACAAGACAAATAATACAAGTCATCCCAGCTAGCAAAAATTGTGCGGGCCAAAAGCGGCCCGATTAAGGCTAAAACCCTCGGCCGATCCTCGGCATGAATCTAGGTCCGATTGCTCTGCGAGTGCTCGGTTTAAACGCGGCCCGATTAAGGCTAAAACACTCGGCCGAGCGCTCGGTTTTAATGCGGCCCGATTGCGGAAGCCCGAGTGAGATGACGTAAAGCTCCCCTCCAATCCCGTTCCTTGTTTTGGCTTATTTAAACTATTGATTTTTCATTCATGTCAAGTTGATACTAAAAAATCTGAGCAGCCGTTATTTATGCAAGATAAACTGAAAATAAAACAGCACAAGGAAGACAGTTTTTATGTTTAATGCATTTTTTTATTTGGACCACACTTCACTCTCCCCTCTGGTAATTTAAATAGTGTCCTTCATTCACAAAATACAAACATCATATAAATACAATAAAAACTAAAATATAAACAAGTCATATTATACAATATATTTTTTTAAATTAACATGATAAAAAATCCAAAACCTTTTCAGGCATAATCTCATTAAATATGTCCTTCAATGAAGTAACTTCATAAAAGAGCATTCTGCTTACGTTAAGTCCAGGACAATCTAATATATTTCACTTATTCATAGATCACAGATCACAAAATGTAAAAACTATATAAATACTGTTTGTTTTCTCACACAAACCGCTCGTTTTGTGTATTAAGTAGTGCTGCCGCGATTAGTCGACGTAATCGACCATGCAAATTAGTCGACGGCAATTTTTTTTAGTCGACGAGTCGTTTTACTAATGACCACATATTTATTTTTGGTCTCCCGTCTCCCAAACGGCTCACTGTAATTCACCTCCACACACCAGTCTGTGCGGCGCACGCCCTGCTGGTTGATCTGCTATCCTCTTCCTTCACGTTCCCGCCCCGCCTCCAAACCCTTTGATATGAAAAATTACGGAGGCAGGTGACGGCGCTTTCACAGTGGGC
The DNA here is from genome assembly GCA_036326025.1 of Chrosomus eos. NCBI lineage: Eukaryota > Metazoa > Chordata > Actinopteri > Cypriniformes > Leuciscidae > Chrosomus > Chrosomus eos. The sequence goes on from JAZAVI010000052.1 coordinate 18,678, forward strand.
TAGTTTGCTGCGGTCCGAGCCCGAGCGTGATTGTTCCTGGCGCCCCCCCCTTCACACTTTCGAACTGGTGCGTTTGCGTGCACCTTGTGCCATTGCAAACGTGCACGGCCCATGATAGAAAACAGAACGCGGGTCAAAATTAATGTGCGTGTGTCGCATAAGGTGGCGTTCTGCTGTTTGCGAACGGACTCTTTTGAGGAGACCGATTCCTGATTCCACGCGCAATGCGCGAATACAATGCAGGCTCAACTCTCGCTCGTATAGAAGGTAAATCAAAAACACTATCATCCCTTACATGTGTTTTATTTAAGTAAATACATCATAATCAACTAAAACGCATGCACAGGCAGGTTACTTTACTTCCTGAACAAGCGCGCACCCCAGTCCGTGTTGCTTTCACATTCACGTGAACCGCGGCACAGACCCACCATGCACGCAAGTGTAAACGCGAGCTGCGTGCCTGCCTGCTCTCAGCGCGACTCATTAGGCAGAGCTAAGCGTAGTGGGCTAGGCCAGACTCTTTCAATTCAATTCCAATTTATTTGTATAGTGCTTTTCACAATATCGTTTTCAAAGCAGCTTTACAGAAAATGCATGGATTGCATCAAGCCTACTTTACAATTCAGAGTGATATTTTCAGAAATGTACATAAAATGTACAGTAAGCTAATGATGTATTAATTAAAGGCAGAACAAAGAGCTAATTTAAGTAATACATAGGCCTACATGTTTGTTAATAGAGGATTAGATTAGGACTCTGACTAATATGGTATAGCCTAATGGAAATGCAGATACTTAAAGGGATAGTTCACCCAAAAATGAAAATTCTTTCATTGTTTACTTACCCTCAAGTTGTTCCAAACCTCTATGTGTTTATTTGTTCTGCTGAACACAAAGGAAGATATTTGGAAGAAAACAGATCTCAATCCCCATTGACTACCATAGTATGTATTTTTTCCTACTATAGAAGTCAATGGGGATTGAGATCTGTTTTCTTCCAAATATCTTCCTTTGTGTTCAGCAGAACAAATAAACACATAGAGGTTTGGAACAAATTGAGGGTAAGTAAACGATGATAGAATTTTCATTTTTGGGTGAACTATCCCTTTAATGCTTAGATTGTTAATAATGTTTTGGACCAGGTGACATTTTATGTTTTGGCCCTTCAGTTGAGTTCAAAATAAAATGGACACAACGAAATAAACACTTGATTTTTTTTTAATTAGTCGTTTAGATTAGTCGACTAATCGAAAAATTAGTCGAAAGATTAGTCGTTAGAAAATTAGTCGTTAGTGGCAGCACTAGTCTTAAGCCATCAATGTGTACTTACATTTACGAGTCATTAAATCATGTTTATTTTGGACTTCTCTGTGCATGCTCTTTGAGGTGGTGAACATAGACCTGCATTATATGACTGACAGACAAGAACGGTTTGACCTAAAAATATAAAAATTGAAACTACTGCGGAAACAAAGACACCTACATCTTGGATGCCCTTGAGGTAAGCTAAAACATACCAAAAATTAATTTCAAAGTGAACTATCCCTTCAATGTCTCCTCCAAACATTGTAGCTCCTCAATAGTTGAAAGTTGGAGCCAAAAATGTGCTGGGTCTGGCATGAAGATTTTTTTGGAGCTGCACCAGGATGAGCAACTGAACAGTTGATGACAACTAAAACTGAATGCTCTCTGAAAGAATCGAACTGGATGAGGACCTCCTTGGCAATTGCTGTAAAACAAGAAAAAGCAGGCATAGCAGATTAGTAGCAAAACATTGTACGTAGATATGTCAGAGTAAACCGAGAGAGATCTTTGTAGAATTCCTACCTATAGGCACAGCCTCCCGAGAAGACCTGTTGTGTGTGTCATGTACTTGTGGGGTGTTCTAAAAGAAAAAAAATATATGTTTTAATCTCATCACACACGTACCAAAGTGCATTTTTATTTCCATGAGCTATAGAATAGCTTTCCTGCCCTTCTTACTTGATATCCAGTTTGGCCTGATGACTGAGTTCTGATAGCTGCTGCATGGGTTGGAGTGTCAGTATGAGGTGTAGCCCCTCAGGCTGTTGGTAGTGGAGACTGGAGACAACGGTGGTGGACTAGCCACTGTGATGTTCGCTGAAAGGGGAGAAGTTCCTACCTGTGGGCACAGCCTCCTCAAAAGACCTATTTTCTGTGCCATGTATGGGGTGTGCTAAAAGAAAAGAAAGAAAGAATTTTTTTTTTAATCTCAGTACACACATACCAAATAGGACTGGGGAAAAAATAAATAGATTAATCGTTTGTAGTCGAGTCAATATTTGTAGAATGGGTTCACCTCTATCAGCTGTATGGAAAGAGAAAAATGGCTATATACACACAAAATATATAGTAAGTGAACACCTAAAACGTTATCCCCTTGGCATTGATAAGTCAGTGGTTAATTGCAAATACAAGATCTATGTAGAAGGCTCAGACTTGCTCAATGTTCGCAATTACCTTAAGAGGTGTTATAAATGCCAAGGGGATAGCTTGTAGGTGTGTTCACTTACTATATTTTTTATATACCGTTATTGGGGAAGTTTTATTTAGTATAACGTAATGTCACGATGTTGCTATGGCGCTTAACGGTTCATTATTCTTATAAAATAAGTTAACTTGCCAAGTAAGTTATGGCATGAAGGCAAGTTAGCTAATAAACTTTCAAACCTGCCTGTGCAGCCCGCATTTAACTATAGTGCTAACTTACTTCAGTTTGCGCCATAGTGCAACTAGAGGCCAATTCACAACGCACAGACAAACGCCAGCAAACACCAACAAAAGTTGGCCGTTGTATTCAGAATGTTATGAAAAATAAGTGTCATGTTAACACTGTCCCAACAGCCACCGACAAACTCGAGCACCCACTGAAAAACACGAGATATTGTCCATTCATTTTAACAAATACAAGTAAAAGATTGCAGCTTTCAGACACGAATTTTTCTCGTTTTATATTGTTAAATGTCGAGAGTGCATCGGTTAACTACACAGGCCCCGTGCAAAACGCCATTAAATGCATTTCACAACCACGTCATGTCACAGCGTTCACAAAATGGCGGACGGTCTACATTCAATATCTTCACAACCCAGAACATTAATACACAAAATGTTGGCATCATAAACATACATCGGAATTACAGGACTCGTGTGTATAAGTTGTTGTATCATACCTGTAAAAACAGGAGCGTAATCATCATACACAGCAACTGCGAGGGCGCCGACGGAATAACGTTAACGTTACTGCTCCTCAGTTAATTTTCATAATAAGAGTCCCGAGCTCACTCAGCAACAGACAATGACTCAGCTTTTAACATGACATAAAGTCCCACATCATTCCTCTATTACAATTTACATCAGTAAAATAAACATTTTCATACAGGATCAAAATGTGTAATACTTTCTAGGACAATGTGTGTTGCCGTTTGTCTGTGCTTACTGTCCTTAATCCAGCTAACATTTTGTTCCACTTTATTTTTTCCCACATATCAAATAGACTACTGTGCTCGTAAATATTATTCACGTAAATTGCATTCAATAAAAATGGCGTCAAAGAGCTAACAGCCCAGCTAACTTAACTAAGTTAGTCAAGTCAATGTTAGCTTCGTTCGCGCCATAAAAGTCCACTTTCATATTAGAGTTAACGTCTAACTTGGACTACTTTACTCAGACGTGATAAATATCTGATGTTGTTGTAATATAATTCTTAATTTAATTCTGAATTCTTTATTTTCGTTTCATCTGAGGGAAGCATGTCAAATGACCATAAAGTTTAAACGGATTTATCAACATTTAATCAGCAACAGTTCGAAATTTAGAGTATAATATAAGATGTAAGGGAACTCGATTGAAATGCTCGGCGTGAAATGATGCTTGAAATTGAACACAAAGACTTAACTTACCTCAAGTTGAAGTTCCCCATAATGGCGCAGGATCGAAAAGGGATGATTTCAAGTCAGGCAAGTCACCCAAAGTTGTGCACACGCACACCTCCCTCCAGTGATGAGCTGAGCATGCGTGCTGACGTTTGCTGCAGTAACAGTTGAAATCGGCTTCATACCGGTAAAAGGGTCTGAGCCGAGCGCCCAGGCCCAGAGTTTAAAAAAAGTCGTCACTGTCAATGGTGGTAAATGTTTGAAATAGCCAATAAAATTAATTGCAGTCGTTTATAACAAAACGTTGTACATGTAACGTTAACTTATAGGCTACCCATCTCATCCCATTAACCCAAGTAAACACAGGATAGTCTACATATTAAACATTATGTTGGCCGGCATATTTTGTTTCTGTTATCCACCATTGGTAGACGAGCCAAAAGTTAACAAAGTTGTATGTATCGATGCCTGCCTGCAGGGACTTGGCCTAATTGCGGTTGCCACTACTCAGCCGATGCCGCGACTGCTGTGCGAGTGATGTCACGCGCATGCATGTTTAAAATACATAAACGTAAAGAATGATCTTCATGACAACTAAATATGTTTGCTATGGTTATAAATATTAAATAATGCTCTGTGTAAAACGACATTATTATTATTGGTAAGTATTACCGCAAAATATTATTATTTTGTTTTGGACAAGTCACATTATCAGATAGCCTATGGTCAGGAATTTACGTTTTCAAATAATTTTATGTTAATTATTGCTACATTAAAACCATCATTGATTTAATTTAACCTAAAAGCCGAGTCATTCCAGATCATACAGCCAGAGCCGGCCGGGTTACAGTGAATATGAATCGGCCCAGTGCTTTACAGCCGTAACAAAAGTGCATGTGCCTGAGCGAGCTGCGGGCCACAGTCGGCCCGGTTAACACACGCCGATGCCGAGTCTAAGCCGGAGGCGCCGTGGGGCAGCCGAGCTCGGGCCGATTATACATGCTACCTGGGATATCTGATAATACTCAACCTTTAATGTGATGCAAAATAAAACGATGATAATAAATTTCATTGAACCCTAATAGCCCTTTTTGGGTCATTTCACAAGTTGTGAGTGTTGGAAACATGAAGACAGTCAAAATTGGGTTGATGTGATTCATAGTTGTTTTTTGTATCTGATTGTTAAACTGCATCACTTGAATACATTGAGACTCATTATTGTGGAGGGAGACCAACTATTAATGATTATAAAGTGTAAAAGGCTCCATGTGTAAGCGTTCAGAGAGTTCTTCATCAATGTGAGGATCAGTTAGTGTGATATAAGCTCTGACACACAGAAGCTGTCAGTGAGTCTCTTTACAAGGATCCTCCTCAAACTGCTGCAACTACACAGTCTGAACACACACACATCTCCACAATCTCAGTGTGTGTGTAGTACTGGGGTTTGATACTGTACTGGAATAATCTAAATGTTCTGTGTGATTTGTTCTCTGTGTTTCCATGCACAGATCTGAAGTCAGTTTCTCATTATGGAGAACAGAGAGAGCAGAGAGAGATCTTCATCTCCAGATCCCAGCTGTGTGTCTCTGAAGAGTGACGCGTCCATGGGCATCCCTCCTCAACTCAGTGATGAAGCAGTGACCTCTGACCCCAGTGATGAAGCAGTGACCTCTGACCCCAGTGATGAAGCAGTGACCTCTGACCCCAGGTGAGTGTAAACCTGTAGTGGTGAATTAACTGTTTTATGGAAGTCAAAAACACAGGGGTTCGTACGGGTGTATGAAATCCTTGAAAATGCTTGAATTTTGATGTTGTGTTTTCAAGGTTTGAAAAGTGCTTACATTTTTGATAAAATGCTTGAAATTGTAACTGTATTTCTTTCACAACAAATACCTATCTGACTGAATAGTTTGTTTATTAAATGGAGAAATAAAATGTAGCCCTTCAGATACAGAGGGATTTGCGCTACGCTGGCCAGAGCAAAAGTAGGCGGAGTTTTTGATTTGATTTCCGCGCTTGTTTGGATGCCCCGTTTTTATTGGCCGCGCAGGTAATCGTCACAGAGCGCAGTGGCAAAAGTTGAACTATTTTTATTTTTAACTCTGACCGTGGCGTGCGCTCGAGCTCGCCAATGCTGCGCTCCGCTTTGGTCGACTCAGCAACAAAACGTCCTCAAGCCATTGAAATGACTGAGAGTACTTGGTGTGATAATGTAATGTTAGTATTGGATGTCCGCTATGGCACGTTGATTTGTGGAATATGCAGTGAACATAGCAGTAACTGTAACGTTAACTACCCGCAAATTATAACCTGCAAACGTTAGCCCAGTGCATAAGTAAGTAAACTTGATTTATATAGTGCCTTTCACAGACAAGAATGGTCACAAAGTGGCAGAGGTGGGAGTAAGTCACACATGTGCAAGTCACAAGCAAGTCTCAAGTCTTAACCTTCGAGTCTCAAGCAAGTCCAAGTAAATTTTTTATAAAAGCAAGCAAGTCAAGTCAAGTCACTGCCTTATGTCAAGCAAGTCAAGTCAAGTCGTAGCTTGGGTCACAAGTCACTGGCAAGTCATACAAACGTTTTATGATTTCACTGAATTTATATATTAAAATAAGTTAAAACTACAGAAGTTGTGGACTACGGTTTTATTTGCAACATATATATATATATATATATATATATATATATATATATATATATATATATATATATATATATATATATATATATATATATATATATATATATATATATTTAAATATATATTTAAATATACATTTCCACATACAGCTGAGTGGTTAATACAATAAAAATCTAAAAAATAAATACAATTTCAAACTACATAGCCTAAAATGTAAAAGTTACTGAAATTAGGCCAACATTAAAGCATGAAAAAATAAATATGCCTCAAACATTGCAGAAGACCATTAAAATGTATAACAATTCAAGTATAATGGTTCCTATGCCACCAAATGGCATTCTTCAAACTGGCATCCCCTTATATATTTTTAATAAGTTTAAGTTAAAACCGCTAATAGGTGGCGCCAAATCACCGTCTTAATGTACGAGTCATAGAAGCATTCATTTAACTTATGTTCAAAACGGCAGATTCGTTCTGGAACTAAGCAACTAGTGCCGCGTTCTAGATCACTGAATCACAAAAACGCATAACACTTTCTGTGGCTTGTTTGAAACTATCGCCATTGGAGAAAGAGCAAAAACAGAGAATATTATTATTTGGAATATTATGTCTAAAATGTCACATCACAATATTCACTCTTTGTTTACTGAACTGTTTTATAAAATCATCACATTTGCAATCGCGCCAATATTCTGGAAATATTTTATAATATCATATGTTATAATTATGAAAATAACTAGGGCAATTTTTCCACCATTTGAATTTTGGGTGCATATTAATTCTGCTGGCATTTTTTTGCCATCAACCCCTGATAACATCTAACCCTGCTTTAAGAGAAACATAAACGACAAGACTAACAGTTTTCGACATATTTGGCTTTAAAGCATGATTTAAAAAGAAATGTGGCAAATGTTATACAAAACATATGCCATCATTAAGTTAATTATCATTTGAATATTGACAACATTAAGCTACGTTTGAAAACATGTGTATAAAGAGCCATGCTATTGTGAGTAATATTCTCTCTGGATTTAAAGATAGTCAAATTAACTACAACAAACAGGTTAAGCTATAGCTTACTTTTAGATGTGGTGAATGAAGTTCGACTGTTCGAGGTTGTGATGGTCGTCCGATATCCCTTGCCAGTTATTATGCGTACAGCAAATCTTCTTGTGTGAATATGGTCAATTTCTAGTGTTTATATCCAAAAAGGAACGATGCTGGGAGATGTTTTTGTATTTAGCGCGCTCACCGCGATGTATGTTTTTTCTGGGCTCGTGCAGCGTCACGCAAACGCGCAGAATCTGATGACTGACGTCAATGGTTCCGTTGCTTTCATTTTGTTCATCAATTGATGTTGCGATGATTTATATAAAAATGTATATCGAGTCATTCTCGAGTCATACAGTTCAAGTCAAGTCAAGTCTCAAGTCATTAGATCTCAAGTCAAAGTCAAGTCGAGTCATTTTCTTAATTTAGTCAAGCAAGTCTCAAGTCCTTAAATTTGCGACTCGAGTCTGACTTCAATCCGTGATATTTACTATATAGTGGAACTATATTTTCAGATACCTCACAACCACGTATAAACTTCCGCTCGATATTTGAGTCTGAAGCCTTAGCTTACTCCCAACCACTTGATGGCGACAAACACTTTGCCGCAGTTGCTCTGCTCACGCTAGCCTACTGAGAGACGGAGAACCGAGCGAAAAGACTACAACCAAATGTAAACAGACCCCCTTTCGGTATCCGGTAGCGCAGTAATATCAACCAGCACTGAGGCTCCAACAGACATAAATGGAATTTTAAAAAATGGCAAATAAAACACGACAGAAACTGTATTTCGCTACGCTACTTGTTTTGGATCATCAACGAACACCACTAACCACTCGGTGAGTGTCACAGTTTTGAGAGCTAATGTTAAGGTTTGTTTTAAAGGCATAGTTCACTTTGAAATTAATTTTTGATATGTTTTAGCTTAGAGGTCTGCACTCCCGCGGGGGTCCCGCGGGACCCGCGGGTCGCGACGCAAAACAGTGCGGCGCGGGACAAATTTTGAAAGGTCATTGCGGGAGCGGGCGGGATGATGAGGTGCACTTGCGGGTGCGGGCGGGCGGGAGGGAGAATACGCTGCACTCCCGCAAACTAAATATGAGTGTAAAGCAGAGACCTGCACTCCCGCGGGACTACCACGGGATACAAAACAACTAGAAACAAACCGTTATTTATCTAATGCACAAGCAACAAGGATAACTAAAATAAAAACGATTTTTTTTATTCACAGAGGCAAAAGGTCTGCACCACATGACTCATGTGGATTGTTTAATGCTACAGATATTAGTTCATTATTAAAGAAAGGAACATGCAAAACTACTAAACCAAACAAAGAAAAGTCTGATATTTGGAAATGTTTTAGTAGCCTAGTAGGCCAATGCGACAGCAATGGAAAGCACCTTCCTTTTGCGAGCTGTTACAAATGCAGCAAAATACTCACGTAGGCTACAAGTCTGTAAATTCAGGTCTGAAGTGTCATGTGTGCACCGTTTTGAAAGACAAACTTCCCTGACGTTTACGGCAAGTCAGTCGAAAGTGTCAAGTGCACTAAAAGATGTAACAACAGAAAAATGTGCATTCCAGCTTCCAGCACAGCATCGAGGGCTTTCACCTATTTGCGGTCGCTCGCATGCTGGAGCAAAAACGGATTAATCTGAAGCCCTCATCAGTGAACGACATGCTATTCCTAAAAAAAAAAAAATACTAGGCGGGATTTTGCGGGCGGGAGCGGGACGAAACTTGAAAAGTTTGAAACTTGAAAAATCCGTCCCGCGCAGGTCTCTAGTTTTAGCTTACCTCAAGGGCATCCAAGATGTAGGTGTCGTATTTTCAATTTTGATATTTTTAGGTCAAACCGTACTTGTCTGTCAGTCATATAATGCAGGCAATAGGGGTCCACCTTGAAAAGCATACACAGAGAAATCCAAATTAAATATGATTTAATGACTCGTAAACGTAAGTACACATTGATGACCTAAGACACGAAACGAGTGGTTTTTGTGAGAAAACGAACAGTATTTATATAGTTTTTACCTCTTGTAAACACAGCCACGTCCAAGTGATCTGAGGTCGTGAGCGCTTTGTTCTTTTCCGGAAAGCACCGGAAGTGAAACCTTGCGCGTGTACGTCACTCATTGTTTACACAGAACAGAGATTGTAGGTAAGACTGCTAATTAAAAGGGTACTAATTTGCGCTTATCCGGGATGTTTAAACCGTCGTAAATGAAAACAATTACAAAAAAATAAAAAAATAAAACAATTGTATGAGTGACGTACACGCCCGAGGTTTCACTTCCGGTGCTTTCCGGAAAAGACCGAAGCGCTCGCGATCTCAGATCACTTGGACGTGGGTGTGTTTACAAGAGGTAAAAACGATATAAATACTGTTCCTTTTCTCACAAAAACCACTCGTTTCGTGTCTTAGGTCATCAATGTGTACTTACGTTTACGAGTCATTAAATCATGTTTAATTTGGACTTCTCTGTGTATGCTTTTTAAGGTGGACCCCTATTGCCTGCATTATATGACTGACAGACAAGAACGGGTTGACCTAAAAATATCAAAATTGAAAATACTGCGGCCACAAAGACATCTACATCTTGGATGCCCTTGAGGTAAGCTAAAACATATCAAAAATTAATTCCAAAGTGAACTATCCCTTTAAGGACATGTTTCAGTATGCTCGTAGACAACCACTCTGAAGCGCTCCGAGGCAAACCTAAAATAGTCAAAGTCCAGACAGGACCCATTGTCAAAATTTCTAAGTCCACCACTCTAGTTCATCCAAAACAAACTAGAAAATAGACTCAAAGTGTTAAATACCGGAATTATCCTTTAAGGTGTACAACAACAAGATAAGAACAACCGCTGATTGCTGAACAGAAATCGTGTCAGATGGAGTGCCATACAAGTAGCCGACTGTAAGGTTGAGGATGGCCTTATGCAATATTTATACGCCTCTTCCAGTAGATAAATGTATATGTCTTGACAATGAAATAAAAAAATATATATATTTCAATTAATATAGGCTATTTATCAGGCAGGAGCCTGTGCACTGTCAGTCTTCTGTTAAAGTAACACCAAGTAAATTTTCCTCTTCGGTCGCCCTACTGGTTGGAAACAAAATTGTCCATTACCGCTGTCATAAATGATCTAGCCTACCGTCGCACACACGCTCGCTGTTTATCCAGCACCGGCTTTAGAATGAACGATGTCCACAGACAAGGTAGAGTATGTTACATGATTTCATGAAAGGATGAGGTATTGCGACATCAGAAACGAAGAAAAACTAAATAATGACTATTGTAGCGCTTGACGTAAAGCAGTCGAATTTTGTAGTTCTTTTTGTGCACGGGTTCCTACCCGAAACCCGAAGTTACATAGTGCCAGTAAAAGCGATACAGACCACGTCAGGCTATGGTAGACAAGTCATTTAACTTATTTTAAGTCGATGTACCATCACAAGGGTCTTGGAAATATATTATGAAGGTTGAAAAACTACTTAGTGTTACTTTAAAGGAGTGGTAAAACACGTTTTTTTCGAAGGCTTGAGTGTGTTTGTGGGGTGCACTGTAACGTGTTCATTATTTTTCATATATTTTACCTTTATTCTACACTGCTCTGTCCCTCCTTGTAAAAACGGTCTGATGGTTTCCGGGTTCTATGAAGTAGTATTTCCATATGCGTTTTATAGAAATGTGTTTCTCACGACTATAAAACCACGTGACTGGCTGATGGTTTCTGTGCACAGTGTGCAGATGCGACTAGTCCATAATCAAATTCATCATCGATTATTTTTAGTATCTATTATTATCCATTTCATCAATTAGTCATTGCAGCCCTACTTAAAATACATGAAACCGCAGCCAGGAACATTTATTTATTAGCGTTTCCTCTGGATCTGTAATTTCTCATTGGTCATTATGTAATTTTTCATGTTCTTTAATCTGTGCACTTGTGTTGTGTCAGCAGTGTGTATAGAGATGATCAGACTGGAGATCAGGATTCTCCTCAACCAGTGAACAATGAACTACAGAGAGTCAAACACAGACACAAAACCAGCATGAAGAACAAGTATGAGAGATTATTTGAGGGACTGAAACTCCAAGAGACTGAAACCCTCCTGAACAGGATCTACACACAGCTCTACATCATAGAGGGAGAGAGTGAAGGAGTGAATAAACAACATGAGGTTTTACAGATGGAGAAAACAGCCAGAACACAACACTCACAAGACACTCCAATCTCCTGCAATGACATCTTTAAAGCCTCTCCTGAACCAGGACGCCAGGAGAAACAGCAGATCAAGACTGTTCTTACTAAAGGCATCGCTGGAATCGGGAAAACCGTCTCTGTGCAGAAGTTCATTCTGGACTGGGCCGAGGGGAAAGACAATCAGGATGTAGATTTCATGTTTGTGCTTCCATTTCGAGAGCTGAACTTGATCCGAGATCATCAGTACAGTCTTCACAGACTTCTGCTGGACTTCCATCCTGAACTTCAAGATCTGGACTCAAAGATTTATGAGGAGTGTAAAGTTGTGTTCATCTTTGATGGTCTGGATGAAAGCAGAATCACACTGAGGTTTCCAGACGCTCAGGAAGTTTCTGATGTGACTGAGACTTCATCAGTGGGTGTGTTGATGTCAAAGCTCATGAAAGGAGATCTGCTTCCCTCGGCTCTCATCTGGATCACCTCCAGACCAGCAGCAGCCAATCAGATCCCCTCCGAATACATCCACCGTCTGACAGAGATTCAGGGATTCAATGAGCCTCAGAAGGAGGAATATTTCAGGAAGAGAATCAGTGACGAGCATCAAGCCAGCAGAATCATCTCTCACATCAGAAGAGCAAGAAGCCTCCACATCATGTGCCACATACCCGTCTTCTGCTGGATCTCCTCCACTGTGCTTCAGAAGCTCCTGGAAGAAGATCTGAGTGCAGAAATCCCTCAAACTCTGACTGAAATGTACATCCACTTCCTGCTGATTCAGATCCACATGAGGAATCAGAAGTATGAAGAGAGAGATCCAGAGAAACTCCTGCGCTCCAACAGAGAAGTGATTGTGAAACTTGCTGAAGTGGCTTTCCGTCAGCTGATGAAGGGCAATGTGATGTTCTATGAGGAGGACCTGATTGAGAGCGGCATAGACGTCACTGACGCCTCAGTGCATTCTGGGATTTGCACTGAGATCTTTAAGGAGGAATCTGTGATTCATCAGAGTAAAGTCTACAGCTTCATTCATCTGAGCGTTCAGGAGTTTCTCGCTGCTTTCTATGTGTTTTACTGCTATTTAATCAAGAACAAGAAACCACTGCAGCTTCTGGGTGAGTTCAGTTCTGATGAAGTCTCTCTGTATGATCTACTAACATCAGCAGTAGATAAAGCCGTAGAGAGTGAGAATGGACGGCTGGATCTGTTCCTGCGGTTCCTGCTGGGCGTCTCACTGGAGTCCAATCAGAGACTCTTACAGGATCTACTGACACACACAGAGAACAGCTCAGAGAACATTAGGAGAATCACACAGTTCATTAAAGACAAGATCAAAGATAACAATGATATTTATCGTCTCTCAGCGGATCAATCCATCAATCTGTTCCTCTGTCTGCTGGAAGTGAAAGATCAGACTCTGTCCAGAGAGATTCAGGAGTTTGTGAAATCAGACAAACACTCAGAGAAGTTTCTCTCTCCGTCTCACTGCTCAACAATCTCCTACATGCTTCAGATCTCAGAGGAGCCGCTGGATGAGCTGAACACCATGAAATACAACACATCAGATGAGGGCAGAAGAAGACTGATACCAGCTGTGGTCAACTGCAGAAAAGCTCTGTGAGTGTTTCATCATTAATAGCTGAAGAATCCTTTAATAATGCATCTTACATATTTACAGGGTCATGACATGAGTTTTACATTATTGTAATATATTCCTCGAGGTTCACTTATACTATTGGAGCCAAACTCAGTTCCCTAGAGCACAGGTTTACAAAGCCTGGGTCGCCAGCAGGATTCAAGGAAAATGTTACATTTAAAATAAAATAAAAATATGCTAAATCTATTTGACTTTAAAAATGAACAGATTAACAAAACAAAAGCTAAAACTGTGACAGTATTCTGCTGAGTTTGGGTCATTTCTGTGAGGCGCTCCACAAACAAGTTGACGGAAAGGAAACCGAGACGACAGAAAACACTTCCTGTTTGTGTGATTTATTTTACAAAAGCACAATGCTCTGTTTTATTGTGAGTGTACAAAAATACAATGAAATACTTAGCAGTTTCTAACAATCCTACTCTTATCTGTGTGACTAAAATGACGGAGTGTGTTTGTGTGTTTCCTCTGTTGGATCACGCGTGACCGGTCTTTGTTTAGCTCTGTGTTGTGTGTTGTCTGGTCGATGAACGAGACTGGGCAAAAGAAATTACTCAGATTTTATTCTGCATTAATAAAACACAATTCATTTGTTTTCAGTCCGGGCCTTCAGCAACGATCTCCAAGTCTTCTCCACTGTGCATTATAACAGCTATATAGGCATAGGTGTCATTTGTGTAAATATGTAAATATGTCCCCACACATCTTGCCAGGGTCGATATTGTTCCCACTACTTTCTGAAACATCTTGCGGCACTGATGTAACTAATACAAATGAAAAAAAATCATCTCGGGTTAACTAGTAGTGCATTAATTGCATTGGTTTGTTAAATAAGAGTCATTCTAGCGCTGAAATGTGTAGTTTCTGAAATCCCGCTGAGTTCTGGTTGTGCTGCTATCAGTGGTGCAGATACAGTGTTCTCTATCTCTTGTGGCTATCGCCGTTGCAGAAATTCTCTATTCGTTCCGGTGAAATCCCAAAACAAAACACACACAAACGTGTCCCTGCTTGATATACAACCACTGATGAACATGTCAATAGCCTCGTTTCCATCCACTTTTTGCGCTGTTATGTTATCGACAAAGTGAATATGCGAAAAAAAAAAACATTACGAAATTTGCCGTCTCCAGACTGTTTCCATTCAATTGGCCTTTTACCGATAATATTGTGTACGTGATGACGTCACGGATGACGAAAGCGATTTGTCGCATATGTTTTGGTGTATCGCAAAAAAAAGTGCCCTTGAGCCGTTTCCATACATTTTTTTTTTTTAATATCGCAAATTCTACCTTTTGGGGTTCCAGTCAGCACACCCCCAACATAAAAAAAAAAAAAACTAAAAAAAAAATGGAGAGAGTGTTCAGGCAGTTACTTGAAATTTGCAAGCTTACTGTCATTTCAATTTCACAAATATTTGCAAGTTTCCGAAATATCAGAAGACGACGGCAGAATGAAGCAGTTGCTCATCTGATAGGGCTCAAAGTAACTATAGTTATATAAGGGGTATACCCTTATGCGATGAAGCCCAGAGGTCTAGAGACCACGCAATAAGGCGTTCTGGGAGGAAGTTGTGGAGAGACACTCTACAGAAAGTTTATTTTTTTTGCCACTTTTTGCCAGGCTAGACATTACACTACACCAAAAAACTAGTTGAGGATACATTTTTTAAAATTGGGCAATTCCAGCGCTATGGACGTGACATTTGCAGTCAAAACTTGAAATATAAATTCTCAAATGCATTTACAGTTTTTTTCAATTGCTAACAAGCGCTTACCCATACTTCAGATACTTTTTCTAAACTCTTAACACAGACTCACACATATAAAACACAATTGGCCAAATGGATAATTTTCTTCTCAAAAACACATTTTGTTAAATATATACTAACTCTTCATTTCAAAACAGAACACATCTTTCTCTGCACACACTAACTTTACCAAAACACTGGAAATCTGACTCAAAATGAAATTATTCTGTCAAAGAATAACACTTGTTTTCACTTCACAAAGTACATGCAGTCAATCAAAGTACACCAGGTTTCAAAATACTGGCTATTGTTGACATTACAAAAACTGATTTCTGAAAAAAACTGAAAAAAAAAATGTTTCGGTTTTATAGGTATTTGCATGCAAAACATGCAATCCACGGTTTTTACACTAAATTTCTTGGTTGGGAATTGTATGTCCACATGTACAGTAATGTTCACATTCAAAAGCAATCTTTTAAAGCAAAAGCAATCTCACCTCCTTTACTGTTTACTACAGGAGGTGCAGTAGAAACTCGGTATGATAGAACAGAATTTTTTTACAGTATTGCTTACAATGGTATGATAGAACAGAATTTTTTTACAGTATTGCTTACAATGAACAAAATATCCATGAAACACACAAGAGCATTCTGAACAAAAAAGCAACAGCAAAAAGCCCAGATAAAAAGGGGGGGGGGGGGGGGTCTAATCTCTGTGATTTTCAGGGTTAGGCCACATGTTTTCATCAACATCACATCTGGTATTATCCAAGGCGATGCACCTGGGATAAAACCGCTTGGTATTGCACCTCACTACACCTCTCACTGCACCTCTCACTGCACCTCTCACTGCATCTCTCACTGCTCCTGCATCTCTCAGTGCTCCTGCATCTCTCACTGCTCCTGCATCTCTCACTGCATCTCTCACTGCATCTCTCACTGCTCCTGCATCTCTCACTGCATCTCTCACTGCTCCTGCATCTCTCACTGCATCTCTCACTGCTCCTGCATCTCTCACTGCATCTCTCACTGCTCCTGCATCTCTTACTGCATCTCTCACTGCATCTCTCACTGCTCCTGCATCTCTCACTGCATCTCTCACTGCTCCTGCATCTCTCACTGCATCTCTCACTGCATCTCTCACTGCTCCTGCATCTCTCACTGCATCTCTCACTGCTCCTGCATCTCTCACTGCATCTCTCACTGCATCTCTCACTGCTCCTCGTCTCTCACTGCATCTCTCACTGCATCTCTCACTGCATCTCTCACTGCATCTCTCACTGCATCTCTCACTGCATCTCTCACTGCATCTCTCACTGCTCTTGCATCTCTCACTGCATCTCTCACTGCATCTCTCACTGCTCCTTGTCTCTCACTGCATCTCTCACTGCTCCTGCATCTCTCACTGCATCTCTCACTGCATCTCTCACTGCTCCTGCATCTCTCACTGCATCTCTCACTGCTCCTGCATCTCTCACTGCATCTCTCACTGCATCTCTCACTGCTCCTCGTCTCTCACTGCTCTTGCATCTCTCACTGCATCTCTCACTGCATCTCTCACTGCTCCTTGTCTCTCACTGCTCCTGCATCTCTCACTGCATCTCTCACTGCATCTCTCACTGCTCCTGCATCTCTCACTGCATCTCTCACTGCATCTCTCACTGCTCCTGCATCTCTCACTGCTCCTGCATCTCTCACTGCTCCTGCATCTCTCACTGCTCCTGCACCTCTCACTGCATCTCTCACTGCTCCTGCATCTCTCACCGCATCTCTTACTGCATCTCTCACTGCGTCTCTCACCGCATCTCTCACTGCATCTCTCACTGGATCTCTCACTGGATCTCTCACTGGATCTCTCACTGCATCTCTCACTGCATCTCTCACTGGATCTCTCACTGGATCTCTCACTGGATCTCTCACTGCATCTCTCACTGGGCCTGCTCTTCTCCCTGGACCCCTTGCTCTTATTCTTCCTCGTCCATACATTACAGTGTTTGTCTTTTTCTGTTTCTGTTTCCAAAAACATCGCTCCTCAAAGTCCTCCTTTTACTGTATAAGTGTCAATGTAATAGAAAAAATAACCCCTGCCACTGAGACTGAGCCAGACTGGAATCAGTTGTGGTTGGCCCAGTTTACCCAACATAAATCAGCTGTGTGTCAATAATTCAATTGTTTGTTTATTTTCAGCTGAAATATATAAATATATTGTTTTTGAACTGATATCATTGCAGAACAAGAAGTTTTTATACTGTATCTAAGGTTTGGAATATTGTTTTTGCTATTGTGGGATGGTGTGTGTTAACATTTGTAAATACTACAAAAACAATCCATTATTTTGTTGGGAGGTATAGCTTGTCTGTTAAGAAAATGTAAGCATTGTGGAAATGTGTTCACTGACTGCATATTGTGTGAAAACGACATGAAATGTGTGAATGGTATGGTCACAAAAGACCGATGCTGTGCTAACTGTGTTTAGAGTTTTGAAAATGTGACAACTGATTGGACAAATGCTTGTTAGCGAATGAAAAAAACTGTAATACTGAAACGTCTGTTTATATATCCATACTCCCTTAATAAAGGAGTCCAGACATTAGAAAAATATCAGTCTACACATACGTTTTATATTTAATATGAGGGAAATATCATATAACATAACATAACATAACATAACATAACATGAGACATGACACAAAAAATCTTTAACTTTTAGGTGGCAAAATATTTTTTAGTCATTCTATGAATCCTACACTGCGCAAAACAAAAGTAGCCTAATACTAACCGGATGAAGAATGGTCGGCCTCCATAGAACATAAAATATATTTTTATTTTTCGTGTTCACATTTATGAGGAAAAAAAACACGGACGTGACAGTTCTCCGTTACGGACATGGCCGCTCTGAAAGCGACTTTAAAACTTAAAAGTCTAGCGGCCGCATTTTGTACTATCTGCAACCGGGATAAAGCTGACTGGCTGATCCCAAGATAAAGTGAGTTGCAGTAATCCAATCTCTAAGTAATAAAAGCATGAATTATTTCTTTACAGAATTGGTTTTACTTTTACTAGTAGTCAAAGCTGAAAGAAGCATGATTTGACCACTGAATTTATGTGTTTGTCAAATTTCAGACCATCATCGAAGACAAGATTTTTGACCCAAGGCTTAACAAACGGTAATAACTCACCCAAGTATATTTTTGGTATACTAGGAGAATCTGAAGGACTAAAAACTATTATTTCAGTTTTACTTTCATTAAAATTAAGAAAGTTTAAAGACAACCAGGCCTTAACATCAGACAAACAGGTCATAAGTAATAACCCAACGGGAGCATATATAATGTAAAAAGAATAGGTGCTAAGATGGAACCCTGAGGGACACCACATGATAGATGTGCTGCCTCAGATGAATGTTCACCCATATTAACTTTAAAACTTCGATTACAAAGGTATGATTTAAACCATTAAAGAGCACTGCCTTTTATGCCAACACAGTGCTCCAAGCGAGCAAGAAGGACAGCATGGTCCACTGTGTCGAACGCAGTGCTCAAGTCCAGGAACATAAGCACAGTATAGTCCCCAGAGTCGCCAGTTAGTAAAATATCATTTAAAACCTTAAAAAGTGCAGTCTCTGTTGAGTGATGTTTTCTAAAACCTGATTGAAAGATCTCGAATATATTATTTTCATCTAAGAAACTCTGCAATTGCTTAAGAACTATTTTCTCTAGGATCTTTGTAAAAAAAGACAAATTCGAAATGGGCCTATAATTATTCAGTTTTTATGAAAAAAGAAACAATGATACGAGTGCGGATTAGAACCCAGAACCTCTGACACGCTTGGCAAAAGTTCTGCCACTGGACCATAACAGCACACAAGTAAATTTGTGGATCTATACAATAACAATATGGCCTATTTTAGTAGAACTCATTAAATGACAAATGTACCCAAAATGACCCAATGTAATATTGAAATTGATTTCTGGACATCGTAATGTTGTGTTTTCCCGAAAATTGTTATTGTACACATGCATTGTATCTGATTTGCATTGTATGGCAACCCAATGTTGATGACATCAGTGCGGGCTAGCGTCGACCCAGCGCTGCGCTGGGCTCAAGGGGCGTTCTGTCACTACGCATCACAATCTGATTGGCTGATTACACACGTCAGTCAAAGTTATGATCAATTAGAAAATAGCGGCTTCAACAGAAGGTTAGCTACGCTACTAGTGCTGGTCCACGGAGCTGCGTTTAGATGACATATGGAAAATCCATCCGTAACGTACTGAAATAGACAGGAACTGAATAAAGTACTGAATTAATACGTGTAGACACACAATCAGTTAATTTAATTGTGAACATTTTTTGTTTTATTTTGAGAAGGCCTGATGAAAACCACTGAAAACAAGCTGGAATCTGTGGCCTTCTCTCGCTAACAAATATCAGCCTCTCTTCAGTCGCGCTCACCATAAACTGCAACACAGTTTACAGTTTTCATGTTTCTCATATAAATCAAAATAAACAATTTTCAACATATGTAACAAAAAACATTTTACATAAATTAAAAAGGAATATTATCAGAAGCATGAATATGAACTTACCTACATGAATAAAGAGAAATGATCAAAACAAGCTGTAATCTGTGGCCATCTCTCGCTACTGTAACACATCAGCCTGTCAGTGAAAGGCTTTATTTTAGCCAGAGCTTGCACACTCATGCTTAATGAACTCTCTTCAGAAATACACACTGTGATTTACCAGTTTTTTTCTCTCAAAACAAACAAAAAATATTTGTAGTGTATTTTTTTTTAAGCATGCAGCAAACAGTAGGCTAGCTATTAAGTTAAGTGGTTAAAATTCTTATTATCGGTTAGCATCTCTCTCTCTCTCTCTCTCTCTCTCTCTCTCTCTCTCTCTCTCTCTCTCTCTCTCTCTATATATATATATTATATATATATATATATATATATATATATATATATATATATATATATATACACAGACACAGGTGCTGGTCATATATCTAGATCAAATTAGTGCAGAATAAACTTTGCACTGCGATCGCGTCTAGGATCAAGTGCACATGCATCATCAAAAGTGTTTAAAAAAAAGTACTGAGCTGTATGTTTGTGCCATCTAGTGGTTTAAAGTAGAATAAAGTAAAATGTGTATTTAGCCCAGTTTTATAGCCTATAAGTATTCTTATGCTTGGCTAGGCTTGTTTGCATGTAAATATGACGGGTCAATATGGGTTGCATAAATTAAAATAAAAAAGGTTGCTCTTAAGAAAGTTTGAAAACCACTGCTCTAGAGGGTCACAGTCCTGCAGAGTTTAGCTTCAATCCTAATTAAACAAACCTGATACAGCTAATCAGGAGCTGAGTTTGGCACCCCCGATTTATTCTCTTAATAATCCACAAATCTGAATAAAGATTTTCCAACCTCATTCTGAACCTCTGTCTGAAATGATCCGTTTTCAAGGGGCGGCTCTCAGTAAACACCAGTGTTATAATTTGCTAATGTCACTGCATAGGAAAAGTATCAATGTGTTCCCTTGTGTTTTTGAAAACACCTATATAAAATTAATAGACAAAGAATTATTAAACTGCTTATGTTTTTTTTATGAAAATACTTTGGCATTGAGATCTAGCTGCTGTCAGATCCAATACAGTTGCTGCTTACACTGTGCCTCATTTACAAAACAATCTGCAGTCAAACGCTCCAAACAAACACATAATCCTCTAGGGCCTGTTTCAGAAAATTTTGTGCATTTTAATGTTAAATTCATCAATCTGGTGCACTTTGAGAGTTCAAAATTAAAAGCTCCAACCCATATTCAGTGTTCAAATTAAAAGCTCCAACCCATATTCAGTGTTCAAATTAAACAAAGACAAATTCAAACCTCTTTTAGTTAGTGTCTGTCTACATTACATAATAATAGTTATAATATTAATCCCATGATAATACTCATATATTGTAAAACAATGCACTGAAAAATAAAGGAAACTTTCATAAGTTTTGTACTAATTTCTATACTAATAGAAAGAGTATTTTTCTATACTTCACAAGTTCACATTAAAGATGTGATTGGGCTAGCCCAGTGTCAATCAAGAAAACAACTAATGGGCCGCTGATCTACGATATTTTTGACCAATGCATTACACCACCAGCACTAACCAAGCGCCGCCGATTAAGCAAAACAAAACAAAACGAATGGGCTATTTCTATTTTAGCCCCCGGCCGCTTTTTTGCTTTATCCATCTATTTCGACGACAACTCACTACTCATGCCTGTTCGCTCGGCGCTCACGGCGCCCGCGCACACTCGCGATATTATTGGAGGGGGTCCCCTGTCAACATTCTATGATGAAATCTTATGAGGGCGCCTACTCCGCTACACATACCGGTATACCCACTTTTTGCGCCACTGGCAGGCTTATGCTCCACTCGTTGCAGTGTTAATGAAGTACAATAAAATCGGAAAATTCCTTACGCGGCTCTGGCGCCCCCCCTAGGGTATAAGACGCTGGCGCCCTTAGCATTTGCCTATACTGCCTAAGCTACGGGCCGGCCCTGTATATCAAACCCGAGAAAGCAGAGAAAGTCAAGCCCGTTTCTGAAAGAGAGGTAACTTATACTCAGAGTCAGTTACCATGGTAACTTACTCTGTGAACCTAACCTGGTCAGGAGCAGGTTTTCTTCAGTAAACTGTATCGGTTACTAATGTAACCCTCGTTCCCTGAAGGAGGGAACGGGAGACGTGACGTCGACGTGGCGTCGTAATGGGATCACTTCAGGGAGCCCTATCAACTTCGAGTGTCTACAGAACAAGCCAATGAACGTTGGCGTGCGTGAAACGCGTCAAGCGCCCCACCCCGCCCCGCCCCGCAGTGCGGGTATAAACAGGAAGCGGGCGCACGCACTCATTGTTTTTGGCTGAGGAGCCGAGATGAGGCGGCCGCACAGCGATGGTCAGCAACCGTGGAGACGGAACGAGGGTTACATTAGTAACCGAGACGTTCCCTTTCAGTCGCTCACTTTCGACGTGACGTCAACGTGGCGACGTAATGGGTACCCATGGAAAACGCAGCGGTTGCTGCCACATCCAGCGCCCTACGTAAGACTCTCAGACCCCCAACTGGCTGGGGCGGAAGACCTGCGTAGAGGGAGTTCACTGCTGTTCCGTTAACCCCACACAGTGGAGAACTCTTGGATAACACTGGGAAAGCGTGCCTTTCCAGGGGAGAGGGACGCTGCGGAAACCACATCCTGCCTGAAGGGAGGTAACGTGGAGAATATACATATTGACTGGCCAGAGGGGCAGTGCAACATATGGAATGTCACTGGGGCTTCAGCCTGAGAAGGGGGAGACTACACCAGACAGTGACGGTAGAGCAGACTCTGCCAAGGGAAAGACACGGGCTCACCGCAGGGAGCTGGTCGTGGAAGAATACTCATATGGGATCGCCGCAGGGATCCCCAGATATGGAACCCAGTCTAGCACAAATTACACAAGCATACGAGCACTAGGCCTGGCGTCGGACGATCCACAACGTCCGACTGCCGAAGGGGTGCGGAGGAACTCTACAGGGTTCGCCTGAGTGGGGAACTCGACTGGAGCAAAAAGCGCACGTATCCGCTCCATGTGGAGGGGAGTGGTGCAGCAAGCTGACATAAGAGCGGAAACTTCGGTGTTACCAGCTGGTTGAAGCGAGCACACAGGAAGAAACCGGCTCAACATGTAGGCTATAAAACCTAGCGCACGTGTTAGGTGTCGCCCAGCCCGCAGCTCTACAGATATCTGTCAGCGAGGCGCCGTGTGCCAGCGCCCAAGAAGAAGCGACACTCCTAGTGGAGTGGGCTCTCAGCCCAGGTGGGCAAGGCACGCCTTAGGCTTCGTAAGCCAAGGCGATGGCATCCACTATCCAGTGGGCCTTTCCCTTCTGCTGGCCTCCGTAACAGACGAAGAGCTGATCTGAGGTCCTGAGGCTTTGCATTCTGTCCACGTACAGGCGCAGAGCGCGGACGGGACAGAGAAAAGCCAGGGCTGGGTCTGCCTCCTCCGAAGGCAGCACTTGCAGGTTCACCACCTGGTCCCGGAAGGGAGTGGTAGGAACCTTGGGCATGTATCCGGGCCAGGGTCTCAGGATCACGTGAGAGTTAGCCGGGCTGAATTCGTCGACCGAAAATGCATGCAGGTCCCCTACCCTCTTGATGGAGGCCAATGCAACCAGGAGTACTGTTTTACAGGACAGGATTTTTAACTCAGCTGACTGCAAAGGCTCAAAGGGTGATCTCTGAAGTGCCGAAAGGACCAGAGACAAATCCCAAGAGGGTATAGAGAGTGGGCGATTAGGATTTATGATCAGGTCGTGCTTTCCCAGTGACTTACCTTCAACTGCATCGTGATGTGCGGCAATGGCGGCAACATACACTTTAAGGGTGGAGGGAGACAGCCTTCGCTCCAACCCATCTTGCAGGAGGAAAGCACGGCTCTGATCGAGCAAGTTCGGGAGTTCTCCTCGTGAGAAGAACACCAGTCAACGAATAGGTTCCACTTCAATGCATAGAGGTGCCTCGTAGAGGGGGCTCTAGCGGAAGTGATGGTGTCAACTACCGCTGGGGGTAGGTCACCTAGAACCTCCGCATCCCATCCAGGGACCAGACATGGAGTTTCCAGAGGTCTGGACGCGGGTGCCGAAGGGTGCCCCGTCTCTGAGAGAGCAGGTCCTCTCTCAGAGGAATGGACCAGGGAGGGGCTGACGCGAGGAGCACTAGTTCAAGGAACCAGGTCCGGTTGGGCCAATACGGCGCATCTATCAATACCTGCTCCTCGTCCTCCCTGACCTTGCACAAGGTCTGTGCAAGAAGGCTCACTGGGGGAAACGCATACTTGCGTAGGCCTGGGGCCAGCTGTGTGCCAGAGCATCCGTGCCAAGGGTCCCCTCGGTCAGGGAATAGAACAACTGGCAGTGAGACGTGTCCGGGGTGGCAAACAGATCTACTTGTGCGGTCCAGAAGCGCCTGAAAATCAGCTGTACCACCTGGGGATGGAGTCGCCACTCTCCCGGTAGCACCTGCTGCCGTGAGAGCTCGTCGGCTGCACGGTTGAGCAGGCCAGGAATAAAAATGGCACGAAGCGATCTCAGATGCTTCTGACTCCAAAGGAGGAGATGGCAGGCGAGTTGTGACATGCGGCGGGAGCGCAAACCACTTTGCAACGGTCGCAGTGCTTTGCCTCGTAGCAGCGTTTTGAAGTGGCCCAATGCAAGATGTACTGCTAACAACTCGAGGCAGTTGATGTGCCAATGCAGTTGAGGCCCCGTCCACAGACCTGAAGCTGCATGCCCGTTGTACGTGGCCCCCCAGCCGGTGGCAGAGGCATCCGTGGTGACCACAGAATGCCCGGACACTTGTTCTAGGGGAACACCTGCCCGCAGGAACGAAGGGTCCGACCACAAGCTGAGAGTTTGGCGACAGTGCGGAGTCACTTGGACCCGGCACGAGCCGCTCTGCCACGCCCATCTCGGTACTCGATTGTGGAGCCAGTGTTGGAGCGGCCTCATATGAAGCAATCCGCGCGGCGTTACCGCGGCTGCAGATGCCATGTGCCCCAGGAGCCTCTGAAACCGTTTCAGTGGAGACGCTGTTCTGCGTCTGAGCGTGCTCACGCAGTTCAACACTGATTGGACGCGGGCCTCGGTGAGGCGAGCTGTCATGTTGATCGAGTCCAACTACATACCGAAAAAAGAGATCCTCTGCCCGGGGGTGAGTTTGCTCTTTTCCCAGTTGACCCGAAGCCCAAGGTGGCTGAGGTGACTGAGCACCATGTCCCTGTGTTCGCACAACTGCTCTCTCGACTGGGCGAGAATAAGCCAGTCGTCGAGGTAGTTGAGAATGCGAACACCACGCTCGCACATGGGAGCAATGGCCGCCTCCGCGACTTTCGTGAAGAAACGGGGCGACAGGGCCAGCCCGAAGGGTAAGACTTTGTACTGATATGCCCGTCCCTCGAACGCAAAGCGAAGAAACGGTCTGTGTCGAGGGAGAATCGAGACATGAAAGTACGCGTCCTTCAGGTCGATCGCTGTAAACCAATCTTGGGGACGGATGCACTTGAAAATGCGTTTCTGTGTAAGCATCTTGAACGGCAGTCTGTGAAGGGACCGGTTCAAGACACGCAGGTCCAAGATTGTCCGTAACCCACCGCCTTTCTCTGGTACAATGAAGTACGGGCTGTAGAAGCCGGTCTTCATATCGGCTGGAGGGACCGGCTCGATCGCGTCCTTCGCCAGTAGGACTGCGATCTCTGCCCTGAGCACAGGGGCACTGCCCGCCAGAACGCGGGTAAACAGAATGCCCCTGAATACAGGGGGACACCGGGCGAACTGAATCGCATAGCCGAGTCTGACAGTACGGATGAGCCAGAGAGACGGGCTGGGAAGCGCTAGCCAGGCTCTCAGACACAGCGCAAGCGGAATCAACGGCACCACAGACGTACCCGGGGTGGTGCAGTGCGGCGAAATGCAGGGACCCGACTCGGACGGCATAGCGGCCCGGAGTGGGGTCTGAGTGTATGGTGCAACACGTACCTGCTTCCGTCGAAGGGCAGAGTGAGTGTGAGGAGGCGTCAGTGCGTCCGGAACACAGCCCCTGCTGCTCGCTGGCGATGAAAGAGGGGCTCAAGGGTGACAAGGCATAGCGTCGTCGACCGCCAAGCGCGCTCTCTTGGGACCCAGAGGTTTCAGAAATTGCTCTTTTATTGAAAATGTGGGTACCAAATTGTGGGAAACAAAAAGAAAATGAAACAAAGGATTCTCCAGGTGGTAAGGCTCCAACGGCGGCAGCGCTTGAGAGGCGTGAGGGGCCCGCAGAGATTGCCTCGTCGGGGAAGCCCTCATGGTAATCCTCAGATCACCCTGACCATGCGCAAAAGTAGGTCTATTCTGAGGTCCAGAATAGACAATAGATCTGGGCATGGGCGAGGGGACTGCACCTCCCGTGAGGTAAGCGAGTCTTGATCGAAGCTCCGCCATAGTCATATTCCCGCAATGAGAACATGAGCTATTCACAAAAGCTGCTTCAGCGTGCTGAATGCCCAAACACGAGAGGCAACTATTGTGGCCGTCTGTTAGCGCCAGGGAACGACCGCATCCAGAAACGCACAAGCGGAATGACATCCTGAAAATGACACAGAGTCACGCTTGTGTTGCTCTTTTAGTTGAAAATAACAAACAGAGAAAAGAAATAAAAACTCTTTTAGTGCTGAAGCACCCAGGGATAGCCGCGGTGTAATCGAGTACACTCTCAGTTGAGGAATGCCCACGAGACCGAGACACACACACACACACACACACACAAATAATGCCGTGAAAACGGCAGTTGTGGTTAGAAAATGCTCGCGGCCACCACTGATCGCGCCGTCACACCAGCACTGAAACAGAGTTTTCTTCTCCCTCTAGTTTTCGTTATATAACGTGCAGCAGTCTGTAGAACTCAGAGTCAAACAAAGCTCGGCTCCAAAGCGAAAGACAATGAGTGCGTGCGCCCGCTTCCTGTTTATACCCGCGCTGCGGGGCGGGGCGCGTGAAGCGTTTCACGCATGCCAACGTTCATTGGCTTGTTCTGTAGACACTCGAAGTTGATCCCATTACGTCACCACGTCGACGTCACGTCGAACGTGAGCGACTGAAAGGGAATCAGAGTTTCTTGCGGTTTCCTCCCCTTTTTAAAGAGGAAGTGGTGTTTAAACACCAACAATAATACTAAAATGCATTTAAACATTATTTAAGGAATATATATTGTTTGTCCATGGTTTAATTGACTAAATCTGTTTTGCAGCACTTTGCCAAAAAATAAAAGGATTAAAACGTTTGCTAAACTTTTATTTGATTACCACCGTTTTTGATAATATATTTGTATTAAATCATTAAAAAAAATCGGAATAAAAAAATGTCATAGAACTCAATTATTTTTTAAACATTAATAAGTTATTAATGATAAAAAATAAGTTGTTAATCTAATTCATAATAAATAATTGAAATTAGTTGATTAGATATGTTTTATTGAACAAATGTTTAATTTATTTAACTGTCATTTTAACTGATGATAATAATAACCGTAATTTAATAATGCAGTTTATATATTTAATAATTGTTTAATACCATAAACCGTGATATTTTCTGAGACGGTTATCATACTGTGAAACTCTCATACGTTACAACCCTACATGGGAGAGTCCCCCACCCCCGCTGTTAAACAAGTTACTCAGCAACTTTTACTCACATTTTAAATTAGCTACTTTTTACTTTTACTCGCATTTTAAATTAGCTACTTTTTACTTTTACTTGAGTAGACTTTTAGACTGGTACTTTTACTTGAAGTAATAGTAGCCTACTTTAGGTTGAATAAAATTCTTCCAGTTTCACCTCTGATATTATAACAGTTGGGTAAGTTACTCTAAAATAGTTATGAATTACTAACTACAAATGACATCTTCAACAGTGTAATTAGATTAATGTAATAATTACTATCTTTAGAAAGTATTGGTCTACATATTACTAATTACTAAATCCTATCAACCTCAACCACTTGAACAATACAAGGAGATACAAGAAACTGCACTTTTAATGCTTTCAAATTAACAATATACAATTGCATGAATTATTCTTGAATTGATCAAAGTGTGTAGAGGGAGAAGGTTACATAAAAAATATACCTTTTAAAAATGTATGTTAAATCCACTATTGTTTAGGCTAATACTGAATTGGTCTATAGTCTATGCAGTAGCCTATTTAATGTAATTGCATCATATTTTATTTCAAATTACAGAAGAATTAAGAGTAATCCCTTTAATTAAATTACAATATTTAGATTACTTGGCAATTAATTACACCCAACACCTCTTTTTGTCTGGCGCTGTTGCCATGGTGACTCATAATATCTGCGCTCCATTGATAATGGCTTTTTATAGACAAGTTTCCTGAGTGAAATAGGCGGGCCGCCATTAGCCTTTCACTCTGCCAACGACTTCCGGTTGTGTCTGCCAAGCACTTCCGGTTAGCGAGGTAGCGTCTTTTACTGTCTTTGGTTAGCGTGCAGAAAAAGTAAACTATGGATGGTGTTACACGCCGACACGGCTCCGGGACATATTGTGCTGTTCGCGGTTGTAACAACTCGTGGCGATTGCTGAATGTTTGGTTGGAAGGAGAATGTTTCGATCATAAACCATCTACAAGGCCCCAATGTGGATGTGCTCCCCCGTATGCGTTGTATGAGAAACCAAAAACAGATGTTGAATCTCGGAAGTGGCTAGCGGCTTTGAAGTTGAAGAATCCACCCAAAAGACTGTTTGTTTGTTCTTATCACTTCATTGATAAAAAGCCCACAGAGGAAAACCCTTTCCCGGAACTTTGGTTGGGATACGAGCGACCTCCCCAGCAAAAGAGACGTAAACTCGACAGAAACACAAGTGACACGCAATCGGATGGTAAGTGTATCTTGATATTTTTCTGGTTAGCTAAAGTTTGCAGCATACGTTCGCATGTTGATATATGTGTATCTGTCCTGTGTTAGTAGGGTATATACATTTATAGTTGATGCTGTTTGTCTTTTAGAAGTGTGCATCGAGCCGAAGTTTAAAGATGCTGCAACACAATGGGAGGACCTAACAAAAACTGACCACAGCTACGCGGCAAAGTTGGACCACGTAGACAAATCGACGCAGACTGGGGGTCAGACTGTGGCTGATGATATGCTCTTGGATGATGATGCCTCGCTGCTGTACACAGGACTGCGTCTATTATATTTTTTTACTTTGGTGAAAACGATGTTGCCATTTAGTAAACCATCATGTAGTATTCCTGTTGTTGACCAAATACTGATGACCCTCATGAAACTGAAACTGAACCTTGTGTTAGGAGATGTGGCAAAGCGCTTTAAAGTGTCTAAAGGTGAAGTAAGTAAGGTGATTGCTCACTGGATTGATACATTGGGTGAGCAGCTTGAACCCATGGTTGCCTGGCTGCCAAGAAGTGTCATTCGTGCTAACATGCCACCGTCCTTTAAAAAGAACCACCCCCAGACCACTTGCATCATCGATTGTGCTGAAACGGCTATTCAGAGAGCTATAAACCTTAACTGTAGGAGTGCCACTTTCAGTCATTACAAGGGAACCAATACTGCTAAATATCTTCTTGTTGTGTCACCTCATGGGCTGATAATGTTTATATCAGAGGCCTATGCTGGTAAAAGCAGTGACAAGTTCATCACTATAAACAGTGGGTTTCTGGAGGCCCTAAGGCCTGGTGATGAGGTAATGGCTGACAGGGGTTTCACGATTCGAGATGTACTACATGAAAGGAAGGTGAAATTGAATATTCCTGCCTTTATCCACAAGCGTGGTCAATTGACCAATGAGGAGGTAACGCGCACTAGACGAGTGGCCAATGTCCGTATACATGTGGAGAGGGCAATCCGGAGACTTAAAGTCTTCAAAATTCTGTCCCAAACTGTCCCCATCTCCATGACCCCGAGGTTGGACAAGATTCTTATCATATGTGCTGCTTTAGCAAACATGAGGTCCAGACTCATCCGACTGCCACATGAGGTGTAAGTCCCTATGAAAACTAAAACCTGGGTTACCTGCAGTTTTTTTTTTAAATTGTACATATATATATATATATATATATATATATATATATATATATATATATATATATATATATATATATATATATATATATATATTATATATATATATGGTAACACTTTATTTTAAGGATCTGAAATTAGACACTAATTAATGACTAATAACTGCATTTGTAAGTAACTAGTTATGTACTTGTATGCTGTTGTCTTATTTTTGTCTTATAGCCCCTTTATATTTTTTTCTGTCCTAACAATCTACTAATTAGCTAAAAATAAATCAAACTAATAGCTTGTACTGTGCCAATTACATACTTTGTAAGTTCCCAGTACACTGTGTGAATGTGTAGCTTATAAGTATGAAATAAATATAGAATGGGCATTTATTGGTTTTATGGTTCAAGAGAACAAACAGTGTTTCTCTGCAAATTTAAATGTCTGTTGAAATGCCCATTCTATATTTATTTCATACTTATAAGCTACAAAAGCCAATAAAGGTCTTATAAATAGCTTGTAATGGCATACAAGTACATAACAAGTTACTTACAAATGCAGTTATTAGTCATTAATTAGTGTCTAATTGCTGATCCCTAAAATAAAGTTACCATTATAATATATATATATATATATATATATATATATATATATATATATATATATATATATATATATATATATATATATATATATATATATAAATTTTCAGCTTGAAAAACCTGTGTAAATTTGTTACTGTACCCTTTCTGGTGTTGTGATTATTGATAAGCCAAAACAGAGTTTTAACTAAGAAAAACTTGTGTGAGTGCTATTCTTTTTCTTGTATTGTAAATATTGACACATGACAATAAACAATTTGTTTTTTGAGAAGAAATGAATACATTTTTATTTATCCTATTCCATAACAAAGGGATAATTTCATTAACTCCTTAATGGCTGCATTTTTTTAATAATTAAATAAAAACAAAGTAAATACAGGAAAAAAAACAACGTATTACAAAAAGAAAAAGACTGGAATAAAATAATATATTAAATAAATAAAGATAAATTATAAGTGACTGATATAAAAATAAATAAGAGTAAGTAAAAGAAAATTAAATAAATCAGTTTGATAAAAATAAATAAAAGCTAGAAAGGATTTGTCACCAATTTGTGACAACAGGGGACAAGGGGTTAAACAAGGAATGACTAATCAACCCAGTACACATAAGCAGGTCATGGTAATTTTACAACATTCATGTATCTGGAGCAAAACTCCAGCCTTCCATCATCGAAGTCATCGACAATTTTTGGCAACATGTGGGTGAAATAGAAGGAGTGCAGCCTTAAGATATGTCCATCAACAAAAGTTTGGTCGTTGGACACGTTGAGCTATAGACATTCAGTGTTACTCCAAATCATCAACAAGGCTTGCCGTAGGCCTGTGCAGTGCATGCCCAGTTGCACCTGCATGTAATATCCCTTTGGCCCATTGAAGGACAGATGGAAGTCCCCTGTGGGCATGCGTTTGATCTCACTGCTTTTAGCATCAAGTGCTTCAGTAAGGGACTGGTTTTTGACTAAGACAGGGCACTTGATCTCCAGTAGTGTGTCTCTGTTCATGACACCATCCGGACTCGCAGCAAGCCATGGCTCATTCGGGCAAACCACCAAACCTTTCACACAGATGTCATGACCTTGGTCTTGCAGGTATTGCCTGGCGTGCTCTTCACCCTCAGCTCCTTGCCGGGTTGCCGCGTTACCGTGAAAGGTAGGATGGAGGTGTTCAGACAAGAATTTGTCTGGTGCTGTGGTAGCCCGAACTGGCACATTCTTGGCTGTGCTTGCTGTTATCCGTACCCGTCGCATGTCATGCCACAGTTGTTCCCTGCTCTGTTCTTTTGTGTGCTGCTCAATGTACATAAATTGGGTTGTGGTCATGTCAATGTATGTGGTGTAGAATGCCCTACATTTCTCACATTCAAGTTGTGTGTTGTGATCACCATGATGTAGGGGCAGTGGAGCTTTTGATGTCTCGGCAGACTGAGCAGGGAGGCTGGTGTTAAAAGTGAGCTGCATTAGTCCACTGCCAGGTGCAGTAAAAAGTGCCGCTATTGGTGTGGATAGACAGTAATTTTGCCATTCTTCCAGTGTCTCATGGACTTTTACCTTGCGACTAGGTGTAGAGACTATGCTGGAGGAGGATGCCTGTGATGCTGGTTGGTATAGATTATTTCTGCTGTGTCTTTGGAAAGACACATCTCTGATTTTTTGCTGCCCAGTATTGCTTTTTGTCCCGGCATTCTAGCAATTCTGCACATCAGTGCAGGCAAGCCCTGTCTTCCCTTGCCTCACAGCATTACTGGAGAACCCGACCTGGCCGCGACCTACGGAATTCAACCATATATGTTTGAGCCAGACTCTGAACCAGAGCTGGAAACGGAAGATATAGAGTCAATGGAAGGACGTCTACATCAACATGTCTCTGAATGGTAAAGACAATCATTTGAGACATACACTAACATCAGTAACGAGCTAAAACGTTTGTTGCTATTTTCTCCCACATAAGTATACCTTTTATTTAATGTAGATTACATTAACGGAGATGTAGTCTACTTTTTTATCAGCTTACAGTGGTTATAAAGATCAACGTTTGCTATCATGTGTTGTTTTTGCCTTGTTTCACATTGTGGTTTTTTAGACATTCAATATTTTTCACCTACAGACATGTAACGTGATGTTTTTCCGTCACTACTGTAGTGTAAAACAAAGTGGAAAGATGTGGCTAGCATTCGTAGAGTCCATTCCCCGTGTTTACCTCGAAGCTAACGTTACATACAATAGCCGCATTAGTAGTTAGCTGCTGTTTGTTACACACAGTAGAGTATTAAAACACAGTCTTACCGTTTCAATTTCAGGCAAGTCCCTGATTGTTGGAATGGCACATTTTACATTTCTGCATCTTTCTTGACTGAATATGAGGGGGAGAGGGGCAGGGAGGGCTTCCTGCAGCATATGTCTGCGGTGTCCATATTTGGTATATCCTGGCCCGTCTTGACGTCAAGTCGGGGGAGAAATTGAAATCTCGTATTTGAGTGCGCGTGCACGTGGGCTGGTTTACGAACCCTGGGGTAAACAAACGCTTCACTTTTGAATATCGACTTCCCTGCCAATGTATAATCGTTAGGCAATCATAACATATATTGATTCTCGTGGAAAAGTGAAAATTACAGGTTATGACTCCTTTAACTCAAAGTTGGTTGAACCTCCTTATTGAAACAGGCCCCTGGTGTGATCCGGGATGCCATTAAAAATAAACCATCCACTTGTTTCTGAAGCTGGAGTCTTTCTGGAGTCTGTACAGAAAATCAAACGAGCTGTTTCAACAGGACACGTCAAAGTGACTGACACCAGTGGGCGGGGCCTAAAGTGGGCGGGTCTATATTGCAATGATGTTATAATATTTGTTGATGTCTTGCTCTAGAGGCGGTCATATGCAAATATATTTGCCCATGTGACGTCACTAGACCCAAAATATCCTAACAAGCCATTTTTGCATCTTGGTTGAATATATTGTGTTTTTATTCTGAGGACATTTTACAGTGTGAAACTTGCAGGATGTTTCAATGGTACAAAGACCACTTATATGTCAAAATAATTAAGGAAACTTGATGTCTTATGTCGTGCGTGACCCCTTAAAGATTAT
The DNA here is from genome assembly GCA_036326025.1 of Chrosomus eos. Classification (NCBI taxonomy): domain Eukaryota; kingdom Metazoa; phylum Chordata; class Actinopteri; order Cypriniformes; family Leuciscidae; genus Chrosomus; species Chrosomus eos. Next base: position 52,188 of record JAZAVI010000052.1, read on the forward strand.
TCCTATATGAGATAAAAATTTACTGCGAAACTAAGAGATCGATAATAAAGAACTACCCCTGAAAACACTGCAGTAAAGTAAAAGTTCAGTCTAATCATCTTCCCAAAATTAAACTGCAGGTCACTGCAGTACAAATATAGTTGACTGTGGTTACTTTGCAGATCAGAGTTCATTGCATTGCAAGTTAAACTCAGTTTTAAAGTGCAGTTCCACAAAAGGAACTGCATTTAGTGTGCAAAAATGTTTTGTGGCAGGTTTCATACTGCACTGAACTGTAGTTGTTGCCATGACAACTGTGTGTCTGTTTCCGTTACTATTTTTCGCTACCGCTGCTGGCACAACAAAATACATCATATTTAGAGGCAATGAATTATTCACTCCTTTTACAGCTTTGTGTTTGTAGACAAACGCACGTCTCGAAGAGTGGATGACTTGTTCAAGTTCAAGGTCAAGTTCAATATTTATTTAGCCATTTCAACAATACAGTTGATTGGAATTTGTCTTGGTATGCTCTCCCAAACAATTAATTAACAATAAACACTGACACAAAAACACATTCCACATATATACCTCACATTTACATCACATCTACCCCCAATTTCATCAAATACCCAGACTAGAACAGTCCAACTAGTTCATGAAACATGAGACTTAATTCAGACATACAACAATCCACGTTAGGACATGTTTAAGAAACGTATGGCTTGGAGATTGGTGCTATCTCTAAAGCGTGATGTCCTGCTGATAATGCTTCTGTACCTCTTCCCTGATGGCAAAAGAGTGAACCGATAGTGTGCTGGATGATGGGGGTCGGAGGTGACGTATCTTGCCTTCCTAATTATTCTGTTGTTGTAGTGTGATGCTATGGTAGGCAGACTGCAGCCAGTGATCTTAGCGGCCCTAAGCACTACTTTCACAAGCTGTTGCTTATCCTGACTGGTCGAGTTACCATACCAGGACAGGATAGAGAAGGTCAGCATGCTCTCTATGACGGCTCGGTAGAAATGAGTCATGCCTTCTTGACTAACCCCAAATTTCCTCAGCTGACGGAGGAAAAAAGTCTCTGATGGGCTTTGTTTACAATGAGACTGATGTTCAGGTTCCATGAGAGGGACTGATGAATAGTGGTGCCCAAGAAACAGAAGGAGGGGACCCTCTAAACAACCTGATCATTTATAGAGAGGGGGAGGTACTGGACTGCCTTCTTTCTAAAGTCCACTATCATCTCTTTGGTCTTAGATGTATTTAGGGTTAAGTTATTGTCCACGCACCCAGGGCCGGCGCGTCCATATAGGCGAACTAGGCAATTGCCTAGAGCGGCACTTTTGTAAGAGCGGCAAAATTTGTGCCAACCGGGAATGAACAATTCACAAAATAAGTTATTTGTATGATTTACTGAGCTGCCGCCGCCCCGCATCGCGGGCGCGCCCCTGCTCTCACGAGTCATGACTGATCTACTGAGAGCTTCCGCCGCCCCGCAGCGCCAGCGAGGGCGAGCGCCAGCGAGGGCGAGCGCCAGCGAGGGCGAGCGCCAGCGAGGGCGAGCCCCTGCTCGCACGAGTCATGACTGGGTGATGGGAAGTTCGGATCATTTTACTGACTCTATTGAGTCATTCGAGTCATTTCGTTTATTTAAGTGGCTTTAAATTTGATACTTTTAACAGCCAAATTTCCCGATCACATCCACCTACGCAATGTTCATATTCTGAATTAAGAAATCGTAATGCAGTAAACAATTATTTACAGGGAACATAAATAATTACATTACCTTCCGAGTTCCAAGTCATACGTTCATTTGGGTGATCCGTTCATTGTGTCACGTGACATACGCAATGAACAGATCGTTCATTAATCACCTATCAGGGACTAATGCAGGATGTCGAAACGAAATAAATTATCTCGTTGCGAATATAAAAAGAGACGACTTATTTGGAAAAGTTGAAACTAATAAAAAACTACCTTCGCAGTAGCCTACATTGAAACAAGACAGCTAATGGAATGGCAATCTCCATAGAACAAGAACTGGCTCAGAGAATCGAAATAGAGGATGTTAAGAGCTTTGCTGCGATGAAGGGCCGCTGTGCGCGTTTCTGAAACGTAAGTTAAGCTTCATTTGCTCTTTGGTCGTTATTTTAAGATGCTGAACCTGCTGATGATATAATGTGCTTGTGGACATTTCATTTGAATACGCACATAATAAAGTGGTGTAAAGAGATGTGCAAGCAACAGTAATTTGAGGAGGTGAAATGTGATTATTTGGAAAAGTCCTGTCATGACTGCTTAAAGAAAAATGCCAGCAGGCATTTGCCTCCTGCATAAACTTTAATATTGTTGACATTTTGGGCATACGCGCGTTGCGCACTATTTGCGTTATATGTATATGGCTTATTGGTCTTTGTGTGTTGTTGCTGGTTTTGCGTTATATGTATAGGCCTATGGCTTATTGATCTTTGTGTGTTGTTGCTGGTTTTGCTTTATATGTATAGGCCTATGGCTTATTGATCTTTGTGTGTTGTTGCTGGTTTTGCGTTATATGTATAGGCCTATGGCATATTGGTCTTTGTGTGTTGTTGCTGGTACGTTGCAAATAGAGGGGCGGCACAATTGCTTTTCGCCTAGAGCGGCATAAGTGCACGCGCCGGTCCTGCACGCACCACCTCACCAGCTGTTCCACTTCACCCCGATAACCAGATTCATCCCCATCAGAGATAAGCCCTACCACAGTGGTATCATCTGCGAATTTTAGCAGTTTGACTGATGTTAAATGGGACATACAGTTGTTGGTATAGAGAGAGTATAGAAGAGGAGACAGAACACACCCTTGTGGGGCGCCAGTGTTAAGAACCCTGGTTGATGATAAATGATTATTAATTTTGACATATTTTTTCCTATAGGACAAAAAAATCAAGATCCATTGACACAATACAGCATTAACACCCATGGCTAGAAGAGAGTTATACAGCCTAACAGGGATAATAGTGTTAAAAGCTGAACTAAAATCAAGGAACAGAACTCGGGCATATGTGTTCTTAGACTCAAGATGTTGGAGAATAAAATGAGCGCCCAATGACACTGCGTCATCCACTCCCCTATTTGCCCTGTATGCGAACTGGTGAGGATCTAGTGCAATATGCGCTAGGTTCCTACAAACTAGACGCTCAAACACCTTCATGACAACAGATGTAACTGCAACAGGCCTATAATCATTAAGACAGGTAATGTTATTCTTCTTAGGCACTGAAATAATCATAGCTGATTTAAAACAAGCGGTTACTATTGATGAAGTAAGAGACCAATTGAAAATGTAAGTGAGTATGGGAGTAAGCTGGTCTGCACAGCTCCTCAACATAGCTGATGTGACACCATCAGGCCCCTCTGCTTTCCTGATGTTTTGATGATGGAGCAACCTCCTGACATCATGCTCTAAGATCAGAAAAGGGGGGTGACCATCCAGATCCAGATGGGGAAGAATAAGAGAGCTTGTCTGAGCTTCTCTGGATTCAAATCTACAATAAAAATCATTTAGCCTCTCAGGGAGGAAGGGGTCACAATCTAGAACATGATGCTTGATCTTATAGTTAGTAATTGTTTGCAGGCCCTGCCAGACACCCTTAAAGGGGTGGTTGATTGCGATTTCACTTTTTTCATTTTAAATAGTGTGTGATGTTGCTGTTGGTGCATGAACATTATCTGCAAAGTTGCAGCGCTGAAAGTTCAATGTAAGCAGAGATATCGTCTTCAGGAAGTGCAAATGCCTACAAAAACGACTCGATCGGGACTACAGCTGGGTTTTAGACATCACTAACCCATCAACCCTCCTTCCGGAATCTCCAAAAAAGGGCATGGCATTATTTCTGCGTCTTTGCTGAAGAGGAAGATTTATAGTGGAGAGATGTAGTCGTCGTGCTGTCGAAAGTGTTATTTTCATCCAGCTGTTAGGTCTTCTGTGTTCGGGCTTCCTATGGACGCTGTAGTTCGTTAACAATGGCTGCAATTTATGTTTGATAATGTTTCTGACAATTACAATCTTAATTTAGCTCTTTGTGCGGCACATTTCACTGAAGACAGCTTCCTGAACCAAACCAGATGCAGCAGTTGTTGGGACACAACCTGTAAGTAAGACTTAATAATTTTAAATGTATTTTTTTAATTTTAGACCTAATGGTTTCGTTTTATCAAGGACGTAAACAAATGCCAGCGCTGGCTTTATAGTCACCTGGTTATGCTATTTCGTGTTTCTATGGCAAACGCGTACAAACATTTTGGACCTGAATTTGTAATCATATAGATTTTGTAAATGTATTTGCCACGTATAGCTACTTTATGACGTAATTTTTCGATTTGATCATGAACGTGATCAATGTCAACAGTGTTTGTTTATAGTAGCCAGTTATATCGATGCTAAGAAAACGATACACAGAGTAAACTAAGTTTTGTTAATAGCTAAACGGTTGTTCATTATATCGATAAAACAATAACTTTAAAAAACTGTATTACTCATGTAATCATTTGTATTAAATGTTTAATCAAGATAAAAACGTATCTCAAAAAGCTAACGCAGAAGTAGCATTTTCAAGTATAACAGGGTTTCAAACTTCTTATGTAATAATAGAAGAATAGAATAATAATAATTCAAAAACGTACCATTCAGAAACGTTTTGTAACAGCCGTGTTTGGGGAGGTTCTGCTTGACTCTCTTCATCGCCGCTTTCTGGGTCTGATTCGGGCTCAAAGTGATACGGCAGTATTATTTACATTAACCGGAGCACATGAGACTCACGCCCGTAAAGGCAAGGGGCGTGACGGTTCCGGACAACGTGCGCTACGCAGTTTTGCCAATTACAACACACCGGCCCAAACTAACCAATCTGAGCCCACTGCCTGTTTCTGAGGGAGTGGTTTCATAGAATCAGGAAGTCAACCGGTCGTTCAAATGACAGAGGAGAAAGAGGCTTACAATAAAGGTGAAATTTATGAAAAATAAGACTTTTAAAAAAGAAAACCCACGAATACATGTTATACTGCACCCTATAAACACAATCATGCAAAGAAAAAAGGCAGTAAACCACCCCTTTAATGTCATGGACTTGGAGCTTGTTTTCAAGTTTTACTCTATAAGTGACTTTAATTGAGTTTTAATTGCCTTTTGAAGTTGGTATTTAAGGAGTCTGTATTGTGCTTTGTCACCACATCTAAATGCAGCAATTTTCTCTCTGCATAAACGCCTTACATCCTTATTAAACCAAGGCTTGTTGTTACTGTAGTTGAAGACAGTTTTGATGGGAATACACACAGACTCACAAAAAATGTATAATGACATTACAGTGTTAGTAAAAATGTCAATTTTTACTGACACTGTAATGTCTATATCACCTACAGGGTGATATAGCCAGCAGCCATATCACCCTGTAGCCCAAGACTGGTTGCCCACTGAAGCTAAGCAGGGCTGAGCCCGGTTAGTACCTGGATGGGAGACCTTCTGAGAAAACCAGGTTGCTGCTGGAAGAGGTGTTAGAGAGGCCAGCAGGGGGTGCTATACCTGTGGTCTGTGTGGGTCCTAACGCCCCAGTATAGTGACGGGGACACTATACTGTCAAAGAGCACCGTCCTTCGGATGAGACGTTAAACCGAGGCCCTGACTCTCTGCGGTCATTAAAAATCCCATGGCACTTCTCTTAAAGAGTAGGGGTGTAACCCCGGTGTCCTGGCCACATTCCACCCATTGGCCCCTGCCAATCATGGCCTCCTAATAATCCCCATCCACTGAATTGACTCTATCACTCTCTCTCCTCTCCAACTATAGCTGGTGTGTGGTGAGCGCACTGGCGCCGTTGTACTGTGGCTGCCGTCGCATCATCCAAGTGGATGCTGCACACTGGTGCTGGTTGAGGAGAGAACCCCTGACATGATTGTAAAGCGCTTTGGGTGTACAGAAGTACATATGAAAGCGCTATATAAATGCCTCATTCATTCATTCATTCATTCAATATCACCATGTTCAAAAACACTCCAGTCAGTAATGTCGAAACAGTCTTGTAACATGTCTGTGGCCGGGGGAGAGTTTAACCTGACCCTCTTATTTGGGAACAAGGAATATGGTATTATGATCAGACTCACCAATCGGGGCTCTGATTAGAGCTCGATACGCCTCCGGAATGGAGGAGTAACATTGGTCCAGTGTTTTTTCCAACCTGGTGGGAATATGGATCTGAGGCTTGTATCTGGGAAGAGCTTTCTTCATAGAAACGTGATTAAAATCTCCCAATACAAGGATTGCAGAGTCCGGGTTGGAGTTTTCAACGGCGGAGATGTGGTCAGCCAGTTGCTGTCTCGCCGGCGATGTTGCAGCACTCGGTGGAATGTAGACAACACACAATATGACTGTTATATCGTAGATAGCCAGGAAAAAACTCAGAGAAAACAGGAACTTCGGGATGGTCTCTCTTTATTATGACTCATCTCTGTAGCCAGCAATACACACACACAAGCACCCCACACTGCGTGTTCTTCTCTGCTTTTAACAGTGCTACGGCCCACAAACAGTGCGCCACCGCCCCCTATTGGACAAACCCTTAACATACAACATTTCCCCTCCACTTAACTCAGAGGCAATCCTTCCCCAAAACACATATTCCAGGACAATTTTTACAGTGATTTTTTTTTTTTTTTTTTACATCACACAATTCATAATTCAATAGGTTCTTCTTGATGGCACTATTTCTTATGTCACAAAGTCTTTAAAGGGGTGGTTTACTGCTTTTTTTCTTTGCATGATTGTGTTTATGGGGTGCAATATAACATGTATTCGTGGTTTATTTTTTTTTTAAAGTCTTATTTTTCATAAATTTCACCTTTATTGTAAGCCTCTTTCTCCTCTGTCATTTGAACGACCGGTTTACATCGTGGTTCTATGAAACCACTCCCTCAGAAACAGGCAGTGGGCTCAGATTGGTTAGTTTGGGCCGGTGTGTTGTGATTGGCTAAACTGCGTAGCGCACGTTGTCCGGATCCGCCACGCCCCTTGCCTTAACGGGCGTGAGTCTCATGTGCGCCCCTCAATAATGTAAATAATGGAGTCGATACTGCCGTATCAGTTTGAGCCCGAATCAGACCCAGAAAGCGGCGATGAAGAGAGTCAAGTAGAACCTCGCAATACACGGCTGTTACAAAACGTTTCTGAATGGTACGTTTTTGAATTATTATTATTCTATTCTTCTATTATTACATAAGAAGTTTGATACCCTGTTATACTTGAATGCTACTGCTGCTTGTTAGCTTTTTGAGATAAGTTTTTGTCTTGATTAAACATTTAATACAAATGATTACATGAGTAATACAGTTTTTTAAAGTTATTGTTTTATCGATATAATGAACAACCGTTTAGCTATTAACAAAACTTAGTTTACTCTGTGTATCGTTTTCTTAGCATCGATATAACTGGCTACTATAAACAAACACTGTTGACATTGATCACGTTCATGATCAAATCGAAAAATTACGTCATAAAGTAGATCTACATGGCAAATACATTTACGAAATCTATATGATTACAAATTCAGGTCCAAAATGTCCAAAAAACCCAGCCGTAGTCCCAATCGAGTCGTTTTTGTAGGTATTTACACTTCCTGTTTTTTTAAAGACGATATCTCTGCTTACATTGAACTTTCAGCGCTGCAACTTTGCAGATAATGTTCATGCACCAACAGCAACATTACACACTATTTGAAATGAAAAAAGTGAAATCGCAATCAACCACCCCTTTAAGATATGCCACAAAGTCTATTTCTTATGTCACAAAGTCTTTAAGATATGCCACAAAGTCTTTAAGATATGCTGGTGGTTTCCTCTCTCTTACTGAACGTCGTAGACATCCAGAGGATGCACTCTCAGGCTCATTTCTATCTGCAGGTTGAGTCAATTCAGGAATTCTTTGAGCACTGGGTGAATCTGGCAATTGATTTCTTTGACCTCCAGATTTCGAACTCTCAGGCTCCCAGTTATCTGAAGATTCAAGTGTTGTCGATGCACTGAGTGATTCAGGCATTTTAATATCAGCATCCATTGACACCACATCAGAATCATAAGGTTCCCACAAGGCCGCTTGAAAGTCTTTAGTCAGTATCTGTTTTTGTTGTCGACTGAATAATTGATCCACATGACGTCGCACTATTTGGGCACTTCCTATTGCTACTTTATAGGATACCGGTCCTGTGATTTCCTGGATTACTCCCTGCACCCATTTTGGTCCATACCCAAAGTTCCTAGTGTACACCGTATCTCCTACTTCAAAATAGCGAGACTTTGCATGTTGGTCATGTTGCTCTTTTTGAACTTGTTGTTTCAATTAAATTTTTTTTGGTGAAGTCAGCGTGCATTTTGTCTAGGGTGCATCGCAATTTCCTCCCCATCATCATTTCTGCCGGTGACAATCCTGTTGTAGACTGGGGTGTTATACGATAACTGAACAATGCTCTATGCAACTTAGTCTCCATAGTGTTCCCAGAACTTTTTTTCATGAGGTCTTTAAAAGTGTGGACTGCCCGCTCAGCAAGAACATTAGAGGATGGATGATACGGGGCAGAAGTAACATGCGTTATGCCATTTCTAGACATGAATTCTTTGCTCCCTTCACTTACAAAACACTGAGCATTATCAGACACCATCATTTCAGGAATACCATGGGTACTGAAACTCTTTCTGAGGCACTCAAGAGTATTCGCTGTTGTTGCTGAATTTACTGGATATGCCTCAATCCACTTAGAATGGGCATCAACTAAGATTAAAAACATCTTCCCCAGGAATGGACCAGCATAGTCCATATGCACTCTTCTCCATGGCTGTCGGGGCCACTCTCACGGATGAAGTGGTGCACCTACAGGGCTTTTTCTCTGTTCTTGACACACAGTACAATCTTTTACTCGGGGCTCAATGTCAGCATCTAAATTTGGCCACCACAGGTAACTCCTGACCAGGCCTTTCATCCTTGACATACCTGGGTGAGACTGATGTAGCTGTTCCAGTAACCCCGGACGTCCTTGCTCTGGAATGATGATGCAGGCTCCCCACAGCACACACCCGTCTTGAACACTGAGCTCTTGTTGTCTCTGTTTATAAGGTGCAAATTCATTGGTATTACTGTGATCAGGCCAACCTTTCAGCACATACTCACGCACTCTAGAGAGGACAGGATCTCGAGTTGTCCAGTGCTTGATTTGCTCTGATGTCGTCACAGGATTTGCAACTCTGTCCAACATCAAGACATAATACTCCTTCGATTCTTTCTCAATCTCTGGAACAGGAAGACGAGTGAGGGCATCTGCATTTCCATTGTCCTTGCCCGCTCTATAAGAAATGACATACTCATATGCCCCCAACATCACTGCCCATCTCATAATTCTTTGAGAGACCATTTGCGGCACCGCTTTCAGTTCATTCAGTAAACTTAGTAAAGGTTTATGGTCTGTACAGATCACAAATTTACGGCCATACAGGTATTTATGGAATTTCTTTACCCCAAACACTACAGCTAAACCCTCCTTCTCCAGCTGTGAGTAGTTTTTTTCTGCTACTGTCAGTGTTCGTGATACAAACCCAATGGGTCTCTCCGTTCCATCTGCCATACGATGTGCCAACACGGCTCCCACACCGTACGCTGAGGCATCACAAGAAAGCACTAATTGTTTCTTCTCATCATAGTGGATTAACACACAGTTAGACTGCAGTAACTCTTTGGATTTTTTAAAAGCTACCTCTTGTTCCTCTTTCCAACACCAGGGGACATCCTTCTTCAAAAGTCCGTGCAATGGAGCAAGCAGTGTTGAGAGATTTGGCAGAAACCGGTTATAGAAATTCAACAGTCCCAAATATGCTTTCAGCTCTGTTACTGACGTCGGTCTTGGTGCATCTTGAACTGCTTGAACTTTTTCGGGCACTGGATGAATACCAGTGGCATCCACTTTGTGTCCCAGAAAAATTACTTGCTCTTCCAAGAATTTACACTTTCCCCTCTTCAACCTCAAACCATACTCCTCCATCCGCTGCAACACTTGATCCAGTGTCCTCAAATGCTCCTGATCATCTCGTCCTGTCAGCAAGATATCGTCCAGATATACAGTGACCTTTGGAATATCTTTCAGGACCCCTTCCATGGTCCTCTGGAAGATTGCTGGACTGGAACTAACTCCAAAAGGTAATCTGGTGTACGTGAACAATCCTTTGTGGGTATTCACAGTCACATACGGCCTTGACGTCTCATCTAACACAATCTGTTGATATGCATGACTCATATCTAACTTGCTGTATTTCTCACCTCCAGCTAAAACTGCAAACATGTCCTCCATTCGAGGAATGGGATACTGCTCCAGTGACGACTCTCTGTTAATGGTTACTTTGTAGTCTCCACAAAGTCTTACTGACCCATCTGGCTTTAACACAGGCACAACAGGTGCTGCCCACTCTGAGAATTTCACAGGCTCTATAATATGGTCTTTAATCAGGCGATCAAGTTCAACCTCAACTTTCTCTCTCATAGCAAAAGGCAGTGACCTTGATTTTTTAAAAAACGAGGCTTTGCGTCACTTGGTACATGAATCTTAGCAGTGGCTCCTTTTAATGTTCCAAGTTCCTCTTTGAAAACGGTTTCATGTTTCCTTAAAATGTCCTGCAACAACTCTGAACTGTCTTTAATTTTACTCACTCTTTCCCAGCTGAGTTCCAGGTCTATAAGCCATGATCGTCCTAATAAATAAGGCCCAGCCCCTGCCACCACCACCGCGGTGAGTTCTTTGATAAGCCCTTTGTGTTCGACTTTAACTTTGGCGGTACCTAGAACGTGCACTGGCTGTCCTTGAGTTCCGCCAAGTTCTTTTTAGCTTCCATTTTTCCATACTCCATCTGTGATAAGACAGTCACACTACATCCAGTGTCAATCTCAAACTTCACAGGGCATTAATTTACAAACAGTGTCTGTGTAATAGGGGTACATGGGCCTGTGGTGTCTCTAAACCATACATGGTGAACACTTCTTCAGACGGATCTTCCTCCTCTTCTTGAAGATAATTTGCCCTCTTTGATTGATTTCCTCTTCCCCATTTCCAAAATTTCCTTTCTTTATCAACACCAATTTCTTGTGATTTCATTCTACATACTCTTTTCACATGTCCAATTTTACCACACTTATAACACTTTTCGTTGACAAATCTGCAGTCTTTTGGCCCATGGTTACTTCCACCACATCGATAACACATTCCTGTAAGACTCGATTAACTTTTTTTTCTTGTGTCCATCTTAAAAACAGTGGTACCCATTCGATTTCCTTTATCTTTATGCAAATCAGCCATATCCTTATTAGCAGCTTCAATAGCCTGAGCTTTCCGTAGCGCCGTCTCAAACGTCAGTCCATCCTCAGCCATTAATCTTCGTTGTATGCTGTCATCATTGACACCACACACTAATCTGTCTCTCAGCATATCTGTCAGCGTCTCTCCAAAATTACTTGTGCCAGCTTCCTCAGTTCAGCCACATATTCTACTATGCTTTCATCACAGTGTCTGTTACGTGAATTAAACTTCCACCTTTGAACTATTTCACTGGGCTTCGGATTAAAGTGATTTTTCAGCAAACTCACCAGATCCTCGTAACTTTTCGATCCCGGTCTCTCAGGACTCAGTAAATTCCTCATTAGTGTGTACGTCTGAGCTCCCACACAGCTCAACAATATAGCTCGTTTTTTCTCTGGTTCTTCAACATCATTTGCCACGAAAAAATGATTCAATATTTCACAATACTCCTCCCATGATTGTGAGTTATTATCAAATGGTGTCACGGATCCCAGCATGCCAGCCATAGTTCAGTTCAGTTCAGTCAGTACTTCAGGGGATAGCTATTAACTTTCCTCAGCTCACCCAGTTGGCGTCCTGCTTTTTATTTGCCCTCAGGAAACAGCTGCCCCAAAGTTCTGACTTTCATCCTCGTCGCCATATGTTATATCGTAGATAGCCAGGAAAAAACTCAGAGAAAACAGGAACTTCGGGATGGTCTCTCTTTATTAGGACTCATCTCTGTAGCCAGCAATACACACACACACAAGCACCCCACACTGCGTGTTCTTCTCTGCTTTTAACAGTGCTACGGCCCACAAACAGCCCGAGATTCACTGTTACGATCCCCCGATGAAAGGTGAAGCCCTCGTGTTGTAATGCAGCATCCGGTATATTCTCATGTAGCCAAGTTTCTGTTAGGCAAATGGCAGAACATTCCCTAAAATCACGTTAGGAAAGAATGAGGGCAGTAAGCTCATCCTTCTTGTTTGTAAGTGAGCGAACGTTGGAGAGAGCAAGGCTCGGGAGAGCTAGCCGGTGCCCCCGTTGTCTTAACCGAACCAATGCTCCTCCACGCTTACCTCTCTTCTTCAGCCGGTGTTTTGGGAGCTTCCAAGGGAAACCAGGGTATAGATCAAGCACAAATGTCTGTGAGACCGGCAAATTGTCTCGAATATGAATGAGTTCGGCTCTGTCATACTGAATAAGCCCATTACAGGATTCCAAAAACAAACAAAACAACAAGTAGACCAAACAAACGGAGATTTGCGGCCATAGTGTGGCGCCATTGATCCCTAGATCAGCTAGAAATACCGGTAACGCTTCCTTTTACAGTACAGTACTTACAGTGTACTTACAGTGTACTTACCTAGAAAGTACTGGCTAATATAAGGTAAGTACATGGAACAGGGGTAGGTTTAGGGGTAGGTTCAGGGTTAGTACTAGTTATTACCCAGTAATTGTAGTTACTAAAATAAGTACATAGTATTTACATGGGTAACTGGACTGTAAAAGGAAGTGTTACCGAAATACCAAGGGTACCAAGGGTTCCAAGGGTACCAAGGGTTGTTTACTCAGTTTTAGGCTGTGGCCATATTAATCTGAAAAAATTTCAAAACATATTTTTCCTCTCCCCACTGAGACAGTTTTTCAGCAAAAACAGCTTTTTGAAGATGCTCTTCCAAGTAGATAAACACATTTACATGTTTAAAAATATCTTGTAGGGCAATGTGCATATAATTCTTGATAACAGGGGAATCCCAGGAAATATGGTGAATGAATGAATGAGGCATTTTTATGATAATAATTTGCAATCTGATCTGGCACCATATAATTGAGCTGTAATGTCGTTTTATTCTGGTGCTGTAAAAGGATTTAAGCATTTTAGATGATTTACTGTAGATGGACATTTTTTGGAAACTGCTAGTGTGGGACTATAAACTGTAAAAAAAGATGGACAATGCTCCTTCACTCTCTTCCATTGGAAAAAAGTGAAGCCGCCAAAGTCCTAATATGGCGCTGACATCTTGGGCAGATTTGGGACCCGAGTCTGTGCAGTAGCAAGGTCCCATCCTCACTCCCACAGAAACGCTTAGGTCAAAGTTTACTGTGTGAAATAAACAGTTATGGACATGTAGAAATTAAAGTTGAAGCTAGAATCTCCTCCTGAAAATCCCCCAAAAGTCTGTTGGTGCCTCAGTGCCTACTTCCTTTAGAGAAGCTGTCAATCACAGCTGTCAATCATGATGTCACATTCATGTTTTATAGCATCAAATAACAAACTAAGATCACAATATGACCAAAATTCTGTTTCACAGTATGACTAATTTTATTTCACGGTAACAGTATACACTCACCTAAAGGATTATTAGGAACACTATACTAATACTGTGTTTGACCCCCTTTCGCCTTCAGAACTGCCTTACTTCTACGTGGCATTGATTCAACAAGGTGCTGAAAGCATTCTTTAGAAATGTTGGCCCATATTGATTGGATAGTATCTTGCAGTTGATGGAGATTTGTGGGATGCACATCCAGGGCACGATGCTCGCCACCTAGGGGTGCACGATTTATATCGAATCAATATCGTTATCACAATATCACGTTGCTCGATATCAATATCGAAAGTCTCGCGATATTTTGATGCGTCCTGTCCGACATACACCGTTGCATTTCCCCCGACTCATTTCCCAATTCTCCTTCTCCATAAACATGAAATCAAGGAGAGGGTTAACATGTTAACCATTGCCAGAGCGCCGGCGCACTGAAGCGTTATTTTTTTTAAATAGTTCAAAGTTACTATCAGATTTAATGTTATTACCTTGACAAACTATACATCATTAAAACGATATAAGACTCAAGGTTTAGTATTTGACCACTATTGTATTCTGAGAAACTTATAGTAAGAGTTATGTCTAAATTTGTGTCTGGAGTTATGTAATCAAAAAATGAGTCGATACCTTTAATATGAATTATGAGCGTCAGCTGCTCTCATTCAGAAAAAAACTTTAGTGAGATCGTCATGACAGAGCTTGACAAAACAACGTCCATCAGGGCTTTTAGCTAAAAAATGTTCAGATTTGGAGAAATATTGATAGATTCTCATAGGTTTACATCAGATTTATATAGACAGGAATCATATTTATTGAATATATACCCAAATGCGTCGATGTAATCATTATTAGCACTGGAGACTCTGATGTACTGTGTTTTCAATCCATACTGGCAGCCTGAGGGCGCCGCCACCCTGTGCACAGTTGAAGTCCATATATGGAACACACACGAAGAAGAGCCATAATCATGTGACATTTCAGGAACTCCCTGACTCAACAAAGCTAACAGGCACAAGTATGGTTTAAATCTCATGAATTGTCGTGTATTGATGGTGTGCTAAGCTAACATGCTAGCTAGCCCTTGGTGCACCTGCCATACCTAGCTGTTATTTTTATGAATATTTCTAAATAGGACTGCTTGCTGAAATGTTTCTTTTTTCAAGAAGGTCATTTTATATAGTTTCAAATGTAAGGTGAGAACTTTCCCTAAAAGAGATTAGGGATTGAAAGAGTGTGAATAGCCAGTCGTTAGTAATTATAATGCAGACAAAAGAAAAGCATATTTAGAGCCATAACCAGGCCGGAGAGGTGTGAATGTGTGCAGAGGAGACTGACACTGAATGAGTCTTGTCTACACCACATAAACAATAGAGACAATAGACTGAATAGATGCTTAAAGATGACAATAAACATCAGTTTGCATTTTAGAGTCTAATCAAAATAAAGTCATATGACATGATCTTGATAATGACATGATAAAGTGATATACTGTATATCGTTATCGTGAAATGAGATTTTGGGCATATCGCCCAACCCTATAACTCAGTATCTCATATAATGTTACTGTGAGTTGAGCCCATCTAGGGGTTGAAGTTGGAGGCTCAAGGCCTTTGGGGATAATGCACCTGTGACTTTACCTGGGGGTGTGGCCAGAGCCGAAAGTGACTTTGACCTCGCGGCCCAACTCCATGTGAAACAGATTCAATCTTCATTTATATCTTGGAAATTCTTTATTAGGGCCCAAGCCCTAAGGGCGAAGGCCCTATTGTTTTCCTAAGGATTATTAGGGCCCAAGCCCTAAGGGCGAAGGCCCTATTGTTTTCCTAAGGATTATTATTTATTTTATTTTTTTTCTATTATTTTTCTTACTACCTTTTGGGCACTTTTGGGGCCCTTAACATGCTCAAAAACTCTTGAAACTTTGCACAAATGTCAGAACCCGCGGCCATCAGGGCCGGACTGAAGCTGGTACCCGGGCGTGGCAGGGGGGCTCGACAGCGCCCCTTGGAACGCGGTCCGAAAACTTGGTCCATAAATCAAACACGCTTGCATGTAATAATATGAAACTCAGTACACATATAGATCTCATCGGTTCATATATACTTCATGCTCTTACTTTTTACCCCAGTCCAACAGGAAGTCGTTTATTAAGGGTTGTTTGGAAAACGCATGCAATGGAATTTGAAATACTCCTCCTAGAGAATTCAAACACACGGCACGAAACTCGGACAGCGTGAAGTCAAGACACTGAGGATGAAAAATTGCCAGGGGATTTTTGATATCTCAAACGGTTTGGCCGTGGCGAAGAAACGAAATTATGGCGAGAAACGTGAAACAGGAAGTGTGTCATAACTACTGCATACATTAACTGATCTTGATGAAACTTCAACAGTGTGTTCGTTGTAAGAGCCCGGTCACATGGATGTGACTATTGTGAGTCAAAGTTATAGCGCCACCAACTGGCAGCAGGAAGTGTGCCACTTTCAAAATGCTTTGAAATCACCCTCTTATTTTTACCCGATTTGCTTCAAACTTGATGTGTATAATGTAGACACACGCCAGATGTAGACCTGAGAAAGGATTGTTGATATCTTATATGCTGTTGCCGTGACAACGCATCAAACTTTAATATTCTTTTTGGATGCTTTTGAGACTCTTAACACACTTTTGGAGCCCTTAACGTGCTCAAAAACTGAAACTTTGCACACGAGTCAGAACCTGGGTCCATCAGGGCCGGGCTGAAGCTGGTAACCAGGCGTGGCAGGGGGGCTCGACAGCGCCCCCTGGAACGGGGTCCGAATTCTTGGTCCATAAATCAAACACGCTTGCATGTAATAATATGAAACTCTGTACACACATAGATCTCATCGATTTATATATCCTTTGTACTTTTACTTTTTACCCCAGCCCAACAGGAAGTCGGCTATTATCGTTTGTTTGGAAGCGTATGCCCCTGGAATTCGATATACTAATCCTAGAGAATTCAACCAATCGACACGAAACTCGGTGTGCATGAAGCCAAGACATTGAGGATGAAAAATTGCCAGGGGATTTTTGATATCTCGAACGGTTTGGCCATGGCGAGGAAACGAATTTATGGCGAATAATGGAAACAGGAAGTGTGTTATAACTTCTGCATACATTAACTGATCTTGATGAAACTTCAGCAATGTGTTCGCTGTAAGAGTCCGATCACATGGATGTGACTATTGTGAGACTAAGTTATAGCGCCACCAACTGGCAGCAGGAAGTGTGTCACTTCCTAAATGCTTTGAAATCACCCTCTTAATTTGAACCAATTTGCTTCAAACTTTATGTGTATAATGTAAACACACGGCAGATGTAGACCTGTGAAATGATTATTGATATCTTAGATACTGTTGCCGTGGCAACACATCAAACTTTAATATTCTTGTTTGATGCTTTTGAGACTCTTAGCATGCTTGAAATTGCATGAAACTCGACAGACACAGGTATGCATATTGTTCAGATCAAGCCGGACGACTTTCTAATTAACTGTCATTAGCTCAGACCAAGAGGAAGTTAGATATTTTGGTTTGAATATGGTCATTTTCTCTCCCTCTCTCTCTGAGCCAATATGGCAAGCCGTTTTAACATTTAATCATCAATCATCAATCAAGTCTACTAGTCTCTATTTTCATGCTACTAGTTCTTATTTTTTAGATACTAGTATCTATTCCATTAAGTACTAGTACTTATTCATTAGCGACTAGTGCTTATTCTTTAGATACTAGTGCTTATTCTTTAGATATTCTTTTGAATACGTATTAGTAGCTAATGAATAAGTACGGGTATCTTTAATAGGTACTAGTATCTAATGACTTAGTACTAGTATTTATTGAATAAATACTAGTATCTATTAATAGCTACTAGTATCTAAAATGTCATTTTCTCTCTCTCTCTCTGAGCCAATATGGCAAGCTGTTTTAACATTTAATCATTTTAACCTACTAGTCTCTATTTTCATGCTACTAGTACTTATTTTTTAGATACTATTATCTATTCCATTAAGTACTAGTACTTATATATTAGCGACTAGTGCTTATTCTGTTTAGAATATTCAAAGTGCTTATTCAATTTTTATGCTTATTTATATTTTCAGAGCAGAAAATCAGATTTTTCTGCTTATTCAATATTGCATCTAAAATGTAAGTGACTTGACGTGTGTGTGTATGTGTGTTTGTGTGTGTGTGTGTGTGTGTGTGTGTGTGTGTGTGTGTGTGTGTGTGTGTGAGAGAGAGAGAGAGAGAGAGAGAGAGAGAGAGAGAGAGAGAGAGAGAGAGAGAGAGAGAGAGAGAGAGAGAGAGAGAGAGAGAGAGAGACATTGTGTCTGTTACAGTGACAAGAGTTTAACCCTTTTTGGCCTTGTCTTTTTGGATATATATCTTTTTTTTATTAAAAAATAATAATAAATGTGCATACAACCCATATATTTTAAATGCATTGTTTGCTTTAAATTAAATTAAGATTGTATGTTTGGTAATTGAACCTAAATAAATTTAAAATTAATGTGCTATATTTCAGATCAATATATTTATTTTCCTTCATTTTAATCAACACTAACTTTATTCTCATCTGAATTATAAATAACTTATTTCTGTATAAATTAAAAAATCCCGAATAATCCAGACCAACCAGAGCACACTATTTCTACAACATCATCAGTGCTGAAGCGGAACTACCAGAGCCGTTCGGCAGATAGCGAGCAGATATTTTGTGTCACGTCGTGCACAATAACCCTAAGGCAGGTGCCACCGGCTTTATATATATATATATATATATATATATATATATATATGTATATATATATATATATATATATATATATATATATATATATATATATATAGCTGCGAGCAGCGATTACGGGCCAAAGCCGGCGGTACCGCCACCCTGGTGCACCAGGGTTGCGGTGCCACCGGCTTGGGCCCGTAATCGCTGCTCGCAGCTATATTTTATAATTATTTTTTTTTTTTTTTTACTACCTTTTGGACACTTTTGGAGGCCTTAACATGCTCAAAAACTCTTGAAACTTTGCACACATGTCAGAACCTGCGGCCATCAGGGCCGGGCTGAAGCTGGTACCCGGGCGTGGCAGGGGGGCTCGACAGCGCCCCCTGGAACGGGGTCCGAAAACATGGTCCATAAATCAAACACGCTTGCATGTAATAATATGAAACTCAGTACACATATAGATCTCATCGTTTCATATATACTTCGCACTCTTACTTTTTACCCCAGCCCAACAGGAAGTCGGCTATTTAGGGTTGTTTGGAAAACGCATGCAATGGAATGTGAAATACTCCTCCTAGAGAATTCAAACACACGGCACGAAACTTGGTCAGCGTGAAGTCAAGACATTGAGGATGAAAGTTTGCGGGGGGATTTTTGATATCTCGAACCGTTTGGCCGTGGCGAGGAAACGAAATCATTGCGAGAAACGTGAAACAGGAAGTGTGTTATAACTTCTGCATACATTAACTGATCTTGATGAAACTTCAGCAGTGTGTTCGTTGTAAGAGCCCGATCTCATGGATGTGACTATTGTGAGTCAAAGTTATAGCGCCACCAACTGGCAGCAGGAAGTGTGTTACTTTCAAAATGCTTTTAAATCACCCTCTTATTTTTACCTGATTTGCTTCAAACTTTATGTGTATAATGTAGACACACGCCAGATGTAAACCTGTGAAAGGATTGTTGATATCTTAGATACTGTTGCCATGGCAACGCATCAAACTTTAATATTCTTTTTGGATGCTTTTGAGACTCTTAGCATGCCTGAAATTGCTTAAAATTGCATGAAACTCGACAGACAGATCACATTTATTAGCCAGGTGACATGTGCAAAGTTTCAGAAACAGGCGTGGTGCAGGGACTCAGTAGCGCCACCTTTTGACAAAAGTGGGGGGGTTAGTTTCATCTAGAGTTACAAAAATCGGTTTTTATATAGTTCTCCTCAAGCCAGACAACTTTCTAATTTACAGTCATTAGCAACAACCAAGAGGAAGTCAGATATTTTGGTTTGAATATGGTCATTTCTCTCTGAGCCTACGTCTCTGTGCCTGCTGTCTGTGTGTGTGTCTGTGAGTGTGGGGAGGGGGAGTGGGGCTAGATTAACCATTTCACTGCTGTGTGGTTTGGCCTTCATTAAAAAAGAAAATAAATGTCTTAAGCTTTGTATTTTTTAAATACGTTTTTTTAATAAAGTAAAGGCATATAACCAGTTTAATTGTAGTGCATTGACAATAGTTTTATATAATTAGTTTATTAATTAAATTAACTTGGTCCATAAACTTGGTCTTTGTCTGTCCTACTCTTTCCCCTCCCCTCGCTCTATCTCTCTATCTCTCTATCTCTCTCTCTGTTTGGTAATTGAACCTAAATAAATGTAAAACTAATGTGCTATATTTCAGATCAGTATATTTGTTTTCTTTTATTTTAATCAACACTAACTTTATTGTCATCTGAATTATTAATAACTTATTTCTGTATAAAATAAAAAATCCCGAATAATCCAGACCAACCAGAGCACACTATTTCTACAACATCATCAGTGCTGAAGCGGAATTTCCAGAGCCGTTCGGCAGATAGCGAGCAGATATTTTGTCACGTCCTGCACAATAACCCTAAAGGCACCAGGGTGGCGGTGCCACCGGCTTTATATATATATATATATATATATATATATATATATACACTCACCGGCCACTTTATTAGGTACACCTGTCCAACTGCTCGTTAACACTTAATTTCTAAGCATCCAATCACATGGCGGCAACTCAGTGCATTTAGGCATGTAGACATGGTCAAGACAATCTCCTGCATTTCAAACCGAGCATCAGTATGGGGAAGAAAGGTGATTTGAGTGACTTTGAACGTGGCATGATTGTTGGTGCCAGAAGGGCTGGTCTGAGTATTTCAGAAACTGCTAATCTACTGGGATTTTCACGCACAACCATCTCTAGGGTTTACAGAGAATGGTCCGAAAAAGAAAAAACATCCAGTGAGCGGCAGTTCTGTGGGCGGAAATGCCTTCCCAGCTAACAATTTATGGTTCCCAGAACGTTCTGGGAACGTTAGTTTTTGGTTGTGGGAACGTTCCCTGAAGGTTATGGTTTAGGTTAGGTTTTGGTTCCCATGGAAAGTTTTCTGAACGTTTAGGGAACGTTAGTTTTTGGTTACATTGCAACCTTTAGGCAACCTTTAGGGAACGTTCCCCTAACATTCTTTTTTACATTCTCCTAACCTTTAAAAAACTTTAACAACAATGGTACCAATTTTATTATTACTTTAAACTGTCTGTGCATGAGCAGGAATTAATTATTATATATTAGCAGGAATGAATGAATGAACAAACAGGCAAACTTGATGGGATTTAAAACTTTAATATAAAATGAAAATACAAAAAAATATAAAAGGCCTAAAAAAAATAATACAAGAATCAGAGTCAGATTTATACAATTTTAGTATACAACTATGTAGGGCTGGGTATTGAGACAAATTTCACAATTCGATTCATTTCGATTCACAAGCTTGCAATTCAATTTGATTTCGATTCTGATTCGATACAATATTGATTATTTTGGATATGTAACAATAAATAAACATTTATAATGTGTTTAGAATTTTTTTTAATTACCTTTACAGGGACTTTAAATTACCCTTTTATTTATTTTTATAATAAGAAGATTATATGAAATATAAACATTTAAATGGTGGCTGCCAGATTTATTCAAATATGCATAAAACATTGAAGAACATTAAGATTATAATGCATATGTAATATTGTGCTTATATTTTAACAAAATGCTCCTCTCTAGAGTTATTTTTTCTAGCTGACTAACGAGTTTATGGTCACATGTGGTTTTTCTGAGGTAAATATGACGATACATGACATTGATTACAAGCTGTTTAACTGACGTCTTTCCACGGTTAAAACACTGATTGAGCGAATCAATGTGACATGATACGGATTTCGATAAGTTGTACTCTATCTTTTAACACACTTTCAGATGCTCATTAATGTTTATTTTGCGCTGTATTGGTATTATTAAGCCGGAAGAGATCAAAGCGCTCCGCGCTGCTGCTTCTCTTGAGCTGAGCCAGAGCGATCTCACGCCACAGCGCCAAAACGGTATTTATGTTTTTGAATTTCAAAAGAAAATGAACGTAATTTGAAAATTCACATGGTTTCATATCAATAGTAACAAAAGACAAAGATTATTGTGATGTTTTGGATGCGTGCTACAATGTTCCATTCATTTAAATGAAACAGGACTAATCGATTCTTGAGATTTAAGAATCAATATCGGTTCGTAAAAATGAGAATCGATTAATATCGAGAAATCTATATTTATTACCCAGCCCTACAACTATGACATAATATCAATACAAGTACAAATGGAGTGGGATGAAGAGTGCAAAGTAATAGTGCAAATGTAGTGTGCAAGATGCATAAAGTATGTAATGTGTAGGTGAATGGCCAAAGTGGCAAAAATACAATAATAACAAAAATAGGGCTCCATGGTTTTGAAGGTTCAGTCCTTCTCAGCTGGCCTAAAAAGAAAGAAACAAAAGTTTGATATGTCATACTAAGAATGAACACGTTGACAAAAGCAAGACAAATTGCTTTACTAACAACCCTGTTTTTTATGATAACAAATATTGATAGTTTACCCATTCCATTGATTATTATGAACATCACATGGAAGAATTTCAATTTACCGTCTGTGTGGGGCAAACTTTAGCACTTGCCCAATCAAGTCCTCCGCGTCTGCTGCAGCGCGGGGAAGTTTTTCTGGGAGGCTGCTAGAGTAGAAGTCAAAATGAAACAGTTACAAGTCAAATTAAAACCTTCAAGCTAAGAATAATACTGATGTGAACAATAAAATAACACCTACCTGTAATAACCCTGCAGATTGTCAGGTCCTGGAACTTCCAGGCTGGAAGGCCTTCTTTGCCTTTCTGCCCCGCAGACTATACTGTTTCAGCACGTCATTGGTTGCCACTCGCCGTAGCATGCGACGCATGGCAGTACCTCTGGTCGAACCTCCAAGGGTTGTCAGGAAAAGTTTCTGTAAAACATATAGAAATACAAATTACACATGTAGAATAAAGTGGAGAGCTTGTACAATCTCATTTTGTAAGAGCCGTCAGTTCAGTTATAATGATATTTGAAGTTATGCAATTATATAGTGTTAATCTTAGGGCAGGACTATGGCCACTTAATTACCATGTTGTCCCTCCTCTCCTGTTGACCAAGACTCCTGTCGAACTCTGTGACTGTAGAGCATGGCGACAGCAACATGTCATCGACTGGAGCAGAGGGAGGTGACTAGGAGCTCCTTAAGAGCATGAGCAGCTCATCCATCTTCTCCTCAAATGCATTCATCTGCTGTGCCATGCGGGTAATGGATGTCCTCACGGCTATGGAAAAAATGATTGGTGTTAGTTTTAGTTGTTATACATTATATACTTGCATATGTGAACAACTTGCGTTAGTCTTCTTACCTCTCATTTCCGTCTCCATGGCTGAGCCACCTCCCTCTGTGTGATGAGTTCTGCTGTTTACAACAACAAAAAGAGTCAAGTTACTCTCAAGTTCCTTGTCATGAAATTGTATTTAATTGGAAAATTCAAAGCCACTGTACCTTCAGGCTGAGCTTGCGTCACAATAGACCCATTCAATTCTGGGTGACTGGCTGGTTTTCTGTGTGGTGTTGACTAAAAAGAAAGTAGATATGAATATTGGTCAGTTCATTTATGGCAGGTTTCTTGCGCATGGCAAAATGAATAAATAAATAACTTACATACAGGTGGTGGAGGCATCTGCAGGCCTGTAAAAAGGCAGAAAGAGACAAACACATCAGAACAGTCACATGATATGCACCAGGTTGAATGTCAGTACTCAGTAGTTCCATGGTAGGAAATATGACTCTGGTTTCTTAAATGCATGCAGAAATGTTAACTTACGGACAGGGCTTCCAGACACACACTCTGTCCTGGAATGCTTTCTTGCTTGTGGAACAGTTTCATCTGAAATAAAAGACTAAACAATTTGTACAGATTACAAAAAGAAAATTTGAATGGTGTAAATAATTCCTTCTGTACTTTTTTGAGAACCAGTAGCAGAACAAAGCAGTATTTCCATACAGAGAAAACTATTTATTAATTTATATATAGTATAGCAGATTTTCTTGACTGTATATTTGACCCAGAAGTACCTGAGTGAACCTTATGGGTGGTGTTCCTCGCTGCAGGAGTCACTGGTATCATCCATAGGTTTGTCCATGGGCATCGTAGCCCAGAGACTTTCTAATGGGGAGACACAGCAGCCATAGAAATGCTAATTAATTAAAAGAACCAGTATATCTTATTTGTAACAAGACGAACGCAAGCAGGTTAACATGATGACACAAAACATACAATGTGGCAAAGCATACACGTCGTGCACCAGCATACAAAGCCCAATATATATGCATTACAGATATATATTAGTACAGCCATTAGCTGGAGCTAAATCCATTATTACAGCTACAGGACCCAAAACAGTCATATGAGCATGCGCAGTGACGGAATATAACAAAGCCCTACGAGGGAAAGGCTTAAGGTTAAACCCCAAACACTTGCATTACAACCACAACATCATGAAACTGTAGCGTATTTCACTTACTTTTTCGTGAGATATGAAGCTGTGAAGCTGAAATGTGAAACTGTGTAGGTCGTTGGTTGTTTTTCTAATTCTTCCTGATAGTGAACGGGGTTCTACGTAGACGTATCCATTTCTCCCAGCCAATCTGGAACGTCCTTGTTGCGTCACACGCCTTGACGTCAGGCAACCTGGCCAATCAGCATTTTAGAGGGTAATTTTAAACTAAAATGGAGTGTTGCTCTCTCCGACACAGTGGTACTACTAACGTTACCCAGTCTTTCATGCACTTAACCATTAGATAGAGTTTTTTTATTTATTTACTGTTTAAACGTAAAAGTGTAATGCTAACGTTACAGTGTGTAACATCACACACCCTTATTTGCTCGACGGCACAGGGATGCCAACGGTACAGGAATAAATGAAACATGTCCTGAATGTATTCTAACAGTGATAGCAGAAAACTATTATACAAATATTTTACCTAACTATTATTATTTGTTTAATCCTTTATGAAACTCACAAACAGTGTGAGTGCTACGTGTGTATTTCTATAAAGAGACGGTAAAAAAATGTAACTACACAAGATGGCTTGTAGGCTACTACTAGGCAACATGAACTGGTCAGTTAAGTTGGGAGCTAACGTTAGCACTAACTAAAACTTTTCTATAACGTTTAGGGCTAATATACCTGTGCTCAAACACACCAATTTATCTCGAGTGTCCATTTACCTGAAAGAAGACGGGTTCCCAGGCATGTTCTGTGTGTATCGATCCAGACCAGAAGGACTTTGGTGTATGTGTAAATCTAGCACAACACGGAAGTCAGTAACGTTACAGGACTTCAATCGGTCACCTGAAAGCAGAGGCCTTTCCCCCTACTGGTGTGGGGGTGTAACGGTTGGATTTGTACACCGACCGAACTGAGCGCTTGTTAGAAGTGAAATGTGGAATGAAAGAAGTGAATTTTCTTAGTTGTAAAAATCGTTCTATTGATAGATTCTTGTTTTAAGTATTTTTAACTTATACAGTTAAAAAATCAAAATCAAGCAAAAAAGTATTGTTTTTAGCTAAATTTATTATCAGTATAAAAATAAATATATTCTCTTACTATGCTGTTTATCTTATATTTCATAAGACGAACCATTTTTGAGTGAATCTAAATCAAGTGACTGCAAACCTTTTATATGCTATGTCATTAAATGGAGCTGAAATAAACATTTCAAACCCGCACTCAGAACAAACAAAAACAACCAAACGGGAACGTTGTGTGAAGGTATGGTGCAACCACAGGAGAACGTTTTAGTTGGTTGGTTCCCTTAACGTTTAGGGAACGTTATAACCATGAGGGAACGTTCCCTAAACGTTAGTTTTTGGTTTGGTTCAAACTAACCTTTAGAGAACCATAAACTAACGTTCCCTAACGTTCCCTAAACGTTCTGTGTTAGTGGGGTTGTTGATGCCAGAGGTCAGAGGAGAATGGCCAGACTGGTTCGAGCTGATAGAAGGGCAACAGTGACTCAAATAACCACCCGTTACAACCAAGGTGGGCAGAAGAGCATCTCTGAACGCACAGTACGTCGAACTTTGAGGCAGATGGGCTACAGCAGCAGAAGACCACACCGGGTGCCACTCCTTTCAGCTAAGAACAGGAAACTGAGGCTACAATTTGCACAAGCTCATCGAAATTGGACAATAGAAGATTGGAAAAACGTTGCCTGGTCTGATGAGTCTCGATTTCTGCTGCGACATTCGGATGGTAGGGTCAGAATTTGGCGTCTACAACATGAAAGCATGGATCCATCCTGCCTTGTATCAACGGTTCAGGCTGGTGGTGGTGGTGTCATGGTGTGGGGAATATTTTCTTGGCACTCTTTGGGCCCCTTGGTACCAATTGAGCATCGTTGCAACGCCACAGCCTACCTGAGTATTGTTGCTGACCATGTCCATCCCTTTATGACCAAAATGTACCCAACTTCTGATGGCTACTTTCAGCAGGATAATGCGCCATGTCATAAAGCTGGAATCATCTCAGACTGGTTTCTTGAACATGACAATGAGTTCGCTGTACTCAAATGGCCTCCACAGTCACCAGATCTCAATCCAATAGAGCATCTTTGGAATGTGGTGGAACGGGAGATTCGCATCATGGATGTGCAGCCGACAAATCTGCGGCAACTGTGTGATGCCATCATGTCAATATCGACCAAACTCCCTGAGGAATGCTTCCAGCACCTTGTTGAATCTATGCCACGAAGAATTGAGGGAGTTCTGAAGGCAAAAGGGGGTCCAACCCGTTACTAGCATGGGGTACCTAATAAAGTGGCCGGTGAGTGTATATATATATAAATATATATATATATATATATATATATATATATATATATATATATATATATATATATATATATATATATATATTAGGGCCGGGACTCGATTAAAAAAATTAATCTAATTAATTAGAGGCTTTGCAATTAATTAATCGAAATTAATCGCATTTTAATCGCATAAATATTTGACCTGAGAACAGTGAGAAGTCATTTTTTTCCACATGGATTTTTAGTATACCATTGAATAATGACTGAGGCCTACATAAGCTTAAGCAACAACATATTGTTTATTTTTGTTCAACAAAGTCCAACAGACCAGTGCAATTTTTGCCATTAAGTGTAGCAATAGCATATTGCAACATTACACTAATAGCAATAGCGAATTCCTTGTTGCAGCTTGCACACAACCATGCTCTTATCGACGCTTCCATCCGTTCGTTTTTTATAACAAAATTTCCCATCCACGGGGCCAACCAAAGCGATCGAGGCGATCTATTTTTCTTATTGCAGAATTTATACATAACTACCAACTCAGGGAAGTTAAGCAAGGTGTACAAACAAACAAACAAAGGTACCTAACAGAAAATAAATATCCTGGGTTTGCATACATCAAATTATGTAATACATACAAAAGAAAGAAAAGCATAATAATGTCAAGTCATGTCTTTGAATAAATCATCATAATGCATCAAAACATTTTCACTATTCTTATTTATTTATAAGTCTAAGGGACGAAATAAGAGTCAAAATCAGCCAGAAAAAGAGGAAAGCTCAAAGGAGATTTAAGCCATTTTTGCTTGTGGATGAAGAATTTTGCATACAAGATAAAGAAGTTAACAACATACTCAAGGGAAAGCAACTTTGGATTTTTATAATAAAAAATAACCTCTTTGAGAGTGAAGGTGTGAGTCACATTTGTAGGACTAAATACAAAATAACTTAATTTAGTCCGACTGAGGCGATCTATGAAGCGCGATCCCGTCAGCTCTTCTGACGCTAGTTGGTGCTCCAGTATAATCGGTCCGCTGAAACTCATCCAGTGAGAAACGTTCCGCGGTGCAAAGTCTAAAGTCTGTAATTAATTAATCTTAATTAACGCGTTAAAGTCTGTAATTAATTAATCTTAATTAACGCGTTAAAGTCCCGGCCCTAATATATATATATATTAGTGCTGGGCAACGATTAAAATTTTTAATCGCGATTAATCGCATGATTTCTTGCGATTAATCGCGATTAATCGCATTGTTACGCGCAAATTTGAATAATGATTTCTAAAGTAATGTATTGCACACTTTTGATTTAAATGTACTGCTATATACACAAAAGTGCAATAACATGTGGTTTGCAAAAACTTTAAACAAATAAGGTGCTTTATACCAGCAGTATTCTCTTTACACAGTAGCAATAAAATATATATTGTAAATCTCAAATTAAACATTAATGTAATCAAATCAAATATTACAACAAAGCTATTTGGCACTGGGCATTACCTTTTATCTAGTTAAAACGAGTCCAGTTTTCTTAGTTTTTTTCCTGAACAGGTATCAACAGGTGTCTTTTATCAGGGAGCAGCAGAAACAGTCTATGTAGTCAGAGGTCATGACCACTTCTACAGATATAAGTCGACCACCGTTACTTCTCTGATAGTAGCTTGTTTGGTCATGCCATGGTTTCCCACGTACACTAAGATTACATTAAACAGAGGTAAAGCCCAATATACTTCTGCGTCGAACTTACGCCGTAGGCTGTGTGTAGCGCGCGTACCCTGACATGCACCTCTCCAAAAATGTAACAACGCGTCAATACGCGTACCACAAGCGCTGTGATATAGCTAGAACCGCTCCCCGGGTTTCATGCTCCCGTAATTGCGCGTCAACGCGGACAACGACGGTGAAGTATAAATGAAAACCAACGTAGAGGCTCCGGCGTAGGTCCGACGCATAAGTATGAATCAGCTTTTAGAGTGAGGTGAAGTGGTCGAGCACAAGGTGCAGCGAAAAGCGGGTGCGTTCCTATGAAACTGTTGCGGTCAAGCTCGCCTCACGCACGCGCCCGTGCCCGCCCGTTGCCGACGTTGAATTGTCTATAATTTTTGTATACGACGCGCAGCACAAATCATTGGAAGAGAGACTGATCCTCGGTTCGCTGTTTGTGAGTTGCCAGAATCTAAATACCGGTAGTTATCAGGACATCAACAGAAGGGAATTCACATGGCAGAGCATCCCCGCTAAACTAAACGCAGGCCTATCAGGTAAAGTTGTGTATAATTTTAATTTAAGTTAAAAAGGCTACAGCTGCGTAGTGCACAGAAGCCATTGGTTAACGTTACTATCCGCGCCTGTCATTCACTCGCGGAGCGCTGTCTCCCTGTCTGTTCACCAGAGAGAACCTGCCAAAGCCTCTCTCCACTGCTTGTTTGGGTGGGTTATTTGCTGGCTGACCAACATCCCACCCCTCCTGTGACCCATGGTTTAACTGTAGGCCTGTGTGTAGTATTCAGAGCCAGTTTGCAACGGACTTTAAAAAAAAAAAAAAAAAAAAAAAAACTGCGTTAACGTGCGTTAAAAAAATTGTCGGCATTAATTCATAAATGCGTTAACGCGATAACGCGTTAACTTGCCCAGCCCTAATATATATATATATATATATATATATATATATATATATATATATATATATATATATATATATATATAAATATAGCTGTGAGCAGCGATGAAGGGCCAAAGCCGGCGGTACCGCCACCCTGGTGCACCAGGGTTGCGGTGCCACCGGCTTGGGCCCGTAATCGCTGCTCGCAGCTCACTGATTCTTGGGAATTTGGATAAAACAGGTTTTAATTTTGAAAATAAAAAGTTAGTTAATTTACAAAATCTGAAGGTATATCAGTATAGACCAAGGTCTTGGCTGTTCAGCAATGTACCGGTGCAACCTCCTCATTTTGTATTTTTTTCATAAACTAGGAGTTTTTCCAGTTATTACTTTGTTTTTGTCAACACCGTCAGACTCAATAAAAAGCTAATTATTTTTTATTTATTTGGTCTAATATGTATTTAGAGTTTTTAAATCATTATCTGGCATCCTTGGTACACATATATACTGTTAAATGTTGAATATTCACTTTTGTTCATTTTTTATACTGTTTTACGTGTACTCCCTTAAAAGATCTAACATCATACAACATTTACTTTAAGCCTAAAGACAAAAAGTAATGTGCTTTTATTTAACAAACATATTTTTGTATTAAAAGAGACTATTACTTTAATAACTCAACAGCACTAAAGAAACAGATTGTACGCATATTCATTTAAAACAAATAAAACTCCCTCTGACGGTGGTGACTTTAGAACTGACGGTGGTGACACTAATCTGACGGTGGTGACAGTCGCCTCATTACAACATATAATTCCAAAATGTATACCACTCAAGTCAATGGCTTCTTGCTTAACAACTTTATTTAACTATTTGGTCAAAAAATATCAATCCTGAGCACTGAGATAAACCTTTGTCAAGTACAATTAAGCAATATCATTATTAAAAGTACCCCATCCCCATATCATCAAAAATTAAATCATCATAGTAAAAAATAAAGTCATTACCAGTAGGAATAATGTACAATGCATCACTGACAAAAAGGGTAACACTTTATTTGAAGGGGTGTGCATAAGACTGACATGACACTGTCATAAACATGACACAACACCTGTCATGAACATGAAGGAGTCTTTATGAATGTTTATGACTGTTGTCATTAAGTGTCATTCGGTAAATTATGACACTTTTAATGCAAAGTTGACATTGTTTAAAATGTCTTTGTTATGACAACTTGACATTAACAAAGACAAAAATGTCTTTGTTATGACAACTTGACATTAACAAAGACAAAAATGTCTTGATTATGACAACTTGACATTAACAAAGACAGAAATGTCTTTGTTATGACAACTTGACATTAACCAAGAAATCATAACCTGTCAACCTGTCACAAATATGTCATAACAGGTCTAATTATCAAACTTAAACCATTTCGCTGTGTAATAACCCTTAATGACATCTTTATAACTAGTACAATGTGTTCCACTTTACTTGAGGACAGGTAATATTCATGACACAGTTATAATGGTGTCATGACGGCCAAAGTTGTGACAGGTTGAGAGGTTATGATTTCTTGGTTAATGTCAAGTTGTCATAACAAAGACATTTCTGTCTTTGTTAATGTCAAGTTGTCATAATCAAGACATTTTTGTCTTGGGTAATGTCAAGTTGTCATAACAAAGACATTTTAAACAATGTCAACTTTGCATTAAAAGTGTCATAATTTACCGAATGACACTTAATGACAACAGTCATAAACATTCATAAAGACTCCTTCATGTTCATGACAGGTGTTATGTCATGTTTATGACAGTGTCATGTCAGTCTTATGCACACCCCTTCAAATAAAGTGTTACCACAAAAAGTTAAACTGTCATCTAGTGTTCTTCTGAAAACTGGACTGTAAACTGTATATTGGACGTAAAGAACAGATAACAACAATTGTGAGCACTGTGGCAAACATTCAACAAGAATATATGGGTTCAATTAGCAATAGGCTATCATTAATAAAAGTACCCCAATGAGTGAGGATATCCATGCACATCCTCACTCGACCATAATCTTCACAGCTGATAATCACTCCACCTTTCGCTTTAAACTGTGCAATGCGCAACTTCATTGTCTTTGAACTTGGCATGTTCGGAGCAACCAAGCTGTAATTATTTGTGCAGGCGAAAATCTAAATGAACGTTAGAAAACACAATTTAATTGCTTTAAACGTGTTAAGATGCAAGTTGAACTGCTATATAAAAGCAATATAGCACTCGTGTTCATGAGGATGCTCATGGATATCCTCACTATCACTCGCGCTATATTGCTTAATAGTAGCATGCAGTGTAGGCCTGTATGGAAGAAATATAGGTAGAATTATGTAAATAAAAATATAAATAAGGTTAATGACACATTACAGGTCATATTGGTATTTATTGTGATCAACAATTATATTTCTAGCCTTTGTTGAGGACCATTTGGAGGTTTTTGTCACCACCATCAGACTGTACGTCACCACCGTCAGCAGTGCCGATCCTGACCTCCCTGGGGCCCTAAGCAAAATTCTGCTAAGGGGCCCTCTACCTGACCTGTGACGCCGTGAGATATGTAAACCATTTGCCATTGCCACAGTCACACCTGACACTTCAGTGCTCCCAATACAATCCTCCCTCCTTTAAACAAAACAGTCAAAGAATAAGTACAACAATATAGAACAGAATGATATTTACTGAATAAAGTATTTTCTATAGAATATTAAGATAACAAGTGAATATTGTGATGCAGATATCAATAATCCCTGTGAGTGAATGACATAATTGATATCAAGAATTAACTTTTGTACAAGTGAACATGTAATTCCTGATATCAAAAATAGACATTGGTAGATAAAAATGTAACTAAGGGGCCCTACTAGTAAAAATAATCAAGAATTCACATTGCAAATAGTAAAAAAATGAATTATTGATATAAAAATGCATAAACTGTGAATGAATAAAAGCTAAATTGGCTTGCCATAGCATGTTAAAGTTTTTTTTATTGTGCATGTTGAAGCAATTCTTGATTTATGGTTATTATTTACTGAGGGATGTGCATCCATATTGACCAGTATGTCCAGCTAATCAACATTTTAAATTCAATATAGCCTATAAATCAAAGTCAATCAATGTCAAATTGTCAATACATTGCTTTTCATCTTGCATAATTAGTGCAGTTGTTTAGAGTTTTTAACTACACATTAACTGAGACTATAATCAGTGTCTTGTTTTAAAAGTGTGTATAATGTGTACTTTGATGAGGAGTGCCATCATTCACGCCCATATATTGTACAGTAGGCCTATGTCTGGTCTCCACATATATTTCTGCTTGAAAAATGCGCGTTTCATTTCGTGCACGCGCATATGAACGCATGATAACACACGCGACGCGGTTATCTTTTCCGAGCCGTTGCACTTTAAAAAACACAATAGAAATGCACATAAACTTAACTTTACTTTGCTGACATCAAATTTGTGAACACAAGTTGAGAACACAAGTTTACCTGATTGTTGTTCCCCCAATTCACTCTCTTTTTCTCTCTCTCTCTCTCTCTTTGTGATCAGAAGGATAGTTTCGCTTAATTTCGTCATTGATGTTGTAAACATTAATTGACGCGCTATGACACGAGGGGGAGGCGGGGCCTTGAGTAATTTGCGGGGCCCTACGCAGCTTGCGTAGTGAGCGTATAGGGCGGATCGGCTCTGACCGTCAGACAGAAAACCTGACGGTGGTGACGTCTGACGGTGGTGACAAAAAGCTACTCTTTCACATGACATGCATGAGTTGTTCACATTAGCCATCTTGTTTACCCTCTGTTGCTAGCTACTTCAGACCTCTTCTTAAAAAGTATACATTTATGTCATAATCTAATCTAATATTTTTTATACAAAAGAGACGGTGTTGACATGTTATGGTTGTGACAGTAGCAGTGTCCAAAAATATGATCAAGTTTAAGAGAAAATAGAAAACTTAGGAGAGCTTGAGGATCTTGAAGCATGCAGTAGAGTTGAAGGTTTGAAAATGGGGTCCTCAGGAGTGTAGTTGACCTTTTAGTTGCTTGATTTTATTGCTTTTTATAAATATCTGACGGTGGTGACGAATATTTGGGACACATTTTGAGCAATCACGAAATAATATGAAATATTGTTCAAAACTCACTGTTTGTAGTTTTTAATACATATTACAATGTACTCTTTCATGTGGTAAAGATATTATTCAATTATTACTTTTTGTTTTTTTAATCAAGTTGAAATGATTATCTCCTATCCAAGGACAACTGATTTTGTAGGCAATCGACCAGCATATAATCATAAATTAATAAAAAATAAAAATAAACCTTTAAAAGAACCTTACATATGTGCAAAGGACCCCCTGATTATAACATTGATTCTTTTTATTCATGAAAATGTTGTTGATTTCCAACAGAATTTGCACTTTTCTTAGTGGGACATG
Organism: Chrosomus eos; assembly: GCA_036326025.1. Taxonomy (NCBI): domain Eukaryota; kingdom Metazoa; phylum Chordata; class Actinopteri; order Cypriniformes; family Leuciscidae; genus Chrosomus; species Chrosomus eos. Next base: position 85,911 of record JAZAVI010000052.1, read on the forward strand.
TTTTTGCCAAAGTTTCAAGAATCAGTGAGCTATATTTTACTTTAGATTTTTTTATCTATTTTTTTTTTTTGGATTTTGTATATATTTACTTTTTTTGTAATAAATACTACTTCAGTTTGAAATAACTATGCTATGGACAAGGGAACCCTATGGTCAGTGAGTGACTTCTCCACAACTACCACATATTTCACAATATTTGACTTTATTTTATCTTTGTATTGACAATTATTTATTCATCTATTTTTCTGGTTTTTAATGTGCTACTGCTGCCCCTTTAAAGAAAAGCACCCTGAACCCCAACTTATTGTGCTGTATTTACTCTCTTCTAGTCTTGATGGCTGTAATCTCACTGGTCAGGATTGTGAAATTGTGTCATCAGCTCTACAATCCTCAAACTCTGTTCTGAGAGAGCTCGACCTGAGTAACAATGCCCTGCAGGATTCAGGAGTGAAGATTATTTCTGATGGACTGAGAAGCCCAAACTGTCAGCTGCAGATACTGAGGTATTTAAGAAAATATGAGAGATTATTTACAATCTGCCGGTCATAATGTCGATGTGTGTTTCTAGATGTTCTGACTGTGTGTGTCTGTAGGTTGTCTGGCTGTATGGTGACAGAGGAAGGCTGTGGTTATGTGTCTTCAGCTCTGAGTTCAAACCATCACACCTGAGAGAGCTGGATCTGAGTAACAATGACCTGCAGGATTCAGGAGTGAAGATTATTTCTGATGGACTGAAAAGCCCAAACTGTCAGCTGCAGATACTGAGGTATTTAAGAACATATGAGAGATTATTTACAATCTGCCGGTCATAATGTCGATGTGTGTTTCTAGATGTTCTGACTGTGTGTGTCTGTAGGTTGTCTGGCTGTATGGTGACAGAGGAAGGCTGTGGTTATGTGTCTTCAGCTCTGAGTTCAAACCCATCACACCTGAGAGAGCTGGATCTGAGCTACAATCACCCAGGAGAATCAGGAGTCAAGCTGCTCTCTGACAAACTGAAGGATCCAAACTGCTCACTCCAGATACTCAAGTATGTGGGACAGTAAGAGCCCGGTTTACACCTGGTAATAAGATCTGCCTCAGGTAATCTGACCACAAGTCGGTTACTCTCATTTGGATGTAGAGCAATTCCAACATTATGGACGTGACATTTACAGTCAAAACTTGAAATATAAATTCTCATAGAATGTATTCATTACTAATATATTGAATAGGGCTGTCAAGCAGTTCAATTTTTATAATTAATTAATTACATGATGTGGTGATAAATTAATCTAATTAATCCCAAATTATTTGCACATTAGGGATGAACGATTAATTGCATTTGCATGATGAAACGCGATTTTTAAACCGCAAAAGCTGCGATTACACTGGGATATAACAATTAATCCCAAATTATTTGCACATTAATCCCAAATTATTTGCACATTAGGGATGAACGATTAATTGCATTTGCATGATGAAACGCGATTTTTAAACCACAAAAGCTGCGATTACACTGGTCACGTGACACGCGAGAGAAAAGCAGTCTGCAGATGTAGCATCAACTTAGCATGGACTGGCATACAGGAAAGAATAGTTTATGTTTGATTTATGTGATATTATGTTGTAATATATATATATATATATATATATATATATATATATATATATATATATATATATATATATATTAGGTATGTAACGATTCACTCGCAACCGGTTGAAAATCGATACAAATGTGTGACGATTCAAGTCGGTTGAAATGTTAAACGAATCGCGATAAACGTTTTAAACAGCAGGGCCGTTTACTGTACTAGCTTGTGAACCTCTCTTTACAGGCACAATAGCAGCAAGCACACACTGGCGCAAAGCTAGCGAGTGTTTTCACTTCATTCATGAAACTTGAGCTTGTGTGAGCCAATCTCAACCTCCATAGGAATGAACTGAAAAAACGCTCGGTTTGCTCCGGTCGCGCCGCGCCAGTGTGTGCCATAGACTGGTGTGCACGCGCCGTCAAACACATGGCGACGGCAAGCGTAGATGTTCACGTTGACTCATTCAAATCGGAGGTGTGGCGGCATTTTGACTTTCCGTAGACTAATAATAATCACCACCGTGAGAAGCACAAGTCACCTCCGTTTTCATGTAAAAGGCATCAATACGACAAGTGCGAGAGCCACGGAGATCACAAGGTGTATCAGTGTTTCCGTGGCAACTAGGTGTTGTATTTATTTTACTATCTCTTTCTCTAAATGTGTACATGGATATATATATATAATTTATTGATGGTTATGGCATATTTTTCTAAATGTGTGTTTTTTTTTTTTTACTCTTGCTAGTGTAATAATGATACAAATTATAACGAAATTAAAACCCCTCTAAATGTGGTACTAATTGTACATTGTCTTTTACTTAGTGTGCGAAGGTACCAGTGCCCATCCTCTTGACCAGACAGACAGAAAGACTGAGTTGAAACAACCTTGAAGGGATTTTTTTTTTATTTCAATGTAGTTTTTCTATTTGACAAATATATTTTAAAATTAAAAAGAAATGTGGAGCATTTTGTCTGAGAAATAATAAAAGGAACACTTCTTTTTTTTATAATTTCTTAATCACTTGTTAAAAAAATCGTGAGAAAATCGTATCGTGAAACCAGTATCGTGAATCGTATCGCATCGTGAGTTGAGTGAATCGTTACATCCCTAATATATATATATATATATATATATATATATATATATTATATATATATATATATATATATATATATATAAATAATCAGAGAATTTCAGAATCGAGTCTGAGCTTAGTTTTTAAACAGATGCGTGATGATGCTGCGTGTGATTTAGAAACAGCCATATTCTGCCTCTGCCTCTCTCTCACTCACACTCACACTCACACACACACACACACACACACACACACAAAACCGCTCGAACCTTATGAAAAATAATCTTTCATAAAGTTCAGAAAGGTTTAAGCGAATTACAAGGACATTCGCGGGCTTTATCGCACCGGTTGCCACTTTGCTTGATGTTACTCTTGCAGTTCGCGGTCTCACCCACTGGAATTTCTCACAAATGCTCCACGAAGGCATTATTTATGTCTTTTGGAATGCAGTTGACTCATATATTAAAAATATGAAAATCACTGAGAAGGCTGCTTTCAATTTAAAATACTCACGCACTCGTGACTCATTGGTTAATGTACTGGCGTCTCAAAATGCTTTTATGACGCGAAATGAATGTAAACACGGTCAGTTATATCTTAAACCAACAGGACAAAACACATTTACAATTTCAAAAGAGATATGTGCATTAGTGTGAATGCAGCTTATCGTATCTAAACTGAGGGGGGGAAATTACTCACAGCTCTTGAAAGGAAAACGTTCAGACAGCCTACTTTTAAATACTGAAAGCACTCTTTGTTTATTGCTTGTAATATGTTTTTTTTTTGTTCCTCTTTATTTACTAGCTTTTATATTTTGAAGCTATTTTCATTTATATAGCCTATTTAAAATTCTTAACATGTTTTTTTTATAATTTTTTTTTAAATGCGTATAATTACACAAATAAAGTTTTTAACTGTTATTAATATTAATTACGAAAAAAAGTAGATCATGAGGTGCCAAAACATTCCCATCTCTACTATACAATGATTTATTGCTTGTCTTTGTCGAATTATACAGAAGATAAAGAACTTAAAAAGTAAGCGCATATTAAATCGCAATCGCAATATTGGTTAAAAAAAAAACGCAATTAGATTATTTTCTTGATGTCTTAATGATGAATCTTGTTGTATAGACACAAGTCATTGTGTGAAACATCAAATAGACATTACAAAAAGTAACTTCAGAATGAAATACGTGATTCAGCATAGAATTTATTACGCATACATTTTTGGACGATGGGGTTGAGTTAATGACTGAATTTTCATTTTGGATGAATTATACCTTTAACCTGTTAAGCTTCAACCCCACTTTTGAAAAATCCCCAGAAAAGGCATACCCAAACTGAAACAGATACAGTTCATGAACCATTTGTACTTTAACTTTAAATAGCTTCAAAGTTTTGTCAAGTTATTAGAAATTTATTTTTATGAAATATTTTCATGAAAATAAAATTGAAGTTGGCATTGTATCAATCTAGAAATTCACTGCAGCTAAAGCCACATGTCTGACCATTTTATATTTGAAATCTGAAGATGATATGTCTAAAACCCTTTATTTAGTTAAATGTGTTTCAAGATCATGTCACACGACTTTATTTTGATTAGACTCTAAAATGCAAACTGATGTTTATTGTCATGTTCTAAGCATCTATTCAGTCTATTGTCTCTATTTATGTGGTGTAACCGATCTCTATTCAGTGTCAGTCTCCTCTGCACACATTCACACCTCTCCAGCCTAGTTATGGCTGTAAATATGCATTTCTTATGTCTGCATTATAATTACTAACGACTGGCTATTCACACTGTTTCAACCCCTAATCTCTTTTAGGGAGAGTTCTAAAATTTCTCACTTTACATTTGAAACTATATTTACATTTACATTTATTCATTTAGCAGACGCTTTTATCCAAAGCGACTTACAAATGAGAACCATAGAAGCAGTTAAACTAACAGCAGGACAACAATATGTAAGTGCTATAACCTTTCACATTTCAATCCAACGCAGAACCCGTTTTTTTTTTTTTTTTTTTTAAATTAGAAAGGAAGAGAAAGAGAAAATGTTAGTATTACTGGATCAAGTGTTGTCGAAAGAGATGCGTTTTCAACCGTTTCTTGAAAATGACTACAGACTCAGCAGCTCTGGTTGAGTTGGGTAGGTCATTCCACCAGCAGGGAGCAGTCATGGTAAAGGTCTGAGAAAGAGATCTTGTGCCTCTTTGACATGGCACCACAAGACGACGTTTGCTTGCAGAGCGCAAATTTCTGGACGGGACATAAGTCTGAAGTAATGAGTTTGGGTAAAAGGGAGCAGAGCCAGTGGTTGTTCTGTAGGCAAGAGTTAGTGACTTGAATTTGATGCGAGCTGGAGTGACATGTGCTCTCTTCGGCTCGTTAAAGACCACTCTAGCTGCAGCATTTTGGATTAGCTGTAGAGGTTTGATCGAGCAAGCTGGAAGACCAGCCAGGAGAGCATTACAATAGTCCAGTCTGGATAGAACAAGCGCTTGAACAAGGAGTTGTGTAGCATGTTCTGATAGAAAGCGCCTGATCTTCCTAATGTTGTACAAAGCAAATCTGAAGGACCGGGCAGTTCTCGTAATGTGGTCTGTGAAGTTCAATTGATCATCAATAACAACTCCAAGGTTCCTGGCTGATCCTGATGGAGTTATGGATGACGGGTCTAGCTGAATAGTGAAGTTGTGATATAATGTTGGCTTGGCCGGGATCACAAGTAGCTCTGTCTTTGCAAGGTTAAGTTGAAGGTGGTGGTCTTTCACCCAGCCAGAAATGTCTGTCAGGCATGCTGAGATGCGAGCAGCTACCGTCGGATCATCAGCCTGGAATGAGAGGTTGTTGGAATGAGTTGTGTGTCATCAGCGTAGCAGTGATAGGAAAAGCCATGTTTCTGAATCACAGTTCCTAGTGATGTCATGTAGATGGAGAAGAGAAGTGGTCCAAGCACTGAGCCCTGAGGCACCCCAGTAGGTAGATGTTGTGACTTCGACACCTCACTCCTCCACGATACCCTGAAGGACCTACCTGAGAGGTAAGACTTGAACCATTGGAGTGCAGTTCCCGAGATTCCCTTCATCTTTACGATTGACAGAAGGTGGTTGTCTGTGTCAAAGGCAGCAGACAGATCTAGCAGGATGAGAACTGAGGATTTGGAAGCTGCTCTAGCCAGTCTTAGAGCTTCAATTACTGAGAGCAGAGCAGTCTCAGTTGAGTGTCCACTTTTGAAAATAGACTGATTGTTGTCCAAGAGGTGGTTCTGTGTGAGAAAGGAAGAGATCTGGTTGAAAACAACTCGTTCAAGTGTCTTCGCGACAAATGGAAGAAGGGATATCGGTCTGTAATTTTCCAGATGTCCTGGATTAGGAGTAGGTTTCTTAAGCAGTGGGGTTACCCGAGCCTGCTTAAATGCTGTGGGAAAGGTACCAGTGTGAAGAGAGGTGTTTATGATGTGTGTGAGTGCGGGTATAACTGAGGAAGAAATGGCTTGAAGTAGGTTAGTAGGAATAGGATCAAGTGGACAGGTAGTAGGGCGGTTGGAAAGGAGTAGTTTGGAGACTTCTGCCTCTGAGAGCAGAGAGAATGAGGGTAGAATGTGTGTGTCAGCTGATAAAATGTGTGTGTGAGTTTGTGGAATGTTAAATTGGCCTGATGGTGGTGGTTTTATTTGTGAAGAATGTGGCAAAGTCGTCGGCTGTAAGGGTTGATGAAGGAGGAGGAGGATTGAGAAGAGAGGAGAAGGTTTTGAAAAGCATGCGAGAGTCAGAAGAATTGTTAATTTTGTTGTGATAGTAAGTCATTTTAGCAGTAGAGACATTAGCAGAGAAGGAAGAGAGGAGGGATTGATAAAGACCAAGGTCAGTAGGATCTTTCGATTTGCGCCACTTCCTCTCTGCACCCCTGAGTTTAGAACGATGTTCACGGAGAACATCGGATAACCAGGGTGCAGAGGGTGTGGTGCGGGCTGGCCTGGAAGAAAGGGGGCAGAAGTTGTCCAAGCAGGATGTTAAAGTGGAGAAAAGAGAGTCAGTTGCACTGTTAGTATCTAGTGTTGAGAACTTGTCAGGTGGAGGAAGCGTGGATGAGACCAAAGAGGATAGGCGAGAGGGTGAGAGTGAGCGTAGGTTGCACCAAAAGGTGACCTGTGGAGGAGTGCTTGTTGTGTTCTGAGGTAGGTTAAGGCTGAGAGTGAGGAGGAAGTGGTCTGAGGTGTGCAGCGGAGTGACTAGTGTATGGTCAGTGTAGCAGTGGCGTGTATAAATAAGGTCTAATTGGTTACCTGATTTGTGAGTAGCCGCAGTAGATACTCGTTTGAGGTCGAATGAGGCGAGCAGAGTGTGGAAATCAGCAGCCTGACGTTTTTCTATGTGGATGTTGAAGTCTCCAATAACTATGAGAGGAGTACCGTCCTCAGGGATGGATGAGAGTAGCACATCAAGCTCCTCCAAGAAGCTGCCAAGCTGACCTGGGGGACGATAGATAACTACAAAATGGATTTTTATAGGACTAGTGATGGTAATTGAATGCGATTCGAATGAGCTGTGGTCACACAGAAGTGGTAAAGGATCAAATTTCCAATCATTTGAGATGAGTAGACCAGTACCCCCACCCTTCTGGTCAGGCGAGGGGTGTGTGAGAAAGTGAAGTTAGTGGAGAGGACAGCAGGTGTGACAGTTTCCTCAGGTCTGATCCAGGTCTCAGTCAGGGCCAATAAGCAAAGACCTGAATGACTAGAAATAGATGTAATAAAGTCAGCTTTGTTTACAGCAGACGGCGAATTCCAGAGACCAATTGGAAAAGTGAATAAGGTACTAGAAGAAGCTGGAAAGGTACGGAGGTTGTTAGGATTATACTGCCTCCTACGTATGATTTTTGATTTGCGTATGTTAATAATAGTAGGAATTTGAAAACACATTGTGTAAGAGAAATCACAGACAGATTTATTAGATGAGAAGTTGGGTAGAAGAGAAAGGAAACAACAAAAAGATAATACTCAAGTGGCTTGTCGGAGTCCTTGCTCGGTGGAGTCGTGCAGGTAGAGTCGCTGGTCTTTACACTCTTCGGTCTTCACATGATGAGGGCTTCACACAAGGGCTGCCGCGACCGCTGCCGCGAAACACTAACCAATTCATACACGCCTAATACCTCGTTATTGAATACAGCAGGCCACGCCCTGCTACTTAGTCAAGCGAAACTCAAAAGTCACGACATCCAAACAAACGCGTTTTACCACGCTTTACCACGGTAAACAAAACAAAGTTTCCAAGCAACGATGAACCACACTGTTACGTGCCACATGCACTAACATAGAGAGCGATACCTATTAAAAGGCGCCGCCCGGAGTTCCGTCTCCTGCTCCAGTAAATCACTCCACAAAACAACAAAAGTTCTCAAGAAAAGTAAACATTTATTTTTACTCGTAGAAGTAGGGGTAAGATTTCATTCGCTCAAAACAAAGTGTGAACTGAGAGGATTAAAGTCGGCCACAAAACAACAAACAAAACGGGCGTTCTGACTAAATTTTACATAGTCTTTCCTGGGTTTTAGAAATAAAATAAAATACAATGCTTACCTCCCTGCTAACCAATAAACAGGAGAAAAAAAGGGGTGAAACAAAACAAAGGGGCCTCTGACCTCTCAAACAGTCTGATAAGTAAGTCAAGATAACAATTACCGGCCTATACCGCTAACATCACTGGTGCTGCACACAAGCAGCTTACTCTACACCAAAGAGCACTCAACACACTATGATCACACACTATACACCGTGAAGCAGGAGGGGGAACTCGAGGAACAAAAGCTTCACACAGTTTATATCCACTTGACGAGTCCATCAGCCCCGCCCACTAAAACAGCGGCACCTGTAACTCAATTAAGGGAAAGGAGAGATAGAGCAAACACACAAAAGAAACAAGCACACACACGCTCATTTGTTCTACACATTATTATCACTTACGTTCTGACACGTAACAACGCTAAAATATAATGAGAAAAGTAAACACTCACTCACTGATGTTCTCGTCTGTTGCTCGACTGCTTCTTCTAACAAGTGCTGGTAAATAGCTGGAATAAATACTTTAACTGACTTTGGCCACGCCCTGCTACTTAGTCAAGCAAAACTCAAAAGTCAGGACACCTAAACAAACGCGTTTTACCACGCTTTACCACGGTAAACAAAACAAAGTTTCCTAGCAACGATGAACCACACTAAAATATAATGAGAAAAGTAAACACTCACTCACTGATGTTCTCGTTTGTTGCTCGACTGCTTCTTCTAAGAAGTGCTGGTAAATAGCTGGAATAAATACTTTAACTGGCTTTGGCCACGCCCTGCTACTTAGTCAAGCGAAACTCAAAAGTTACGACACCCAAACAAACGCGTTTTACCACGCTTTACCACGGTAAACAAAACAAAGTTTCCTATCAACGATGAACCACGCTAAAATATAATGAGAAAAGTAAACACTCACTCAATGATGTTCTCGTCTGTTGCTCGACTGCTTCTTCTAACAAGTGCTGGTAAATAGCTGGAAACTATATAAAATGACATTCTTGAAAAAAGAAACATTTCAGCAAGCAGTCCTATTTAAAAATATTCATAAATATAACAGCTAGGTAGCAGGTGCACCTAGGGCTAGCTAGCATGTTAGCTTAGCACACCATCAATTCACGACAATTTATGAGATTAAAACCATGTTTGTGCTCTAAAACTTACTTTATAGCACAAGTCGAGTGTTTTTAATAACCTTCTGTGCTCTGATTTGGCTTCAGATAAAAAAATCGGACAGAAAATATATTATTTATGGTGTTCTGCACGATGATAAAGTCTATATCGATTAGCATTACATTATAAATATAATCTATTATTATGAAAATACCTGACATGGCTCGAAGAACAAAGGTAAATCAAATATCATTGCAATCATGTTTATTGTCTTCAAAACATCTTTATCTGCATGTTACAGCGATCTCTGTTAGTGTTGATGTCATGATGGAGTTAATTCCAGGAATGTCACATGATATGATTCTTCTTCGTGTTCGAAATATGGAGTGCATATGTGCAGAGGGCGCCCTCAGGCTGCCAGTATGGATTGAAAACACAGTACATCAGAGTCTCCAGCGCTCATAATGATTACATCGACGCATTTGGGTAGATATTCAATAAATATGATTCCTATCCATATAAATCTGATGTAAATGTCACAGGTCGGGGGGGAGCGCCAGCGGGCCACCCACCCCCTCCAACCGGACCACCGCCCGAGGAGCGTGCCGTGAAACTCACGAGGCAGACACAGCATTAAAATAAATATAAGTTCTTTATTGAACAATTAAAAGCAACTTTAAAAGTCTCTTTCGTTCAGAGAACAGCACAGCCGTCAGCTGACTCACTTCAGGAGAATGATTCACAGGGTCTCTTTCGTTCATAGAACAGCACAGCCGTCAGCAGACTCACTTCAGGAGAATGATTCACAGGGTCTCTTCGTTCATAGAACAGCACAGCAGTCAGCAGACTCACTTCAGGAGAATGATTCACAGTGTCTCTTTCGTTCATAGAACAGCACAGCAGTCAGCAGACTCACTTCAGGAGAATGATTCACAGAGTCTCTTTCGTTCATAGAACAGCACAGCAGTCAGCAGACTCACTTCAGGAGAATGATTCACAGGGTCTCTTTCGTTCATAGAACAGCACAGCAGTCAGCAGACTCACTTCAGGAGAATGATTCACAGGGTCTCTTTCGTTCACAGAACAGCACAGCAGTCAGCAGACTCACTTCAGGAGAATGATTCACAGAGTCTCTTTCGTTCGTAGAACAGCACAGCAGTCAGCAGACTCACTTCAGGAGAATGATTCACAGGGTCTCTTTCGTTCACAGAACAGCACAGCAGTCAGCAGACTCACTTCAGGAGAATGATTCAGAGTCCCCCCTGTTCGTAGAACAGCACAGCAGTCAGCAGACTCACTTCAGGAGAATGATTCACAGGGTCTCTTTCGTTCATAGAACAGCACAGCAGTCAGCAGACTCACTTCAGGGGAATGATTCACAGGGTCTCTTTCGTTCACAGAACAGCACAGCAGTCAGCAGACTCACTTCAGGAGAATGATTCACAGGGTCTCTTTCGTTCGTAAAACAGCACAGCAGTCAGCAGACTCACTTCACATTCAGGAGAATGATTCCCAGGGTCTCTTTCTCAAGGCTCGAGCAGAGGGAGAGTTAAAACCCGCTTCCGCGTTCTCTTCTCCAGCTTCTCCTCTTCAAGGCTCGGGCAGAGAGAGAGCTGCAAACGTGCTGAGACTGCGAGTGGACAGCAACAACACCATTCCCACACTCGCATATTCACCAATACACTGCAAGGTTCCACTCGTGCTCACAAAAGAACTGCAATTCAACAGACTCACTGTGCAATCAGGGCTTACACCCGCAATCCCGCCGAAATCTCGTTCTCTCTCACTCTCTCCGCCTCTTTCTCTCTCTCCCGCTCTCTCTCACAGCCTCCCCCGCTGCTTCGGCCTCGGCCGGCCACTCGGCCTCTCACCTGCTGCGTGCCCGCTCCGTTTTCGTCCCTCTCCTTCTCCCCCTTTTCTCTCTCCAAAATAGCCTTTCTTTATACTCTGCTCAGGGAGCATGTGCCCCAATCACCACTCCCTCCACACCTGCCGCTCGTTTGCCAATTAGTCACCCCTGTGACATCCTCCCCCACCAGTCTGTTCCAGTCCCTGGAACGGGAAAAAAAAAAAAAAAAAAAACACTGGTCGCCCCATGGTCCCCGGTCGCTCAACTCGGGCGGAATCCTGCCGACTACACCATTTATGTCACAGGTCGGGGGGGAGCGCCAGCGGGCCACCCACCCCCTCCAACCGGACCACCGACCGAGGAGCGTGCCGTGAAACTCGCGAGGCAGACACAGCATTAAAATAAATATAAGTTCTTTATTGAACAATTAAAAGCAACTTTAAAAGTCTCTTTCTTTCAGAGAACAGCACAGCCGTCAGCAGACTCACTTCAGGAGAATGATTCACAGGGTCTCTTTTGTTCATAGAACAGCACAGCCGTCAGCAGACTCACTTCAGGAGAATGATTCACAGGGTCTCTTTTGTTCATAGAACAGCACAGCCGTCAGCAGACTCACTTCAGGAGAATGATTCACAGGGTCTCTTTCGTTCGTAGAACAGCACAGCAGTCAGCAGACTCACTTCAGGAGAATGATTCACAGGGTCTCTTCGTTCATAGAACAGCACAGCAGTCAGCAGACTCACTTCAGGAGAATGATTCACAGAGTCTCTTTCGTTCATAGAACAGCACAGCAGTCAGCAGACTCACTTCAGGAGAATGATTCACAGGGTCTCTTTCGTTCACAGAACAGCACCGCAGTCAGCAGACTCACTTCAGGAGAATGATTCACAGAGTCTCTTTCGTTCGTAGAACAGCACAGCAGTCAGCAGACTCACTTCAGGAGAATGATTCACAGGGTCTCTTTCGTTCACAGAACAGCACAGCAGTCAGCAGACTCACTTCAGGAGAATGATTCACAGGGTCTCTTTCGTTCGTAGAACAGCACAGCAGTCAGCAGACTCACTTCACATTCAGGAGAATGATTCCCAGGGTCTCTTTCGTAAGGCTCGAGCAGAGGGAGAGTTAAAACCCGCTTCCGCGTTCTCTTCTCCAGCTTCTCCTCTTCAAGGCTCGGGCAGAGAGAGAGCTGCAAACGTGCTGAGACTGCGAGTGGACAGCAACAACACCATTCCCACACTCGCATATTCACCAATACACTGCAAGGGTCCACTCGTGCTCGCAATAGAACTGCAATTCAACAGACTCACTGTGCAATCAGGGCTTACACCCGCAATCCCGCCGAAATCTCGCTCTCTCTCCGTCTCTCCGCCTCTTTCTCGCTCTCCCGCTCTCTCTCACAGCCTCCCCCGCTGCTTCCACTCGGCCTCTCACCTGCTGCGTGCCCGCTCCGTTTTCGTCCCTCTCCTTCTCCCCCTTTTCTCTCTCCAAAATGGCCTTTCTTTATACTCTGCTCAGGGAGCATGTGCCCCAATCACCACTCCCTCCACACCTGCCGCTCGTTTGCCAATTAGTCACCCCTGTGACATAAACCTATGAGAATCTATCAATATTTCTCCAAATCTGAACATTTTTTAGCTAAAAGCCCTGAAGGATGTTGTTTTGTCAAGCTCTGTCATGACGATCTCACTGGAGTTTTTTTCTGAATGAGAGCGGCTGACGCTCATAATTCATATTAAAGGTATCGACTCATTTTTTGATTACATAACTCCAGACACAAATTAAAACATAACTGTCACTATAAGTTTCTCAGAATACAATAGTGGTCAAATACTAAACCTTGAGTCTTATATCTTTTTAATGATGTATAGTTTGTCAAGGTAATAACATTAAATCTGATAGTAACTTTAAACTATAAAAAAAAAAAAAAACGCTCAGTGTGCCCACGCTCTGGCGACGGTTAAGAGGTTAATGTTTTTTTTTATAATATGGAAATATGAAATAATTTTTTTAATGAAATTATACTCTAAATAAGAAACAAAACTGCCATCAGGTGGCGTTAAATGTCTTAATGATTAAGTATTTAGAAATTGAATTTGTCACGTTTCTGTCATCACTCTGGTGGAAGAAGTCAAAGGATTCAGTTGTAAGTCAACAATAGAATTTATTCAACACAAAGTTAGTAGGTAGTTGTGCAGGTCAGCGTGGAGGCAGGCAGAAGATCCAGGGCTCGGTAACGCAGGGACGCAATGAGCAGACGTAGATGCTGGAACAAGCGGCAAATCCTCAGCAATAACTCGAAAAACAACAGCATAGGAACCGGACTGGAAAGCAGGAGAAACATGGTAAAGACAAGCCCTAGTGAGCCTCGACAACCATCTGACAAAGACAGGACAAAGTGACAAACAATATATAGGACATCCACATTCAAAACAGCTGGCGCTGATTAACCCATCAGCCGCGCTAACGAGCCGCGCTGATGGGCCATGCACACACATAGCGAGGGCGAGACAGTGAACGCATGAATCATGACAGTTTCCCTAACCATGGTGCAGGCAGAAAGCAAGACGAAGAAGATCAACAAGGAAAACCTAAACCAAACTCCTTAAAGAGACAAACAAACAAACAAACCTTAAAGGATTAGTTCACTTTTAAAAAAACTTTTGCTGATAATTTAGTCACCCTCATGTCATCCAAGATGTCCATATCTTTCTTTCTTCAGTCGAAAAGAAATTAAGGTTTTTGATGAAAACATACTAGGATTTTTCTCCATATAATGTTCTTTACTGGTAGCCAAATGGTTCAAGGTCCAAATAACAGTTTCAGTGCAGCTTCAAATGGCTTTAAATGACACGGACGATGCATAAGGGTCTTATCTTGCGAAACGATCGGTCATTTCTAAAATAAATAAAAAACTTTAAGTTTTATGCCTTACTCTGTTCCGTAATGCGCGGTCGTGACTCTCCTGTTCGAACTCGTTCATCAAAATGAACAAATCTTTTTTCGAATCATTTCATTCATTCAACAAACAAAATGACTCGAAAAAAGACTCGTTCATTTTGATGAACGAGTTCGAACAGGAGAGTCACCGCTCTCGTTTGTCTTTAAATGGGCATCCCAACCGGCAGCCACACAATGTGGCATTTTATCTCTCTAGGTGGGTCCGACGATGAACTGTAGAAGAGTGTGTCAAGCTGCCCGCGAATGCTCGCCTCTGACGTGTTCTTTTTAGTTTAGGGCTCAGGACCATCGTGCGTCATCAACAATCGATGGCCCATAGTACAAAAAAGCTAAAAAAAAAAGGGTGTGATCGCGCTTTTTTATTTTTCTTAATCATGAAAGCATTTCAGGTATTTTTAACCAAGCGCCTTAATTAGAAGGGGTATTGACATCATATCTAGACCGATTTGGCAAACTAGCCGGAGATCCTTTTAACACTAGCTGCAGTGTGCTGGTCAACAGGTCTCTTATTATGACCTTTTCTTTTTTGGTGGTGAGTTAAGAATGATGCAGAAGTGAGGGAAATGTCATCTCTAAATGGGCGTCCCTCCACAACTCTTCTTGGCATTGACTGAACTTTAACATCTCCGAATTTAGTTAACCCTCTGGGGTCTGAGCTGTTTTCGGGCTCTTTCGGTGTTTTGGTATGCCCTGACATTTGTGCTTATTTCAGCTACTTAAAACATACCATTTGCCAACATATAAATTTGCTGTATTCAGCACAAACTCTGCTACAATAATATGTGAGCAAAATGGATGTACATGTTTGCATTTTATAGAAAAAAAATAATATGCGTGGTTAGTACGTTTTGGGAAAAAAAATGTCACCGCAATAAGGCCATTTAACACATACTGAATAGTTGAAAACAATACTTTTGAGTTACTATTCTTGTAGGCTAGAACTTTTACTTCAAAATGAAGTGAAAATCATTCTGACCACTCTTTCAGAAAGATCAATATAACGATTTGAATTTCTTACATCAGTTTTTGGGTCATTACTGCTGTATGCGTGGGAGTGTTAATGCCCATGAATATTAATGTGATTTACACCTGGGGAGACTAAAGACACTCCCCCAATGTGCTAATGCCCCATCAAGGTGCTGTGAGGCAGCCTGAACTAAGAATGATTCGATGTATAAAAAGTTAAAAAGAACAGCATTTATTCAAAATAGAAATCTTTCCTAAGAACATAAAGACTTAAAGTCATTCATATCACTTAACACTTCCTTTCAAAAAAAAAACAAAACATAAAAAGACCAAACTTGTTTTTTTTTATATAAAAAATATATATAAAATATTGCTTATATAGTGCTTTTATATAATAAAAAAAGTGCATTCAAAGAATCCTAAAAAAACTATCACAGGTTAAAAAAAATTAAGCAGCATAACTGTTTACATCATTGATTTAAAAAAAAAATTATATCAGAATGATTTCTGAAGGCTGATGGTGACGATGTAAACACAACAAAACAAAAGCAAAAAACTGTTAGCACATTATCCAAAGTAAACTGATGGACTATTATGATTATAGATGCACAATGTATTTGTTGATGGACAGAGAAACATCTATTGATTGGTAGACTGCGTAACCGCGAGTATCTGTTTATGGCTCATCGACCGCACGCATTTACTGATACACTCAATGAACGGCTGTACCTAATACAAATAAAACATCTCTAGTTAACTAGTAGATCATTCATTTAGTCCGCTCTTAAATAAGAGATCTAGAGCTAAAATGTTTTGTTTTTGAACTCAAGCTGAGCGCTCGTGTCCTGCTATCAGTGTCATGGATACAGTCTCTTGTGGCGGCACACGCACAGTCTTTACTCGCTCTTAGGACGTGCTCTTCAATCTATTGCCATTGCGGACACTATTCATTCCGGTGAAATCACAAAATAAAATGCACACAAACGGGTGTCGTATATACGTGTGTGCTTGATATAGACTGTAACCACTGATGAACATATTCGGTTTTGATGAGAGAAAAAAATATGCCGGGGGCAGATTCGAACCCGTAACCTCTGACACGCTTGGCAACCGATCTAACCACTCGACCACAGAAGAACTCAAACAAAACTCGCAGATCGATATATTTCACTAAATCATCATAACCTAAGCAGTTATTTAAAAAGTTTACACGAGCGTATAGGCCTGCTACAGGAATGTTGTGTTGAGGTAATTACTACGCAAACTATAGTCTGAAAATGCATTTGAGCTCTATGATCAGAAAAGGAATTATAAAACACTAAACAACTTACCGGTAGCCTACTCCGAACTTGAATCCTCGGGGTCAATTCGTTCTTCAAAATGGAACGTTCTTCGTCTGAGTTTCAAATTCCACTGAGAAAAAGGTGATTTATTCCCATTTGTCCATAATCCTCTGAAGGAGTAACGTTAGCGTGCTTCCATCCCTAAAACGCGATGAACTATCTGTGAATCTCTGATGAAGAATCTGTGTTTGGCATTGATCGGGGGGCGTGCCGCGTGTGATGCATAGATTTACCATGTCAAAAGCGCTGGGGGTGTGGCGGGCTGACCTAATTATTTATAATGAAGGGAGAGCGAAAAAACTGTAACTCTCCTTTGTTTCAAACGGATTACATAAACTGTAAATATATATTTTTTAAATAAATTACTTCATTTAAAAGAAGAGAATCTCAGCTTCATAAAGAGACATATCTCGTATCTCTGTGACAAGTATTGAGAGAGTTACAGTTAATATTTCGGACGCGTTTCAGAACGGACCTCACTGACAGAGACAAGTTAAAACGCGCATCATGTTTATTTTTCTTTATTGGACGAAAAGCACAACACTTTGTTTTTATTGTGAGTACCCACAAAAAAAATAGAAACTTAACAGGATCTAATGATGTACAACACTTATATTTAAGATCAAAATCAACAGAGTAATTTAATTCTCTTTTGCACTGATAGGGAAAATATCCAGAAAAATGCGTGGATGCGGTTTTCGACCCCTAAGGGTTAATTTATTCCTTGGTTTCCTTGGTCTTACTCTAGGTCTGTTTCAAACCTTTTCTATATAGAACCTAGCCAGGTTGTTCACAAAATCTGTACAATATACACTCACCTAAAGGATTATTAGGAACACCATACTAATACTGTGTTTGACCCCCTTTCGCCTTCAGAACTGCCTTAAAGGTGAACTAAGTAACTTTTATACCTTAACCGAACAGCTTTGGAGTCATTGTAATGCTTATATTACTGATTTCGTGTTGAATGGTGGTCTTAAATTGATTCAACAAAGTTTCTGAAAGCATTCTTTAGAAATGTTGGCCCATATTGATAGGATAGCATCTTGCAGTTGATGGAGATTTGTGGGATGCACACCCAGGGCACGAAGCTCCCATTCCACCACATCCCAAAGATGCTCTATTGGGTTGAGATCCGGTGACTGTGGGGGCCATTTTAGTACAGTGAACTCATTGTCATGTTCAAGAAACCAATTTGAAATGATTCGAGCTTTGTGACATGCTGCATTATCCTCTGACCTCTAGCTTCAACAAGGCATTTTCGCCCACAGGACTGCCGCATACTGGCTGTTTTTCCCTTTTCACACCATTCTTTGTAAACCCTAGAAATGGTTGTGTGTGAAAATCCCAGTAACTGAGCAGATTGTGAAATACTCAGACCGGCCCGTCTGGCACCAACAACCATGCCACGTTTAAAATTGCTTAAATCCCCTTTCTTTCCCATTCTGACATTCAGTTTGGAGTTCAGGAGATTGTCTTGACCAGGACCACACCCCTAAATGCATTGAAGCAACTGCCATGTGATTGGTTGATTAGATAATTGCATTAATGAGAAATTGAACAGGTGTTCCTAATAATCCTTTAGGTGAGTGTACACTGGGCCCAATACAGACACATTCTATTTCATACAGGCGATGACTAGTTCCATCAGGCTTACACATCATCAATTTTAGTGACTTAATTTGTCCACTGCTCATCCCGAATAGGGAGCACCAATTCATCAAGCTCGCTGATATTGCCCTGTACCACTGACTGTGTACTGGATACCACTGAAACTATGGGGAGTCTGTCCAGGTTTTGTTGATTGATGGCGAAGGGCAGGGGTGGCGCTAGGGGTGGGCTAAGGGGGCTGAAGCCCCGAATGTTTTCAGTAAAGCCCCGAATGTTTTTTTATTACCATGGATGGTACGCATCATCACTGAGTTTTCATGGGCATTAAAATAATTTTTATTAGAATTGAATTAATTAAATGTATATCTCTCTCGACTCTCGCATCTACAGTGTCCGTCCACATACACGTTGTCATTCACAACTCACAACCGACAAGAACCACCCACGCAGGCTAGCTTTTCTGACTGACATGTAAACTGGCCAACCATCGATGAGAAGTTCAGCATCTGTAACGATCCAGCCAATGAAATAGGGGTTATGCGCAACATTCTTCCGGGTTCTACAAAACGGGTATAACTACTTCCGGCCGTCAGCTGCTGAGGTAAACACATAGGGTAAACGTAGTAGTGTTGGGCAATATGCTCAATTTTCATATCCTATCGTCAACCTGTGAGATCGGTGATACACGATATTATCATGAGGGGGACGGGGCTTACTTATTTGATTATTAACTTGCTTATTTACTCATTAATTTGCTTTTTTTTATTACTTCATTTTATATATGATAATCTTTTTCTATTTTGCTAGCAAAGGTGGAGTGATTATTAATAGGCTAAATCTGGTTATTTACCTGTATAGTGAGGTAAAAAAAAAAAAGATCCTAATCATTTTTGTATCTTACTGAGTATTTCAACATGTCAACGGGAAATTTAACGTTACTGACACGCATTATCCTCTCATGCCGTTGCAGATGCAGCATTTTGACTTTACTTCTGCACTAGATGAGAACACGTTTTAATAATTTCTTGGTCAAGAAAGATTCAGAGTTTGCGATATATGTCCTCCTATGCTCTCTCTGTCTGGATGCACTTCACATAATGCGCACTTCAATAAGCCCAAAGAACGCGGGTTAATGTGTTTTAAATGCCGGGGGAAATCAGAGTCTAAGGGGCAAAAATCAGCTGATTCGCTCGGTTTATACTTAAACTTATGACTTGACTCTGATAAAGGAAAACGGGTTAATGCGTTTACATGACCACATGCATTGTCAGTTTATTCAGTATAATCGGGTTAAGAACATGCATGTAAACGCGCTCATTCTCTGAAAGTGAAAGTAAATACGGACTGAGCTTTGATACTATCGTCTATCGGCACAACCCTACAGTGTAGTAATGGCGACCTTTTATAGCCGGTGTTTACAGGAGCTAACGTTACCCTTACTGTCAATTTCAGATGTACACCGTATTGCCAAACGGACGTCCAAAGCCCCGAGTACTAACGTTATTGTTCGGATGTTCCCGTTTCTGTTATTTCAGCATTCGTGACATTTTAATTAAAACAAATTCACAACATTTTGATCAGAAATAAGAATTTTATTACAATAAGAGAAAATTAACACAAAATGAACAGTTACCTCAGAGATCACCTAACAGATACCACTGCAGATGTGTACAGAAGTGAAAACCGGAAATGCTTAGACCCGTTTTCGGGTTCGAACGCTGGGCGTTCCGCATAACCCCTATTAGATATTATTGAGCCAGGCGGTTTGTTGATAGTAAAATTTATGAAAAAATGTTGAACAAATTGCAACAGAAGCAAACTCAACTGATTTTGTATCCTCAATATGTCATGAGTAAGGGGAAAAAAGCCCAGAAGAATCCCATTAGGGGAAAGTTTCGAAAAAGACTCAAATATAGTCTATTCATACGCCATTCATTATTTTTCTCATGTGAATTGGGTAAAAGTTTTAACTTTTAGATATCACCATGAAAATTACTGAGTTGATTACTTACATCAAGACAAACAAAAAATGTATTACAGGTTTTTTGAAATTGTTTGTTAACGTGGACAGACGGTGCATAATGTACCAAACAGATCTAGTATAGCAGGAGAACATGTCTTGTTGAATATTGTTGACATATAACAGTAAATACTTAATGTTAAGGTCTGAACACATTTAGGCTACCCATGAACATTAATACATAGAGGCAGGATGAAGTACTTTAGAAACCAGCCTTTATTAATTATTATTACAGAGATGGAGTTTGGGCATTGAGTGCATTGTGTACGTAACTAGATTTTTTGATCCAGACACTTTTTATTTTACCTACCTTTTGTCTTCTGCATTCTCAGAGTCCTTATCCATGTCTCCTGTTCTTCCCTCAGATTTATCCCCCAGACACAGTCCCACTGACCTAGCCCCAAACCCCATTTAATAATAATTAATAAAGTCTGGTTTTTAAAGTACTTCTTTCTGCCTCTATGTATTAATGTTCATGGGTAATGGGTTCTATTCAGACCTCAACATTAAGTATTTTACTGTAAGGTGTCAACACAATTCAACAAGACATGTTCACCTGCCATACCCAATGTTTAGATATGTTTGGGTATTTATGCAAATTAGCACATATGTAATTGGATTATGCACCGTTTGTCTATGTTAACAAACAATTTAAAAACAACTTGTAATACATTTTTTGTTTGTCTTGATGGAAGTAATCAACTCAGTAATTTTCATGGTGATATCTAAAGGTTAAATATTTTTCCCTATTCACGTGAGAAAAATAATGAATGGCGTATAAATAGACTATATTTGGGTCTTTTTCGAAACTTTCCCCTAATGGGATTCTTCTGGGCTTTTTTTTTCCTTACTCGGGACATATTGAGGATATAAAATCAGTTGAGTTTGCTTCAGTTGCAATTTGTTCAACATTTTTTCATAAAATGACTGGACTATTGGGTGATTCCGGGGAGCAGAATTAGAGGTAGCATTGTTTTAACCCTAATTACAAGTTTTCAGCAGCTTGTTGACCGGGTTGTCCACCCAGGTTGTGATCCTCAGACATCATAGATTTCATTTTTATATGACAACCTTTTACAGCAGCCCATGTCTGATTTACTAAAAAAACAGGTGTTTTGCCCCCTGGGTAATACATGGATTTCTTTGGGCTAAGCCCTGGATATCCACTCGCCCTAGAACCGCCCCTGGCGAAGGGGGTTCCCCTCTCGACCATTGTCCCACCTGTAAATGGTACCACCGCCCATTGTCCAGGGGCCACGGACATAAGGACTCTCTGTCGGAACATACACAGAACCGTATTCATACTGGTATTCATCCTTCTCTATTTAGCTTAGGTCCAACCCTTGCCGTCCTCTATAAATTATTCCTATAATTACTTCCAGTACCCCCTCATCAGTCACTGTGGTAAACTTTGGGCTCTAATTGATATGTGGTCTTGGTGAAAACATTACTAGAACCCGCCTGTATGGATAGAATATCACCGATTTCACAATTCCTGAATTTCATTTTTATACCCCATGCTAGAAAGTCACTGGAAACCAATGGTCCATTTTTATCCATTCTATCTCTTGGGTTGGTTATTGATACTTCTCCTATTTCATCCACAATTTCACAGTACATTGTTGACACATGTTAACCCTCTGATCTATCAGATAACATCTTATTCTTAATTTTCTATTATCTTTATCACATCCAAAACAATTCCTATTAATCGCATATCCTTTCCTTAGGCTTCTTTTCCCATTTAAGGTTCCATCTAGGTGCATCATCCGCGTGATTTTTTTCCCCAAACCACTTCAGCGGAAATCCCGCCCTGCAACCGATTTCATTGGTTTAGGTTACAGTGACGGGTAGGTTTAGGGATCAGGGTTGGGTGTAGGCAATCTGTACAGTGATTGACATGACCAATGAAAACTTTAGAATCAGCTGCAGGGCGGGATTTCCGCTGAAGTGGTTTGGGAAAAAAAATCACGCGCATCATCCTTGTTCTTTTAGCAATAATTTCAGCATCCTAGTTAGATGTTACAGAAGTTATTGTCAGTTCAATATTTTACAACACATCTTGATAGCTTTTATCAATTTCATTATGTAAAACCAGACATTAATGATTATCATCATGACAATACATAACATCTTAGGATCATTGTAGTGTTCTGATGTAACCATAATTCATAATGTACCTGTCATTATTCCTATAATATACATGACCATTCTTATTTCTCCTGTTTCTACCCTCCTAGCAGTCGAAGTTGCTAACAGGGTAAAGGAGACTCCTATGTATCTCATTTAATGACAATATAATACTGTATCATTGTGCACATGGCAAGCATTACATTGAGCATTTCAAAAATTATTAAGCCTGTAGTCTCAAAATTGGTTTTCATTCTAGGGCTTTTTAATAATAATAATAATAATAATACATTTTATTTCAGGGCGCCTTTCAAGACACCCAAGGACACCTTACAGAGGAAAATTAAAACAGAACATTAATACTAGCCCAACAATAATATCATAAATAAAAGCAAAATAATAAGTACAATCAAAAAATTTAGTAAAATGAAGTCCCAATGAAAATCTATGTAGAATAAGCTAGTCTAAACAAATGGGTTTTAAGTTGAGATTTGAATTTAGGAAGAGAGTCTAATTGACGAATGTGAGATGGGAGAGAATTCCAAAGACGTGGTGCAGAGCGGCTGAAGGCTCTAGCCCCCATGGTGCTCAGTCTGAATGTTGGAACAGATAAAATACCAGCGGTGGAGGAGCGAAGTGTTCGAGGAGGATTGTACGGAAGAAGCAGATCAGAGAGGTATGAGGGGGCTAGATGATGGAGAGCTTTGAAGGTAAGCAGAAGAACTTTGTAATTGATCCGGTAAGGAACAGGAAGCCAGTGGAGCTGAGTAAGAAGCGGTGTGATGTGGTCAGTTGATCTTGTGTTGGTGATAATACGAGCTGCAGAGTTCTGAATGGATTGCAAGCGATGGAGGAGTTTATTTGTGGTGCCAATGAGGAGAGCGTTGCAGTAGTCAATGCGGGATATGATCAGAGCCTGGACAAGGACATGTGTATTGTGCTGGGAGAGGGAGGGTCGGAGTCTCGAGATGTTGCGGAGGTGAAAGTAAGCAGTCCGAGTAATATTACTGATGTGAGGACCAAAGGAAAGTACGCTGTCTAGGATGACGCCAAGACTTTTGACTTGGGAGCAGATGGGAATCAGAGAGCCATCAACAGATATGTTGAACAGATGATTTTTAGAGAGTGTAGCCTTAGAACCAATGAGGAGAACCTCACTTTTATTTCCATTTAGTTTGAGAAGGTTGATTGACATCCAACTGCTTATAGCTTGTAGACGAAAGGTTTAGGGGGGAAGAGAAGTGTTCGGTTTTGTGGAGAGGTAAAGTTGAGTATCATCGGCGTAGCAGTGAAAATTGATCCCAAAGTGACGGAGAATGTTGCCAAGAGGTAATATGTAGATGATGAAAAGCAGTGGTCCCAGCACTGAGCCCTGAGGAACACCATGTGTGACTGTAGAAGTTTTTGATGTGACATTTTTTCCCTGAATGAACTGTTTTCTATTTTGTAGATATGACCTGAACCAGACTAGTGCATTGTTAGTGATCCCGATGGCAGCCAGACGTTCCAACATAATTTTGTGAGAGATGGTATCAAATGCGGCAGTGAGGTCAAGTAGAATTAAGATAGTTAAAAGGCCATTGTCAGCTGCAAGTAAGAGATCATTTGTGATTTTTACCAGGGCTGTTTCAGTGCTATGATTATGACGAAAACCAGACTGAAAAGGTTCGTAGAGATTATTGTTGTGTAGGTGAGCTTGAAGTTGAGTTACTACGGTCCGTTCCAAAAGTTTGGTGATAAATGGAAGGTTGGAAATGGGACGAAAGTTGTTAGGGTCATTAGGATCCAAACCAGGTTTCTTCAGAATAGGGGTGACAGAAGCAGTTTTGAGAGATGTGGGAACAGTGGAGGTAATCAGAGAGGAGTTGATTATGGATGATATGAAAGGTGAGATAGAGGGCAGACATGTTTTTACAACTTGTCCAATTAATATTCTTGCCAAATATAGCCTTTTTTGTAAATTGAGCATGGCTCTGTTACAGATTACAATTGGAATTTTCCATAATCCCCTTTATCCTATTATCATCACTAGCCAATATAGGCTCAAAATTGTATCATAGATCATAGTTTGGAATTTATTTACCGGCGGATTGGAGCAAGTTGGGTCAGTCATATTGGAATCATTTCCCCAGGAATTTGGTTCAAATACAGATGCCATTGGTCCGGTATCTTCAAGATTTTTTGCTTGGTGCACCCGTTCAATCAGCTGAGGCCACAGATGAGTGAAGTGGTACTCTGAGTTTTCAAATCTTAAAATTTTAAAGCTCCTCCCCTTCGCTGTCATTCTCAGATTCTGAGAAGTCAATTGACAAGAGGATCTTTCTATATTTAGCTTCAGTTATTTGGCTCAGCTGCCCACATTTTGATTAGGACAATTAACATCATAACGACTACTATCATGCTAATTACACAGTAGAGTATTATTTTCAATATTTCCCAGGTGTCTACCAATACATTCCATACATTATTGGCCACTTCTTTAATTTTGTTTCCAATATCTTCAAATGCCCGAGTCACTACTTTTGTGATTACCTTTATTAATGTTACATCTGAAGAGCCCCGGGTCTTTGTCCAAAAGTCAATCCGATGCAACCAGTGAGCTCCAGGACTCTCTGATTCTAAGAAATCGTCCACAGGATGTAGCAGGTTTTCCCACTCACTTGCATAATTAACATAAGGAACTATGGCACATATTGTTCTTACCTGCGCTTCTCCTAACATTTGCTTTAGGAACAATGGGGTGAGTTTTAGATTCTCCCCCTCCAATTTCTTCCCTCCCAATGCCTCATAGCTGCAGGACATTGTAGGGTATCTGGGTAAATCATGGGTCGTTCATCTGAACACACACAAATGCACATTCCTTCTAAAATCAAAAAGCGTTTAGCCTCTGAACTCATGGAGGCAAATTATGCATTTGGCTCCGGCCAGTCTGCAATAGACGATTTGGGTGACAACTTTATAGCACCCAGAGGTTTAACAGACAACAAAACACCGAGCTTCAAAAAAGGAGCATCCCCCCAACCCCTCCTCTCTGCGAGGACAGGAATGCCAGCTGAATGAGAAGCAAGCTCCTTCCTTCACCTAACACACACACACACATACACGAAACTTTCATTAACTTCCTCATATAAAGACTTTACTGAGATATATTTCATATGTTTTTTAGTGGACCTGATGGCCCTTGTCACAATGGGATATCTGTGATTTTATCGTGGTTCTAAATGGACTATAAGTGCCTATATTATGCATTTTAATGTAACCTTGCAATATTATCCTCTGTACATGTTGTTTTTGATACCTACAGAATCCCCTGGGGCTGACCAAGCCATATATGTATATGAACATACCGTAAAATGTATTTTACTATGTTGTACCATATTTGGAGTGATTCTGACGCGGTAATAAAACATGCAAAATTATGCCTTGAAAGGACAAAGGACTTTGCTGCACACTTTTCTCACAGGTACTATTAATAATAATAATAATTCATTACATTTATAAAGCGCTTTTCTGTACACTCAAAGCGCTTTACATACATTTGAATCTCCTCAACCACCACCAGTGTGCAGCATCCACCTGGATGATGCGACGGCAGCCATATTGCGCCAGAACGCCCACCACACACCAGCTTACTGGTGGAGAGGAGACAGAGGTTAGGAGGCCATGATGGACAGAGGCCAAGGGGCAAATTTGGCCAGGATGCCGGGGTTACACCCCTACTCTTTCAAAAGACATCCTGGGATTTTTTGTGACCACAGAGAGTCAGGGCCTCGGTTTAATGTCTCATCCGAAGGACGGTGCTATTTTGACAGTATAGTGTCCCCATCACTATACTGGGGTGTTAGGACCCACACAGACCACAGGGATAGCACCCCCTGCTGGCCTCTCTAACACCTCTTCCAGCAGCAACCTGGTTTTCTCAGAAGGTCTCCCATCCAGGTACTAACCAGGCTCAGCCCTGCTTAGCTTCAGTGGACAACCAGTCTTGGGCTACAGGGTGATATGGCAGGTGATTGGTTCATTCACGCGCCAAGCTTCTCTCTCTCTCGTCGTCTTCCCTTCGTGATCCTCTTCAACTAGCTTTCCAAGCTCTTCAAGTCTCTTCAAGCCTTCTCTTCTTTTCTTTTCTTTTCTTTTGTTAAGTTTTGTTTTTCCTTTCCGGATTCTGCTGTGTTCTTTTCCACGGACGAGTGGAATGAACGTAGCCTGAATTGTTTCTTTGATAACTTTAAATCAACGGAGCTTTAAACCTTTGAAGTAAGCGCCTCGGACACCTCCGCAGACCACGTGACGATCCAGACGGAACACGCATCTCCATGCCTTCGAAGCAGCCACACAAAGAGTAACTGTGCAAGTGTTCGTTTTATCGAGCTTTCAGCATTAAGATTGTGTTGTTCCGTGTTGTCTCTCAAAGGGTTTATTGTCTGTGATTTTGCCATTCTATTCTGCTTCGGGATTTCTCTCTCATTCTCTCCCTTGTCCTTTCACTTTCATTAAAGGGATAGTTCACCCAAAAATGAAAATTAAGTCATTAATTACTCACCCCCATGCTGTACCAACCTCGTAAGACCTTCGTTCATCTTCAGAACACTAATGAAGATATTTTTGATTAAATCTGAGAGCTGGTTCACTGCTACATAGGCTGCCTCAGCAATTGAAACTTGACGGCCCAGAAAGTCATTGAAGAAAATGTTTAAGTATTCCATGTGCCTACAATGGCTCCACTATAAGTTTATCAAGCGACGAGAATACTTTTTGTGCGGGAAAAAAAAACAAAAATAACGACTTTATTCGACTATTCCATTGCTTCCATGTGGGCCTGAGACGAGAGTTCAAGAGATTTCCACGACGCATGCGCGAGAACTGATGTTCTTCTTCTACAACCATGTACAGCGCGCGTCTTGCTCTGCTTGTAAGACGCGCACTGTGTAGTAGAAGACGACGTTAGTTCTCGCGCATGCGTCGTGGAAATCTCTTGAATACTTGGAATACATGGAATACTTAAACATTTTCTTCAATTACTTTCTGGGCCGTCAAGTTTCAATTGCTGAGGGAGCCTATGTAGCAGTGACCCAGCTCTCAGATTTAATCATAAATATCTTCATTTGTGTTCCGAAGATGAACGAAGGTCTTACGAGGTTGGTACAGCATGGGGGTGAGTAATTAATGACTTAATTTTCATTTTTGGGTGAACTATCCCTTTAATCATCGTGTTATCGTTATGTATATACAATTATTCCATGTAATCCTAGTTCACCTGTATGCGTAGTAGTTACATTTATTAAATACATTATATTCATTTGATTGACTGTCTCACGTTCATATCTCAAACGTCCCTTTAATGTTGCGATTTAGCTACCATCTTTACAATTGGTTGATACGTAAATAGTGATTTTTATAGAACAATAAAGTGATACCCTCGTGGCCAGAGGAACAAACTGAAAGTCTATAAAAGGCATAATCTTTTATGAGGTTTGATAGAGATCGGATGATCTGTTTTGCTGGACAAGCAGATGGTTCGATGATAAATTAATCCCATTAGAGATTCTCTTGACAAATTATCTATTTTAGACAATTGACATATCGATATTTAATTATAATTGGTTGTGATTGATTATTGATAATACAATTGATCTATTTTTGCCTACTCATATGGAGAACCAAATATAATTTGTTGTATTTGGTGGTTCATATAGAGACCGTGGCAAACCATTCCCTTACGGGGATTTATATTTTTATGTAGATGATTTCATGTTTCATGATTCTTTATTATAACCATATTCCCTTTATCTGAGCTAATAACGTGATTCCCTACAACATGTAGTTTCTATCCTCTTTACTAGTAGTTCCTTCTGTAAAGTTATAATTACTCCTTATCCACTTATGCCATATGTTAATATTTTCCTTTTCATATTTCTCCATAAGTGTTTGATCCCATGGTGCCTCAGCTTTTATGACACAATACCAGACTTTCTTATTTTCATCTAATTTATGGTCACACTGCCTTTTGTGGTCAACTGTTGGTCTATTTTTGTTGCTAGGCCATCTTATCTATCCACCTACAACTTGAGGCCTTGTCGCACATAGGCGTGCCCATAGATCTGTAATAACAATATAGTTAGTGGATTCTGCGGGGATTACAGGGTTTTTTTATGGATTGAATGAATGAGAGTTTTGTCTTGAAACTCCCTCATTCGAATCCAACAACCTACCGGCTTTGGTCCTGAGCGTTGAGCTACCGGTATTATTGGTTTTATTCCCTGGGGTTCAATTGAGTTGTCGGTTACCTCTAATTTACTGTTGCTCTCCTCTGCTAGTATTCTCAGTCTTTTTATATTTGCTTTGCCTGTCTCACAGTTGCATTCCAAGATGGAAATTGTCCTTGCATACACATAATACCACCACACTAGATCACACTAGAAAAGTTTTTTAGGCTAATTTTCCTGGCTGCCAAATCATCTATGCGCTGTCCTTTTAAGAGGACATGTGTCTGGTTTAACACTTCAAATTTATCCCATTTCAGTAACATTTTTCCTTCAACCATTGTCGGACCATAGTCTGCGAGTGAGTTTAAGAAGCTATCTCTGCTAGTGCAGTTCCAATACTTTGGATCTATGTCTGTTATTCAATTCCTTATAAGTTTATCATTATTTTCCGGATTGCAAATTATTCCAGCTAAGGTCAGAGCCATGCCCTTCTGCATTATTGCTTGGTTATAACAGTGTAGTGTGTGTGTGTGTGTGTGTGTGTGTGTGTGTGTGTGTGTGTGTGTGTGTGTGTGTGTGTGTGTGTGTGTGTGTGTGTGTGTGTGTGCGTGCGTGGTGTGTGTGTGTGTGTGTGTGGGGGGGGGGGGGGTTGGTTTATGTAATTTATGAGGACACAAATTTGTATAATGACATGTGTATTACACTGGTATTACAACTTATGGGTGGTTTATGAGGACATTTCAAAAGTCCTCATAAATCAAATGGCTTAAAAAACATAAGAAACAATGTTTTATTAAACATTTTAAAATACAGCATGTCTCCTGTGATGGGTAGGTTTAGGGACAGGGGCAGTGTAGGGGGATAGAATATATAGTTTGTCCAGTATAAAAACCATTACGCCTATGGAGAGTCCTCATAATGCTGTTGCACCAACATGTGTGTGTGTGTGTGTGTGTGTGTGTGTGTGTGTGTGTGTGTGTGTGTGTGTGTGTGTGTGTGTGTGTGTGTGTGTGTGTGTGTGTGTGTGTGTGTGTGTGTGTGTGTGTGTGTGTGTGTGTGTGTGTGTGTGTTTCTTGTCTTTCCTTTAGTGAATGAATATGAATCATGTTTGTGTTTTATAGTGTGGATCATTGTGGAGTGTTGAGAATTACAGCAGGATTACACAAATGTAGGTCTACACACACAATCATTCAGTGATTTGTTGTTGATTTGTGTCATTTAGTGAAATGTTTCTCTCTTCTTGTGTTCAGACGCCTGTGATCTCACACTGGATCCAAACACAGCACACACTCATCTCATTCTGTCTGATGAGAACAGGACAGTGACGCGTGTGAAAGAGGATCAGTCGTATCCTGATGATCCAGAGAGATTTGATGATGTTCGTCAGGTTCTGTGTGGAGAGAGTCTGACTGGACGCTGTTACTGGGAGGCTGAATGGAGCGGAGGTTATGCTGTTATATCAGTGTCATATAAAGGAATCAGCAGGAAAAGAGGGAGAGATGAGATGAGTGACTGTATGTTTGAACTCAATGATAAATCCTGGTGTCTGTGGTGCTCTAATAACAGATTCTCTGTCCGTCACAATAAGAACAGCACTGATATTCCTGACGTCTCTTCATCCTGTAAGAGAGTAGGAGTGTGTGTGGACGTGTCGGCCGGCACTCTGTCCTTCTACAGCGTCTCTGACACACACGTACACACACACTTACACACACTCTACACCACATTCACTGAACCCCTCTATGCTGGATTTGGAGTTTATGAGTTTAACTCTTCAGTGTCTCTGTGTGACATTAAACAGCGTCCTGAGAGAAACAAGAGTGATACACACACAACCGGGTGAGTGAAATATACTGTGTCTTAGTGAAGGATTTTTCCAGACTGAATAATAGTTCAATCCTCTGTTCTTCATACGGCACTAAACACTAGAGATGCACATATTGGGTTTTTGCTGATACTCGATATGCTGATATTTCTCATCATACTGTATTTTGGCCAGTATCAATACATATATATTTGTCCTTTGTTTGGAGAGAACACAAAGTCTCTCCTGTGCAGGGACTATAACATTTTGTTACATTTATTATAATCATCTGACTGGACCTTGGATCATTGAGTGCGAGTCGCATTCTTCTAACTGGATCAGGACGATCCTTCCTGGCAGTGTCGGCTCCAGAGATGTTCTGTTGCAGGTGCTATGGGGATCCTCAACACTTAAGAGAAGGCAGACATCCCAAGTCTCCCGGAAGTTCCGGGAGTCTCCCGCATATTGATAGCGTCTCCCTGATGCCCGCAAATTAGTTCAAATCTCCCGGAATCTATAACGCGCGTGCGAGACAGAACATACTGCGTGCATAACAAACATAGCGCAAAGGGAGACACACCTTGCGAGTGTCTCTCGCGCTCTCCCGTGCGCTCGCTATGTATGCGCGCAGTATAGTCCCCCCCCCCGTCAACAATCCTGTCAACCCTTCGCCCCCACCACCCACCACCCACCCCCACCCCCGGTCAACAATGCGGTCACCATGATACCTCCCTGAAATGACTTCTTGCAGGTTGGGATGTGTGAGAAGGTGCTTTGAGTTTTGGGGTGTTTCATTATGGAGGTCGCATCGGACCACACACACGCATACACGCGCGCATTAACTCGTTCCGCGACTATAAGTGTGTGTATTGTTATGTAAAACATGCAAATTGTTCAGTTATTCCAAATTAAGCTGTTTATGAAGACTTTTATAATAAGTCTCTTATGTTATGTTACAGCTTTTATGTGAAGACTTGTATAATAAGTATTTTATGTTATGTTACAGTTTTTATATGAAGACTTTATAAGGAACAGTCTTTTATTTTATGCTACAGCTTTTATGTATAAACTGTTTATGAAGACTTTATAAGAACAGTCTTGTATTGAATGTTACATCCTTTATATGTAAAGCTGTTCATATGGACTACACAGAGACATGATTTGATAAAAAAAGTTGTATTGGGTTTATAAGAACTACACAGAGACATGATTTGATAAAAATGTTTTATTGGGTTTATAAGAACTACACAGAGACATGATTTAACAAAAGATGTTTTATTGAAAGATAATAAAAAAGAACACAGTGAGCCGAACTTGAGAAAAGTACTTTATTGAGGCAAGAATAAATGAATAGAATGTAACCAGTATTAAGAAACAAATATTAAGCATGCATGTAGTATTACCTTGATGACTGTCTTATAGACCAGAAGAAGAAGAATGCTGAGAGAATGAGCCAAGAGAAGAAAACAGAAGCAGCACAAAACTTTTTATAAGAAAATTGTGAGAGGATTAAAGGAGTTAACCATTGTTCAAGATCTGGGATTGGATAAATTGTGCATATGATATTGAATATGTAATGAAGAGGTGTGATATGTAATATGCATAATAAAAAGTACTGTATGACATAGATGTTCAGACGCTGGAAGATGAGCCAGTCTCTCCATTGTTTGATGACCCAAGCCGGACACCTGCTGGTGGAACTTGTGAACTAGTTTTGTTAAACTTTAACTTGTTACTTTGGAAACTTTGAGAAACTAAATAATAAAATACTTAAAATTATTATAAAAAAGATTGCCTGCCACAAGTCTCTGCTTTCTATAAAGAACTGAACCACGGAGGGGTCTTTCTACTAAGACTGTACGTATGAATTTGGATACTTATTTGGGGTCTTTCTACTAAGACTGTACGTATGAATTTGGATACTTATCATCTAAGATAGAATTTGACCAACTTTACCTTAGAGTAGGTCACGCACCATAAAACAGTATATATATATATATATATATATATATATATATATATATATATATATATATATATATATATATATATATATATATATATATATATATATATATATGTAAAAGTATTCAACACAAGGGCTATAGATAGTGATGTGACTTTTGAACCAAGGCATCGGAGCTTGTGTCGAGAAAAAATGGGCGTGCCAGATGAAGCCGCGATTCGAGGCTTGTGTTGTTAACGTGAAAATCACATGACTGATGACAAACGAGGCCTCGGTTTGTGTGGATACGTCATCGGTTCGGTCTGGGTGTCGCTTCCGTATAAAGGTGGTTCGAAACTCGCGCCACCTTGTGGGTGTTGCAGGAGTAGTAGAAGCAGTTGTAGTGTCAGAGAGTCAGAGATCTCTCATTGTCTCATTGTTGTGTCATATATGTGTTAGGGCTGTATATTATTACATTATATCAGGTTAGAATAGTTATTAATAATAATAATTGTTATTATATAGTAGCTATATTATAGTCTTGTTATATTAATTAGATAAGATTATTTGGATTGCTTTGGATTTTTGGATCTGGACTGGACTGCTTTTTAATTTGGATTGCCCTTTTGGATTTGTTTGCTTTTTATGACATCTTCCTTTTCCTGGTAATGGAGCCAGCAAGAAAGAGGAGATCCTCCCCATTTTGGGCTCAACAGAAGCATCAGTATCTTCATTTAAACCAGCTGGCGCTGACATTTTATGTTCCCCTACATCCTCTGTTCCTTGTGAAAGGATATTATTCCAAGGCTGGAGAGGTTTTGTCCAAGAAGAGGAATTGTCTAAACCCAAACACACTTAATGTTCTCAATAAAAATCTATTGTAATCCTTCCTTCATCCACCCCAAACTGCAGTGTTTACTGCAGTTTACTTTATTACACTCCCTCGAGTCCCTCCACCATAAGCACTGCACTCAACACAGTCACTTTTGTTGTTCATACTGTCACTATCCATTTTTTTTTTGAATAATGAATTAACTGTGCGTGTGACAGTTGTCTCTTTAAGTAAATGCAGACAGAGAAAGATACACGTTTTATTTCATACCCAGGCAATGGACACATGTCTGCACAGATCTCTTTATTATTGCAAATGAAAGGTTACAGAGACATTAACAGTGAGAAGAAGATAAATAAATAAAACAGAGCGGGAGGGGGGCGGGTCATTGGTTCAGAATGAATTAATTTGCCTGCAATTTCTTTGCACAGTAGCTAGGTGTCACTAGTGAGCAATGCTGAATGAAGCTTCGAGTAATGAATCTTTGGTCGAAGCAATGGGCTGCGAGGTCTCAGTGGTTCAAGAAGCCTCATCTTGCCATCACTGGCTATAGATACAACATACATAAGCCTGCCAATGTAAACCTCTGAAAATAATATTTCACACAATTCTGTCACAGTCGAGCCCTGAATACAATGGAGCAGCAACAGAAGGCAACACACACACTGTGCACGCTTCGGCCTAAAATGCTCAGATCACGAAATCACACAGCCAGTTAAACTTGTAATAGCCAACAGAGGGGAAAATCAAGCACTTACCATAGACGTCTTCACAACAAAACAATACGTCTGTTGCTGTGATTGAGTGCGAAGGCATTAATTCAGCGTCAGCGTCAGTTCTGGCAGGCCAGGTAGTCAAGCCGCTGCTTATGCTATTTGCTATCAACGCTGTCTGTCAGCTGATCTGCTCCAGCTGAGCTGCATTAGCTGGTTAACTCCCCTCACTGCTCAATGGCCAAGCTCAAACAAGGCGCCCTATTTAAAGCTCATTCACCTTGCTCATACATGCTTGCTGCTCGCTCTGCTGGCTCGCTGCTCGCATCTGCTGGAATATTGACACAGGACTCGACGTGATTCATTCTCCATTCATCTCTGAAGTCTTCACGAAGCTAAGTTCCTTTTTAATATTCATTGCTAAAAGCTATCAGTGTGTTGGCAACATGCTTCTCGTTAATGCTATCCGTGTGGCATTTGGGCTTATCTAACTTAGCCGTTTTCATAAAAATGCTAATGCGATCATATTGGCTACGTGCGTTATCTGTTGTCATTGGCAACTGATCGCGTTGCTCACGCTGGCTTTTACCACTATGCAACGCAGATTCAAGCAGCTTGCTGTGATAGGAATTAACTTCTGCGGACTGCCTCCGGACCGTATACAGCTCATTCTTACGCATTGTGCAGCAACTACGGCGGCGGCACTCGCTCCGGTTTAACCCTTTAAGCTATGGGGCGGTGGTTTCTGCTGCTTACGAACGATACCTCCGTCCCGATGTTCGGGATATTCTGACGCCCAGAAAGCCATGAGCTCAAGTCTCTGATTTGTTTCATTAATAAAACACATTTGATCATTATTTTGCTCGCGCTCTGCTCAGTTAACGTCCCTGATGCGCTATCAGCTGTTTAATTTGTTCATCTAGCTCGTTCTCAGAGGTGGATTAGTCATCTATCCATAGAGCTACACTGTAGACTGTCAAACAGTTTAAAGACGGATAATCTAGGTAACAGCATGTTTTAGCTATTGTGGTCTTGATTAGTCATTTCAGTAATTAATTAATATTTTTACTTACTATTATAAATCGCTAAATTAGGGCGTCTCAGACGACACCGTGCGAGACACTCAATTTTGTTTTGGGGGGAATAGCTCATGTAGTCAAATAAATCATTCTCTGTATCACAGAGGATTGCCAGGTGTGGTTTTGTTTGGGGGGATATTTTAGCTCTCACAGTCCTAAAACTGTGTGAGCGTTCCCTAATGCTGCTGCTGCTGTTTCATGCTGACTCTATGCTATTTCATGGTGCTCATGAAAGGTCAGAGGACTCCCTGAACAGAGCCATACCGCCAAATTTCAATTCAGGAACATCAACCTGTATTCAATTAAATTCTAAATTATTTTGTCTGTGTGTTCTTGACTTTATGGACCTGACAGAAATTAAGCGTCAGCGTCAGTTCTGGCAGGCCAGGTAGTCAAGCCGCTGCTTATGCTATTTGCTATCAACACTGTCCCGTCAGCTGATCTGCTCCAGCTGAGCTGCATTAGCTGGTTAACTCCCCTCGCTGCTCAATGGCCAAGCTCAAACAAGGCCCCGTTTTTAAAGCTCATTCATACATGCTTGCTGCTCGCTCTGCTGGCTCGCTGCTCGCTTCTGCTGCCCGCCACCTCCCCAGCTCCTCCTTATGCATAATGTGGCATTTGCTTATGTCATGTTGCCTGCTCTGTTCACGGGGGATATTTTAGCTCTCACAGTCCTAAAACTGTGTGAGCGTTCCCTAATGCTGCTGCTGCTGTCCTCTGACTCTCTGCTATTTCATGGTGCTCATGAAAGGTCAGAGGACTCCCTGAACAGAGCCATACCGCCAAATTTCAATTCAGGAACATTAACCTGTTTGCAATCTATTCAATTAAATTCTAAATTATTTTGTCTGTGTTCTTGACTTTATGGACCTGACAGAAATGATGCTGTCGCAGTCAAGGGTCCTCGTTGTCTCCGTGTTTATAGCCAAAAGTGCCAGATTACTGGTCCTACACTCTTAAAAGAAATGGTTCTATTTAGAACCAGAAATGGTTCTATCACCCGCTTCATATATGGAACTCCAAAATGGTTCTATATAGAACCATTTTAATGGGTTCCATAAATAGAACCCCAAATGGTTCTTTGAATCCAAGTTAGATGGTTCTTTATAGAACCATTTAAGGGTTCTATATTTTTAAACCATAATATGATATTTAATAAAATTATTATTAAATTATTATTATGAATACAAAAATATAACCAATCCAGAAAATTCCAAAAGTTTAAATTTATTCAATTGATTATACAAAAATATTAGTGTCACATTTAAAATTGCACATCTGTATACTCTGTATTTTACAGCAAAACATTTTTTACATTTAAGATGTTAAATTACATTCAACCATTTAGTTTGAATTTAATTTAAGCAATTTTCACTTTGCAATAAACATACATAAGCTTGTTTATGTACTGTATGTACATGTACAGTACTTAACTTTTACATGCATCTCTGAAATGAGGAAAAACAAATCTTTGATTTCATATTTTTGATATTCAACAATGCAGATAAAAAACAATACATGAACAATTAAAACATCTAAATAAACAGCACTACAACTTACACAAGTTGACAGTACATTTTTTTAGTACAGGTATTGGTGTTCTTGTGTCATGCTCTTGTTTAAGTTTATGCATATATTTTTGAATAAAAGTCATTGGCTGCGTTCCAAACCGCATACTCAATGAGTAGGTACTTAATTTCAATGAGTACCTACTTAACGAGCGCTAAAAGAGTAGGTACTTTATAGCCAAATCTCGTTGAGTATGAATGCGATCCGGACATCATCGCCATGTTTACGTTATCATGTGACCTACGACGCGTTATCACAAGCGCAACAACTTAAAAGATGAACGACACGTTTAACTCATCTATCTGTAAATATCTTTACAGTTGCTCATTTTGTTGTATTGTTGAAGAAACAGCTGCCGATTTTTTTGTGAATACATTTAGGGTTGATTTAAGCAGTTTTATCCTTATAACGATATATTTATTATTATTAAGAAACCTCAAAAAACGTCATCTCTTGAATATGTTGTTAATTTATTTATTTTCCTCAGAACTATTTAAAGATATGAATAGTATAAATAAATAAGTAGATATAAATAGTAATAGTATCTCGCCTTATTGTTCTTTTTTTTCCTGTGTATAAATATCATATTATGATGTACACAAACCAATGATCTTTATGTTTTCTGCTTCGTCATTATTGTTCATTGTTAGATCAATCTTTCCATGATCTTGTATGTAATAAGTTTAAATGATATGAGCGACAGGTGCACTAACACTTCACATCAGTAACTCGACAGCACAAACAGTTTTCCTCAGCGTTTGTAATGTCTGCACAAAGGAGACGAGCAGCTCGAAGATCTCTCCGTTGGAGGAAACTGTTGATTTATACGTTCTATAAGTATCGCTCCTTAAATATTAATATTAGCCTACCTTAGAATGAATTGCATTGCAAATGCTGACCAATACTTAATTTTATTACTTTTTTATAGCCTACTAAAAATGATATAATTTAATAAAACAAGCCGAATGTAATTTGTTTTGTCATATGATAGTTATACATGAATAGCTACACACTAGCTATAAATGCAGTGAAACATCTCAATTTCCAGTCAAGCAATGAATTAATGCATACATTAGGCTAAATAATTATATTTCATTTACTGACAACAATAATAAACATGAATAAATGAGTAAACGAACAAATAAAAGTAACCATCACAATAAACAAATGCATATACAAGACAACAACGCATGAAACAAAACTTTTTTCAGACTACAAGCATGTATTTACAGGCGGTGAACCCACACATACTGCCATCTCAACACAGCGGTTCGCATTCTGGGCTTTATCCTGATAAATTTATCAGAGCTGAGCCGTGCCTGCTTGCTGCTGCACTTCACAATCTGCAGTAAAGGCAGATAGAGTGATGGAGGGTCTCATAAGGGCAGATGGAGTGAAGGGACTCATCCATGGGACCGTTTCCAGGATTCAGCTTTGGGCTCCAGTCTAAAAAGATAAAAGAATAAATAAAACGAGCGCTTCAGTGACGGCTTCCTGGTCGTCGTTTTTACTCTTGAACGAAGCACATCACGGGCGCGCGTACTACTGGTATGCTAAGCGAAAATAATTTAATAAATGGACATAACACTCTTCTTTTTAAATAAGCATTTAAGCAATATCAACAATATATTAGATAAATAACATTTACAAATTCTACAATGCATTTAAAAAAAAAAAGACAATAAAGATAAAATCCACGGCTATATCACACCCACACCAGTCTGTAGACATTTCAGATCCTATGCACAAATATTATATAAAATTATTTACAGCACATTTGTCTAATGAAAACAGTGTTGACAACAGTGAATTATCTTAAACAATAGTACACGTAACTCAGAAGTCTATTTCATATCTATTAGACGTAGAAATATGCAATTCTTATATTAGTTTTTCTTACCAGATATTAAATAGACATTTAGAAATTATTTAAGATGCATACGGTTTAAAATGTATGCAAATCCAGTTTGGAGACGTATGTGTCCTTACTGGAGCTCCTCTGTTAGCTATACAATAAAATGTGATTTACAGCAAAATCACAAATTTACCATACTATATAGCGTCTTTACACCTTGAACAATTCAACAGTTTACCGTACAGTACTTCAACACATGCGATCATTTGATTTGTAATATCTAATAGGCTACTCACATTTGAAAACACTCATCCGTCATCATTTCGTCCGGCGTCATGTTCGAGTATGACCTATCCCTTTTCTTATTTTATATGACGTATCCTCTCGCGTGGCCTCCTGGGATAGAAGAGTACCCATCGGACTGCACTCAAAAATCGGGACGGAAGCAGTAAGCCATCCGGGAACTTCTCGCCTACTCTTTTATGAATACTGATGTTTCGAACGTACTGCTTCCTTCACGTACTGTTTTCGCCTACTATATAGTAGGAAAGTAGGCATATTCGAACGCACTTAAGTCCGAATCTCGCGATAATTAGTACGTCAGCCAGGTAATTCTCGCCTACTCTTTTGGATTCATACATACTTTTTCGCTCGCCTACTCTTTTTCCCATACTAAATAGTAGGGAAGTATGCGGTTTGGAACGCAGCAATTGTGTGACTGCAAACAGGCATTCCACAGCCTTTGTCATGTCAATGTCTGCCTCCATGATAATGCTGACACTTTCAGTCTTGAGGGGATCAGGACAGCCGTTAAACACCATGGTTGATGTAGGACCTTTGGGTTCCTGTAAAACAAACATTTCACCTTTTGAGTGCCTTTCACCAATTAACAGAAGTCATCAAATAGACCTAAAATTAATGTTGGTAACCGAACAATGCTGCTACCCATTCACTTAAATTATATGGACACAAAACCAATGCAGCAATGGGCACCGCCATTGTTCGGTTACCATCCTTCTTCAAAATATCTTTTGTGTTCTGAAGAAGAAAGTCAAAGATTTGAAATGACAAGAGGTGAATAAATTATGACAATTTTCATTTTTGGATAAACTATTCCTTTAATACTTTCATTATTGTAATACATGTTTTCACTCATACAATTTATAGAAGCTACAACTTTTACATTGACAATGCAACTTTACACTGGGCATGGAACAGATAGGTTGGATGGGGAAAAATATATGGTGTGTTACCTTCTGTGGTTTCCTCTTCCTTCCTTTTTTTGCACTCCCTATGATGTTTTGGGCCATTTCATTAGATGTTTCCATGTTCTTCAAGTCTGTTCGAAACCTCATCGTCATTTCATGCAGCATCTTTAAAAAATACAAAACATTTGTTTACTTCAGGTGCTTATATCCAAATTACACACTTTCAGCCAAACAAGTTCCTTAAAGTTAGCATGAACTGGAGGTTGCAATTGACTACCATATAGTGATGTATTTTGAGAATGTTCAATAAGAAAAAAACTGGGCGTGGTAAAGTAATCAAAATTATTACATGCCTTGAGTCTCACTGCTGGCCAAGGTTTGGCAACAAATGAGCCCTCATTCTCACAGGGTTCTTGTCTGTTAACATGAATACAATGATGAAGTCTTTTTATACAGGATTTTCATTTTACTTGCCACAATAAACAGTCTGTTTAAACTTCAAAACAATGATACATACCGAGTACAAGATATTTGAGGCACTTCAGTTTCCAGGCTGTTTGAGGAAAAAGAAAAATATAAATTAAGATAAGGATTTTAAGCTTGCTTTAAGTCTGTTTAAACGTCAAAACAATGATACATACCGAGTACAAGATATTTGAGGCACTTCAGTTTCCAGGCTGTTTAAAGAAAAATATAAATTAAGATAAGGATTTTAAGCTTGCTTTAAGTCTGTTTAAACGTCAAAACAATGATACATACCGAGTACAAGATATTTGAGGCACTTCAGTTTCCAGCCTGTTTGAAGAAAAAGAAAAATATAAATTAAGATAAGGATTTTAAGATTTCTTTAAGTTTGTTTATTTAGCAACAATGTTTAATATTTAACAACACAGACTTACTTTTTTAACTTATTAAGCTCTTTTTGTCAACCGTCGTTACCTGGGGGGAAATAAAACAGAGCATAAATAACACTTCACAAACCAACTATGCAATGCATTAAACACACCTACACATTTAGCCATGTGCTATCATCACTTTATTCCAGCACATGCATCAGTAAACCGCAGTAAACGATGTTACGAACGCTGCACTGACTGCAACCGTGCAGTTTTAATGGAGACCGGCCGGAAGTTTTCAACTGTAGCGGTCCACCTGCTGAGTTTAGCTCCCACCCTGATAAAACACACATGAACAAGCTAACGTTAATCAAGATTTTCGGGATTACTGAAAAGTAACAGTCTGATCTGGGTTGGAGCTAAAAACTGCACGAAAGTGGACCTCGCGGGCCAAAGTTAACAGTTAAGAACTTCTACACCTGTAAATATAGGCCTGGGGAAAATACTCAACGCAAACTGAGTTAACGTTATGTGTATGAAACTGCGACAAACATTCACATATCATACACCTCCGTCTTCCACCCGGTTCGCTTTTATTTCAATCGGCGCCTATCGTTAACTTAACGTTAAATTACCATTAAAGAAATACGAGCGTGTGCTTCATTGAGATTAAAATTCACGCTTC
Source organism: Chrosomus eos (assembly GCA_036326025.1). Classification (NCBI taxonomy): domain Eukaryota; kingdom Metazoa; phylum Chordata; class Actinopteri; order Cypriniformes; family Leuciscidae; genus Chrosomus; species Chrosomus eos. The sequence continues at coordinate 126,848 of JAZAVI010000052.1, forward strand.
TGTCTCGAAGCTCGTCTCCTTATAACACAGCTGTCTTATTGTTATTGACCATTTCATTAACTATAACAAGGAAATAATGGGAGATTGTAACTTTATTACTTTAAAAACCGGAGCAAATTCAATTTAACAGGGCTTTCTGAACCTACGGCTGACGAAGCCCATCGGCAGTGTTTTTAACTGAGGTGAGAAAATTCCATTTTGCTTCTAGTATCAGTATTTAAGACAAGGACTATATACTCTAACCAATAGAAATATTAACTGCAATACTAAATATTTCAGTAAAATGATTTCAAAAATGTAAAAACTTAACTTACCTGAGGGTATGAACGGGCAGAAATGGCGGACTCCTCAGTTTGAAAAATTAACTGTCACTTGTAGGTTCTTCTTCGCCAATCCACCAATAGGAATTCAAGGATGATGCAACGCATATACGCCACCAGAGGGCATTTTTACGATTATTATTTTTAATGTTCCCTTCACTAGATTAAAAGTTAACCATCACTATATGGTACACACAAAATAAAGAAAACACTTTGGTTGTTTATTATTAGGCCTATAATGTTTTATTACAAAATGATTGGTAAAAAAGGCAAACTTATAATGTATTAGGTAATATAAGTTGCATGCTAATGTACAAACGTGCATAAAGAAATCTCAAATCATACATTGACTAGATATGAAAATTTGTTAACTCTGGTTTTTGACTACACCAGTCATTCTCATGGGTCTTGACTCAAACAGCTTTGTGAATGTGTTGTGTATAATTATTGTGTAACATGAATCTTTAGTTTACACTTCAGTAATAGAACATGAATTATAGAACCATTTTAATAAAAAAGGTTCTTTGCTCTCCAAGGGTTCTACATAGAACCATTTTGTCGTTAAAGGGTTCTATTTGCCAAGTACGGAACCCCAGGGTTCTATATAGAACCTCGAGGAACCCTTTTTCCTTTTTTTTAAGAGTGTAGTGTCTCCACTGCTGTTCCTCAGGTAGTTCTTTACACGGTTCAGTTAAAGGGTATTATGGCATTTAAAATGTTCCTAATAATGTTCTGGGAGTCCCCAACAACAGTTTTACATGCATGCAATGACAAAAAACACTTTTTTTGTCTTATAATATGCATTTATTTTTACCTGATTTGCTCACCGACTCCCTAATGATTCGTTTGACGACTCATTTTTCCAAACCCCTCCTTTGCGTGACGCTAATCGGCGGTGATTGGTCAGATGACGCAGTCAGTTATATTTTGCGTTAGCCCAAAGCTTAAACATATTGATAAAGCACTGCAGTTCTACAATACGCTTCACATAATTTCACATATTTCAAAAAACAAAAAAAATGACATTAGAGAGCTAAGCTGCTGAGCGTAACTCTCACTCTCGCACGCACGCACGCACGCACGCACACACACACACACACATAAAAGCAACAATGATTAATAGTACTTACAGGTTGTGATTCGGAGGAGGAAGCCGATCCAAATAAACTTGGTATTGAACGTTCCTTTAGTATCAGGCGACTCGCGAATCCACACAGCATTTGTGTTTGTGAAGCGATCGTCATTAAAATAACGCGAACACAGCTCAAGGTGGCTATACTTGTGTGGTATAGTTGTAAATATAAACTCTAGCCACTGAGTCTTCACATGCTTGTCCCTGGGCAGTGAAAAAAAAAAAGTTTGCTTTTGATTCGCACTTCAGAACAGCGTCTCGATCGTCGACATGATGTTGTCAGGTTTCTCTGTCTGCTCGGCGCGCGCACTGAGTGGGCGTGTCGAATTCAAATAACTTGTACAAGTGATGTACGAAAGTTAGAGAAAGTGCATCGTTTGTCTATCGATTCATATCAGCGACTCAGAGTCGACTCTTACTTTTGAGAGACAATAACTTTGTATACGGTGAACTTTCATATTTAAAACTTTGCAGGATGTTTTTGTTCACTTAGATCTGTTACACACTACATGAAAGGTAATTTTCAAAATTCCATGATAGGTACCCTTTAAGAAACTGCGTTCACAGCTCACTGATGTGACAGGGAGTGTCAGGGCTATGCATATTAACTTATACAGGTCCATAAATGCATCTTTATATGGCCGCATTAAGGATAGGAACTCCTGTGTGCTGTGGACGGCATGTCTCTGTTCTTCTTTGCTTTGCAGAAGCCGCCGCACCTGATAGAGCTCTGCTGACAGGCTTTCCTCACTCACACCATAGTGTCAGGCCATGGGCAGCAGAAGTTGTTTTGTCCAAAAACGATGTGTGTTTTGGGCTGAGAGTTGGCACACCTCTCAGTACGTCATTTGTCTCTGTTGAAAAGCGCAGATTCATTTCCATCAAGCTGTCTATAACTGGATAGAAAGAGTGTGTTTTCATGTCATCAGTGTTGTCTATCTGTGTTCTCTCTATCGGGGCCTCCACAATAAAATCCTCCAGCTGTCGAGTTTTCTGGGTCTGCCTTTTCTTGCGTGTGAAGTATGTGTTGTGCCTGTGTTGCACACAGAGTCGCTGCCTTTTGTTGGATTTCTTTCCCCTTAGTGTCTGTGTGCTTTTCTGAGAGAGCATTAAGTACAGACTGGGCCAAATCTTCTGCCGCCGCCAGGTCAAAATTTGGGGCCTGTAGCTGATCTGACATGAACTTTGTTGTTCTAAATAAATCCTCAAACATGATGTGATGCAAAACACACTTCTCATCGATGATGGCACTGATGGCTCTTGCCTCTGCCCTCCGATGTGTGTTTGACTGAGTGATGACATCACACTCGGATAGCGGGAGAGTTTTCTTGACGGCGCAGATCGCATTATAGTGGCAAGCCCAGCGAGTATCGCACAGTCTCTTGAGTTCCACTGTTAGTGCTGTCGGGTCAAGCTCTGTTTGTTTTCTCATCAATAAATCGTGCACCACGGATCCAGATAAAAAAACTTGTAGAGCATTTGTAGTGTCTCAAAAAACTTTGCTGCAGCGCTGACATTATGTACACAGTCCACTAACACTAAATTCAGCTTGTGTGCATGGCAATGTATATAGATGGCTTGCTGAACCTCCTTTCTGAATCTCTGAAAACACCATTATTACATCCTGACATCACAGATGCTCCGTCGTAGCATTGACCGACACAGCGATGTATATCAGTGTTACACTGACTGAGTGTGTGTTTGATGCCGGCTAGCAGAGAGTCTGCATCCAATCCCTCTGCGGCAGTGAAATGCAAAAACTCCTCACACACTTCCCCTGACTCTGGCTGCAAATACCGCACGATAACAGAAATCTGCTCCTTTTACTCGTATCTTTACTCTCATCCACCAAAACAGCAAAGCACTCGGCATCACTCACCTGATCACTTATCTTCTTTCTTATCATTTCTGCCATTACAGAAAATATCTCATTTTGAAAATCATGATGAGTGTATTTGGCGTTTGATGGGTTAGTAGCTAACTTCTTGTCCACTGTTGATCAAACTTAGCAATGACATGCAGCAGCTCACTAAAGTTCCCCAAGTTGTGTGACTCCTCCAACCGTGTATCACATGAAATACGTTCTGAGGAAACTATTTTGCAAATCGCAATTACGTTACATGCCAACATATAAGCAGTGCTATTACGTTGGTCCTTAACGTAATCTATTGCAGTGCTATTACGTTTGTCCTGAACATAATACATCCAAAGCAGGTTTCTTTTCACACGTATAGCAGCACAAAAACGTAATTTATTTACGTATGAACAAATCTACCGACGTAGAAATTTGTACGTATTACTATGTATGCATAAATCGTGGCATTAATGTTTTGACTCTATTGCATTCAACTGTCTTATCAATTAAGTTTATATTTATTAATATAATAGGCCTACGTTACTCATAAATATTAACATTTCGCTCTGTGCCTTCTGCAGCAAACTCGTTTCGGAGGATTAGCCTGCGTGGTTAAAAAGGAATACACTTTTAACTTTAAAAATACCTTGTTTAATCGTTTAACAATTTTGTAGTATTTATAGTGTATTTACACAAAAAGCATTTTCTCCAATAAAACACAACATACTGATACATTCACTTTCCTACTATATAGTAGGCGAAAACAGTACGTGAAGGAAGCAGTACGTTAGAAACATCAGTATTCATAAAAGAGTAGGCGAGAAGTTCCCGGATGGCTTACTGCTTCCGGCCCGATTTTTTAGTGCAGTCCGATGGGTACTCTTCTATCCCAGGAGGCCACGCGAGAAGATACGTCATATAAAATAAGTAGGATAGGTCATACTCGAACATGATGCCGGACAAAATGATGACGGACGAGATGTTTTTCAAATGTGAGTATTAGATATTACAAATCAAATGATCGCATGTGTTGAACTACTGTACAGTGAACTGTTGAATTGTTGAAGGTGTAAAGACGCTATATAGTATGATAAATTTGTGATTTTGCTGTAAATCATATTTTATTGTATAGGCTATAATTGGGTCTCACATAATTTCAATTTTATTTACACACAAAACATTAATGGTGAACATTTTTGACTTTATAAAATGATTCTCTCAAGTCTTGGCAATCGGCCCCTATTAAACAATTTTAAAAAAGTAAGAAATCTTTTTGTTATTCATAGTTTAGTAGCCTACTTTTATTTTTGGCAGAATTTATCATTATAATCAACTTAATTATTTCCTGGGACCTGGATTGTGTATCACCATAGTCCCTACATGTATGTAAATGCAGGAAACGGGATTCAAATCGGAAAACAAATCCCCCATTTTGTGTCCCCCCACTTTTCAAACCAAAGTTACACCCTTGTGTATAGCTAACAGAGGAGCTCCAGTATACGTCTCCAAACTGGATTTGCATACATTTTAAACCGTATGCATCTTAAATAATTACTAAATGTCTATTTAATATCTGGTAAGAAAAACTAATATAAGAATTGTATATTTCTACATCTAATAGATATGAAATAGACTTCTGAGTTACGTATGTGTACTATTGTTTAAGATAATTCACTGTTGTCAACACTGTTTACATTAGATAAATGTGCTGTAAATAATTTTATATAATATTTGTGCATTTTTGTAGGATCTGAAATGTCTACAGACTGGTGTGGGTGTGATAGTGGATTTTATCTTTTTTTTTTTTTTTCAAATGCATTGTAGAATTTGTAAATGTTATTTATCTAATATATTGTTGATATTGCTTAAATGCTTATTTAAAAAGAAGAGTGTTATGTCCATTTATTAAATTATTTTCGCTTAGCATACCAGTAGCGCGCTCCTGTGATGTGCTTCGTTCAAGAGTAAAAACGACGACCAGGAAGCCATCACTGAAGCGCTCGTTTTATTTATTCTTTTATCTTTTTATACTTCTTTTCAGGGGTACTACATGAGCACTGAGGATGAGGAGCCCAGCGCTGAATCCTGGAAACGGTCCCATGGATGAGTCCCTCCATCACTCCATCTGCCCTTATGAGTCCCTCCATCACTCTATCTGCCCTTATGAGTCCCTCCATCACTCCATTTGCCCTTATGAGTCCCTCCATCAATCCACCAGCACTTATGAGTCCCTCCATCAATCCACCAGCACTTATGAGTCCCTCTCCATCACTCTATCTGCCCTTATGAGCCCCTCCATCACTCTATCTGCCCTTATGAGTCCCTCCATCACTCTATCTTATGAGCCCCTCCATCACTCCACCTGCCCTTATGAGTCCCTCTATCACTCCATTTGCCCTTATGAGTCCCTCCATCAATCCACCAGCACTTATGAGTCCCTCTCCATCACTCTATCTGCCCTTATGAGTCCCTCCATCACTCTATCTGCCCTTATGAGCCCCTCCATCACTCCACCTGCCCTTATGAGTCCCTCTATCACTCCATTTGCCCTTATGAGTCCCTCCATCACTCCATCTGCCCTTATGAGTCCCTCCATCACTCCACCTGCCCTTATGAGTCCCTCTCCATCACTCTATCTGCCCTTATGAGTCCCTCTCCATCACTCTATCTGCCCTTATGAGTCCCTCCATCACTCTATCTGCCCTTATGAGCCCCTCCATCACTCCACCTGCCCTTATGAGTCCCTCTATCACTCCATTTGCCCTTATGAGTCCCTCCATCACTCTATCTGCCCTTATGAGTCCCTCCATCACTCCACCTGCCCTTATGAGTCCCTCCATCACTCCATTTGCCCTTATGAGTCCCTCCATCACTCCATCTGCCCTTATGAGTCCCTCCATCACTCCATTTGCCCTTATGAGTCCCTCCATCACTCCATTTGCCCTTTTGAGTCTCTCCATCACTCTATCTGCCCTTATGAGCCCCTCCATCACTCCACCTGCCCTTATGAGTCCCTCCATCACTCCATTTGCCCTTATGAGTCCCTCCATCACTCTATCTGCCCTTATGAGTCCCTCCATCTCTCCATCTGCCCGTTTGAGTCCCTCCATCACTCCATTTGCCCTTATGAGTCCCTCCATCACTCCACCAGCACTTATGAGTCCCTCCATCACTCTACCAGCACTTATGAGTCCCTCCATCACTCTATCTGCCCTTATGAGACCCTCCATCACTCCATCTGCCCTTATGAGACCCTCCATCACTCCACCAGCACTTATGAGTCCCTCTCCATCACTCCATCTGCCCTTATGAGTCCCTCCATCACTCCATCTGCCCTTATGAGACCCTCCATCACTCCATTTGCCCTTATGAGACCCTCCATCACTCCATTTGCCCTTATGAGACCCTCCATCACTCCATCTGCTCTTACTGCAGATTGTGAAGTGCAGCAACAAGCAGGCACGGCTCAGCTCTGGTGACTTCATCGATAAAGCCCAGAATGCGAACCGCTGTGTTGATGGCAGTATGTGGGGTTCACCGCCTGTAAATACATGCTTGTAGTCTGAATAAAGTTTTGTTTCATGCGTTGTTGTCTTGTATATGCATTTGTTTATTGTGATGGTTACTTTTATTTGTTCTTTTACCTATTTATTCATGTTTCTTATTGTTGTCAGTAAATAAAATATAATTATTTAGCCTAATGTATTCATTCATTGCTTGACTGGAAATTGAGATGTTTCACTGCATTTATAGTGTGTAGCTATTCATGTAACTATCATATGACAAAACAAATTACATTTGGCTTGTTTTATTAAATTATATCATTTTTAGTATATAAAAAAGTAATATAATTAAGTATTGGTCAGCATTTGCAATGCAATTCATTCTAAGGTAATATTAATTTTTAAGGAGCGATACTTATATAAAGTATAAAATCAACAGTTTCCTCCAAAGGAGATCTTCGAGCTGCTCGTCTCCTTTGTGCAGACATTACAAACGCTGAGGAAAACTGATGTTATCAGTAACTGAGGAGTTACTGATGTGAAGTGTTAGTGCACCTGTCGCTCATATCATTTAAACTTATAAACTTATTACATACAAGATCATGGAAAGATTGATCTAACAATGAACAATCATAATGACAAAGCAGAAAACATAAAGATCATTGGTTTGTGTACATCATAATATGATATTTATACACAGGGAAAAAAGAACAATAACAAGGCGAGATACTATTTATATCTACTTATTTATTTATACTATTTATATCTTTAAATAGTTCTGAGGAAAATAAATAAATTAAAAACAAATTCAAGAGATGACGTTTTTTGGGGTTTAATAATAAAAAAAATATCGTTATAAGGATAAAACTGCTTAAATCAACCCTAAATGTATTCACACAAAAGATCAGCAGCTGTTTCTTCAACAATACAACAAAATGAGCAACTTTCATCAATATCAAGATATTTACAGATAGATGAATTAAACGTGTCATTCATCTTTTAAGTTGTTGCGCTTGTGATAACGCGTCGTAGGTCACATGATAACGTAAACATGGCGATGATGTCCGGATAGCATTCATACTCAACGAGATTTGGCTATAAAGTACCTACTCTTTTAGCGCTCGTTAAGTACTCATTGAAATTAAGTACCTACTCATTGAGTATGCGGTTTGGAACGCAGCCGATGTTGTTGATATCTGAGGCCTCTGCGCATGCCCATTCAGAAACCGAAAGTAAAGAAGATCTTTAGGAAATGTAAAGTCCTTCAGAGATCTTGAAACAGACATAAATATCACATCACGGTAAGTTCATTTATCTGCTTCTGATATCATGTCATATTATTCTACTATCATATTAAACTCGATCTTCAAATATTAGAGTTCTGAAACATGTAAAAGTGAACAAATTTATCTTCAGGATTATAATGATATCGAGCCCTATGGAATCTGCTTTTAGTTTAGATTAATTTACAAATTATTTACAAACCCGCCAGAAAACTAAATAAGAAGAAGAACAGATGTGCGGTGTTTATCGTTGATAGCTGAGGCCTCTGCGCATGCGCATTCACAGAAACAGAAAGTAACGGAAAGTAAAGATCTTTAAGAAATGATTCACAGACATAAATATCACATCACTGTAAGATCATTTATCTGCTTCTGATATCATGTCATATTATTGTACAATGTTTTGGCGTCGCTATCATATTAAACTCGAGCATATATTATTACTCATTTTATGTTGTTGTGACGCATGTAAAAGTGAACTAGTTCATCTTCAGGATTATAATGATATCAAGATCTATGGATTCTGCTTTTGACTGAGATTAATTCATTGATTCTTTACAATCTGAAATATACAAAGGTAGAAATGTAAATATTTAAAGTAAATACTACACACTTCCGGGTTTCTGTTGGCCAGATTCACAGACGATCAGCTTTAGTGAGAAGATTATGACAAACACATGTATTTTTGATGGCTATTAAAACGCATATCAATGTAGCTGGTTTGTGTTATTTAGAGGATAAATATAAATAATATAACAAGACAAATAATACAAGTCATATCTGATAATTCTCAACCTTTAATGTAATGCAAAATAAAACAATTATAATAAATTTCATTTCACAAGTTTTGAGTGTTGGAAACACGAAGACAGTCAAAATTGGGTTGATGTGATTCATAGTTGTTTTTTGTATCTGATTGATAAACTGCATCACTTGAATACACTGAGACTCATTATTGTGGAGGGAGAACAACTATTAATGATTATAAAGTGTAAAAGGCTCCATGTGTAAGCGTTCAGAGAGTTCTTCATCAATGTGAGGATCAGTTAGTGTGATATAAGCTCTGACACACAGAAGCTGTCAGTGAGTCTCTTTACAAGGATCCTCCTCAAACTGCTGCAACTACACAGTCTGAACACACACACATCTCCACAATCTCAGTGTGTGTGTAGCACTGGGGTTTGATACTGTACTAGAATAATCTAAATGTTCTGTGTGATTTGTTCTCAGTGTTTCCATGCACAGATCTGAAGTCAGTTTCTCATTATGGAGAACAGAGAGAGCAGAGAGAGATCTTCATCTCCAGATCCCAGCTGTGTGTCTCTGAAGAGTGACAGATCCATGAATGACCCTCCTAGATTCAGTGATGAAGCAGTGACCTCTGACCCCAGTGATAGAGCAGTGACCTCTGACCCCAGTGATGAAGCAGTGACCTCTGACCCCAGTGATGAAGCAGTGACCTCTGACCCCAGTGATGAAGCAGTGACCTCTGACCCCAGTGATGAAGCAGTGACCTCTGACCCCAGTGATGAAGCAGTGACCTCTGACCCCAGTGATAAAGCAGTGACCTCTGACCCCAGTGATGAAGCAGTGACCTCTGACCCCAGTGATGAAGCAGTGACCTCTGACCCTAGTGATAAAGCAGTGACCTCTGACCCCAGTGATGAAGCAGTGACCTCTGACCCCTGTGATAAAGCAGTGACCTCTGACCCCAGGTGAGTGTAAACCTGTAGTGGTGAATTAACTGTTTTATGGGAATCAAATACCTGTGGTGGAGGAAGTACTGAATCTCAGTACTTAAGAAAAAGTACAAATAACCAGTGACAAATTTACTTTAGTAAAAGTAAAAGTACCACAATGACAACCCCACTTAAGTAAAAAGTACCTGATTTTAAATGTACTTTAAGTATTAAAAGTAAAAGTACTTGCATAACATGCTCAGCTCATCAGCTCATCGGGTTCTATGTCGAACACGTCTGAAATAACCAGTTCTGGGTTCTGTACTGGTGATGGAGAACTGCTGTATCTGTGCGTGCGCATGCTCAGTATCAGCTGCTCGTGCTCATCACTTCTCTCAGCACAACAAGTCTCAGTTCAGTCAACTTTTGCATTTACTGGGGTAAAATATACTCCGGGACATTGGGTTATTTCGAGTCCGAGGGTCTGTCAGGTATGTCTGAAAGTGAGTAACTTTAGTAACTTGTGGATCAGCGCTGACGCAAGACGCGAACTGTTTCGAACGATTCAGTCTGATTTAGTGTACTGGTTCGACCGGTTCACTACAAAGAACCGGTTCAAAAGAACGATTCGTTCACGAACCGGCCATCACTGATATCTATGGCAACCAAACTTGGTGAGACAAACGTGCAACGGACGGACGGTCAGGAAGATGTTTTGGCAGGGGGAAAACTGATCAGAAAATGTTACAAAATGTAACGGAACGTTATAGAAATGTAGTGGAGTAGAAAGTATAATAATTAATGTAAAATGTAACGAAGTAAAAGTCAAAAGTATGCACCATTGATTCTACTTAAGTAAAGTACAAATACATGAAAATTGTACTTACGTAAAGTAACGAAGTATTTGTACATTCCACCACTGTCAAAAACACACTGAATTCACACAGAGAGATGAGATCTGCAATAGGGCTGCAACTAACAATTATTTTAATAATGGAATAATTTGTCTATTTATTTTTCTCCAATTAATCAGATGAGTAATCCCAAATATAGAATGAATATGAATTCTTAAAGATGTATTTTTTTTAGTAAAATGTAATTTAAAAAATAAAATATTGTTCCTCATCGTGTTCAGTGTTGTCCTCCACACAATGTGTAATATGAAGACTGTGAAAACTAAAATAGTGAATGAATCTCTGTAGGCTGTGCTGTACATTATATGTAGAAGAAAGGGTTAAAATACAAACATTACATTCCTAACCAAAACACAACTGATTACCATTAAAAGCAGAAGTTGAAATGACTAAATTAAAAATGATAATGAGCAAAAACAGAAGCATGAGGTCGGCTATGAGAAACACACACTCTCCTGAACACAGTTATTATATTGCATTAATAGGCTATTCCAACAGTATCCCTGCTTTCATAAACATATGATTACTTGTGTTACATGTACAACTTTACAACTACACTTAATTTATAATATGAAATATTTTAGCAATAGTTTAAGCTTTTCAAAAAGTTTTTCAAAAGTGTGTTAAACTGTTCAGAAGCAGATCTCCTAGAAGTGGTTAATGCCTCACTTCTCTCTGGGAGTTTTCCAAACTCCCTGAAAACTGCAGTTGTCAAGCCCCTCCTGAAAAAGAGCAATCTTGATAAGACCATATTAAGCCATTATAGACCGATCTCAAATCTTCCTTTCATAGGCAAGATCATTGAAAAAGTTGTCTTCAATCAGCTGAACAAATTCTTAAGCTTGAATGGATACTTTGACAATTTTCAATCTGGTTTCTGATCGCATCACAGCACAGAGACAGCGCTCATAAAGATAATAAACGATATTCGCTTAAATACTGATACAGGCAAATTATCAGTGCTGGTACTACTCGACCTCAGTGCTGCATTTGACACTGTCGATCACAACATACTTATTGACAGGCTGGAAAACTGGCTGGGGCTTTCTGGGATAGTCCTAAAATGGTTCAGGTCATACTTAGAAGGGAGAGGTTATTATGTGAGTATAGGAGACCATAAGTCTGAGTGGACATCCATGACATGCGGAGTCCCTCAAGGCTCAATTCTTGCGCCACTCCTATTCAACCTGTATATGCTCCCAATGAGCCAAATAATGAGAAAGAACCGAATCTCTTACCACAGCTATGCAGACGACACACAGCTCTACTTAGCCCTATCGCCTAACGATTACAGCCCCATTGTCTCCCTGTGCCAATGCATTGATGAAGTAAATGGTTGGATGTGCCAAAACTTTCTTCAGTTAAACAAAGACAAAACTGAAGTCATTGCGTTTGGAAACAAAGATGAAGTTCTCAAGGTGAATGCATACCTTCACTCTAGGGGTCTAACAAATAAAAATCAAGTCAGGAATCTTGGTGTGTCTCTAGAGTCAGACCTTAGTTCCAGTAGTCATGTCAAAGCAATAACTAAATCAGCATACTATCATCTGAAAAATATTGCAAGAATTAGATGCTTTGTTTCCAGTCAAGACTTAGAGAAACTTGTGCATGCTTTCATCACCAGCAGGGTGGATTATTGTAATGGACTCCTCACTGGCCTTCCTAAAAAGACCATAAGACAGTTGCAGCTCATACAGAACGCTGCTGCCAGGATTCTGAGCAGAACCAGAAAATATGAACATATCACACCAGTCCTCAGGTCTTTACACTGGCTCCCAGTTACATTTAGGATTGATTTTAAAGTATTATTACTGGTATATAAATCATTCAATGGGCTAGGACCTCAGTATATTGCAGATATGCTCACTGAATATAAACCCAACAGATCACTCAGGTCATTAGGATCACATCAGTTAGAAATACCAAGGGTTCACTGTAAGCAAGGAGAGTCTGCTTTTAGCTACTATGCCAGCCGCAGCTGGAACCGGCTTCCAGAAGAGATCAGATGTGCTCCTACAGTAGTCACATTCAAATCCAGACTCAAAACACATCTGTTTAGCTATGCATTTACTGAATGAGCACTGTGCCACTGTTCGTCCGACTGTTTTTACTGTACTTTATTTTATTTTTTATTCTAAACTGTTTTAATTATTCTTATTTGTTTTGATTATTTTATTTTCTCCTATGTGAAGCACTTTGAATTACCATTGTGTATGAAATGTGCTATATAAATAAACTTGCCTTGCCTTGCCTAAGCTCAAATAGTTTACTCAAAATGCACATGCTTATTTACATCTGCACTTGTTCATGTCGGTTTATGCTAGCGCTTCTCAGCGGGGGCGTTTGGACAGTGTTGGGGGCGGTGTCAATGAGGCAGCAGAGACGGGGCGCTCAGGCATAAATGGGGCGCGTTACTCACTGTTATTATTCATCACAACTTTTAAGCCTCTGACAACACATACAATGTTCATTTGAATGTAAAATAAAATTATGTCTGTGCAAATTAATTAATTAATATTTAAATGTTGCTAGTAGCCCACTAAGACTTGTCCGCCTAGTTACCGGCACATGATCTCCATAGCAACGCCTAAAAACAAATGCTGCGGCCGGCTGCGGTCAGAGTGAACGCCGCTGAGGACTGACAGACCCGAACTCTGCTTCGCGGTGGTTGCAGTTGATGAGAAACACTGATGGGGTGATGGGTCATGTAATCAGATCATGTGACTTTATGCTAACATTCCAAACATTTGTATCAAAATCCAAAATGGCAGCATACTTGGACAAAGACACTGGCCATGAGCTAAGTGTTTTTTATATTTTTCACGATTATGATATTTTAGAGTGATTTTGTTTTAGAAAATAGTTCTATATTAAAAATGACGAGAATATATTTTGAGCACAAAAAAAAAAAAACGACTTTTTCAACTATTCATTTCCTTCTCTTTGGGCCTCTAGTCAGTTAAACTAGTGTCATAGCGTAGAGCTACGTCAAACGTAGGCTCACTATTGGCCGACGCTGGTCATGTGTGTGATGCGTGTGACGTACAACAACAGATCGTACGCTGTTAAACTAGTAACCTACAGTGGTATAAAGGTGGTTAAAATCACATTACATTCTAACATTGTAACATTACAATCTAAAAACAAAAACAATGCTTTTGTTTTTAAAATGACAGTAGTTCATACCATACACCACCTGTCAAAATTTGATGGCCCCGCCCCTTCCGGTCCCACCTCATGTCCCGCCCCTTCCGGCCCCGCCCCTTCCTGTCACTTTTGACCCCGTCCCGCCCCTTCCGGTCCCGCCCCTTCCTGTTAAACTTTGACCCAGTTCCGCCCCTTCCTGTTACCTTTAACCTAGTTCCCGCCCCTTCCGGTTAAAGCTTCTGTCAAAAATGATTGATGTGTGACAGATAGTTCTAGTTCCCGCCCCTTCCGGTTAAAGCTTCTGTCAAAAATGATTGATGTGTGACAGATAGTTCTAGTTCCCGCCCCTTCCGGTTACAGCTTCTGTCAAAAATGATGGATGTGTGACAGATAGTTCTAGTTCCCGCCTTTAACCCAGTTAAAGCTTCTGTCAAAATGCTGGATGGTGACAGTTAGTTTGATACTTGTTACTTTGAAGTTAGTTTGATACTTTTGAAGTCTTTGAAGCTGATGTTTTTGGCACCGCCCTTGCATTCCTGAGCAGCAGAGGCATGTATAAATGGGTCAGTTGTGTTCTACGAAGATCAGAAACAGAAGAAGAAACATGAGCTACATAAGCATGGACGATTTATCCTCCTCCCCCAAAACCCCAGAAGCGATGGGATTGAGCAGCGAGATTCTGGAAAGTCTTCCTATGGCTCCAAGAAAGCCTTTCGCTCACATCCGTTTGACCAATTTTCTCCATGAAATTTCGGAATGGACTGAAGGTGAATTCACGATGTCTACTAACTGTGTATTTGGATACAAATTTCACAAACCATCACGAGTTGTTATCCTCTACACCGTTGACGGTCCAGGAGAGTTCCAGCCTGAGGAAGACCCGTGCGTTGTATTTCCTGAAAAAGACTGGTCTCTCTTTTACAAATTTGTCTGGAAGGATCTGAATGATGGTGGCGAAGAGCCTTTGTACACTGCAGAGTGGGACGGGGTAACTCCGAATGTCCGCTACCGTGTGGTAGGTGACCATACTAATAAGGAGCCTAATGATTCTGTTTACATATTCAATTCAATTCAATTCAAGTTTATTTGTATAGCGCTTTTCACAATACACATTGTCTCAAAGCAGCTTTACAGAAAGTGCATTTCAGAAATGTACAAAGAAAAATACAGTTAGTTAATCATGCATAAATTTAGGCATAACATATCGCCGGTGTTTAGTCGTCTCTTCACAGGCGTCGAGTCGTCTCTCCACAGGCGTTTAGTCGTCTCTCCACAGGTGTTGGGGCATCTGAAGTCTTCGTGAGAGGCTGGATACAAACTGGAGCTGACGAACGCTATTTACCTCGGGACTAGCGTCCCGAGATAACAGCAGAAAGACAGATGGGAAATAATTAGCATAGCTGATGTTCATAATATTAATGCATTCGAACTGATTCAGAAGTAGTATAAAAGGTAAGCATTAAGTGAATGCTTGGTTAAAGAGATGCGTCTTTAATCTAGTTTTAAACT
Source organism: Chrosomus eos (assembly GCA_036326025.1). Lineage (NCBI taxonomy): Eukaryota > Metazoa > Chordata > Actinopteri > Cypriniformes > Leuciscidae > Chrosomus > Chrosomus eos. The sequence goes on from JAZAVI010000052.1 coordinate 142,190, forward strand.
GGGACAGCGAGTCTGAGTCTCGAACAATATCAGGAAGGCTATTCCAGAGTTTAGGAGATAAATGTGAGAACGCCCTCCCTCCTTTAGTAGACTTAGATATCCTAGGAACGACCAGAAGCCTCGAATTTTGTGATCTTAAAGAGCGCGATGGATTGTAGGGCGATAGAAGGTCTGTTAAATACACAGGAGCTAAACCATTTAGAGCTTTATAAGTCAATAGTAATACTTTGTAATTGATACGGAACTTAATAGGTAACCAGTGTAGAGATGATAAAATTGGTGTTATATGATCATATTTTCTTGATCTAGTAAGAACTCTAGCGGCTGCATTTTGCACTAACTGTAGCTTGTTTATTGAGGATGCAGGACAACAAGCTAATAAAGCATTACAGTAATCTAGTCTCGAGGTCATGAATGCATGAACTAACTTTTCTGCATCTGAAACAGATAGCATGTTACGTAGCTTAGCAATGTTTCTAAGGTGGAAAAAGGCTGTTCTTGTAACATATGAGATATGATTTTCGAAAGTCAAGTTGCGGTCTAGTATAACACCCAGGTCTTTTACTGTAGTGGATAAAGTAACAGGACATCCTTCTAAATTAAAGTTGTATTGTAAGGGATTTTGTGGGTAGTTTTTTGGACCAATAAGTAATACCTCCGTTTTATCTGAATTTAATAGCAGGAAATTACACGTCATCCAGCATTTTATATCTTTTAGACACTCTGTCAAGTTAGATAAGTTAGTGTTTTCATCTGGTCGTGATGAGATATATAATTGAGTGTCATCAGCATAACAGTGAAAACTAATTCCATGTTTTCTTATAATATTACCAAGTGGCATCATATATATTGAGAATAGCAGAGGGCCTAGGACAGATCCTTGCGGCACTCCATAGTCTACTGATGTTATCTTTGATTTTTCCCCATTTAAACAGACGAAATGGTAACGGTCTGATAAGTACGATCTAAACCAGCTTAATGCCTGTCCCTGAACACCAGTGTAGTTTTGTAGTCGATCTAAGAGTATTTTATGATCTATAGTATCGAACGCAGCACTAAGATCAAGTAGAACTAGTATTGAGATACAGCCTTGGTCAGAGGCTAAGAGTAAATCATTTGTAATTTTAACTAGCGCAGTTTCTGTGCTATGATGCGGTCTGAATCCCGACTGAAATTTTTCGTAGATATCATTTTTTTGCAAGAAAGAGTACAATTGAGCGGACACAATTTTTTCTAGTATTTTAGACATAAATGGAAGATTTGAGATGGGTCTGTAATTTGCTAGGTTATTTGGATCTAATTGCCGTTTCTTAATGAGAGGTTTTATTACTGCCAGCTTGAATATTTTTGGAACGTGACCTAAAAATAAAGACGAGTTAATAATATTGAGAAGAGGCTCTTCCACTACAGGTAACACTTCTTTAAGTAGTTTAGTGGGTATTGGATCTAATAAACATGTTGTTGGTTTAGATGCAATGATTAGTTTATTTAGTTCTTCCTGTCCTATAGTTGTAAAGCGGTGTAGTTGTTCTAGGGGGGCCATAATTGAGGCCGAGTCATAAGACACCATAGAGGATTGTACATTTACAATTGTAAAACATTTACATATTCTGCTGTAAAGACAAGACAAAGCTCAGCAGCACTCGGTCTGGAGTTATCCTACCTAACGAGCATCACAATCTGTATGAAATGCAATTTTTGTTCAAGTGGCGCGATCTGGATATGATGAATAATCTTTTTTCAACAATCGACAAAATGTTTAAGTGGTGTGACATGCATGACGGATACAGCAAAATTAAAGTGCAGCTGTTCCACCCTGAGAGATGTGTGCGCAGCAGTTCATTGGCCATGCCGTCCGCACCCATTCGCTACAGCCATGCAAAAGCACGCCCCAAGCGTCGACTATAAACCATGGTCCACGCCCCCCTCTACTACAGCGTACATAAATTCCGACGATCGGACCCTCCCAACCATCATTTAGAAACCATGACCGAAGAAGGCACTTCAGAACCTGAGCATGTGTGCAGCTGCGGCGTCTCTTTCGGCAGCATTATCGACCCTCCCGACGACAACGCCTCCGGACCATCGGACATACATGAAGACTGGGCTCCGGCTAAAACTATCAAACGGCGCATAGACTTGGAACCGTGCTTTGAAAACGATTGGGGTCCGGGGAACATTATCAACCCTGAAGCATCGGACCTCGAAAACGACCGGCCTCACGCTAAAACTATCAAGCGCCGCTCCAAAACCTTCGCCACCCCGCGAAAACCTTGAAACTCGCAAACAGACTTATTTCGTTCTTGTTAAACCCAGTTTCGACGCTACAGACGGATGTTTCAGAGACGTTGGATTCAAAATCATTAAAGCCGCAACGGTGGTTTTGCTGGAGCATCTCATCGGCAAGAAGCTGAAGGACGACTGCGAGGGCTGTGCGATTGATCACCCTAGCCAGCTGCAACATTCCTGCCTGTTTGACCCTCCCAACTACTACCTCGACACACACTTTGACGAACTTTCAGGCAAGCTGTTTAAACCCTATTTTCATTCCATCATCGCTACCATTCTGAAGCGCTGTGGGTTCAAATCTCAACCCCACCGTATTCAAGGAACAGTCGGGAGTATTCTGCATGAATTAAAAGACGAACCATTCATCACTGCTAAGCTAGAAGAAATTAGGCTGAGACTTCTGGACAAACCCTGCAAGGAAATCATCTCCGACGTAGTTGATCTCTGGCAAGGTCTTCCAATCGTGAATGGCGAGTGACTCCAACATGGGTGCAGCCTGTAGCCTAAAATGCTGTATGGAATTCATGTTTAAAGACCATTACAGTATCCAGATGACCGATCTAATGAGCAAGATTATTATGGACGCATCCCACCCCGATACTCCGTGTTATGACACTGTGCGTGAGGCGAATCTCAAGAAACATATGATCCATATAAGAGGACTGTCTAATTCATGGGATGATTTAACGGACAAATGTGTTAACGGTAACGATCCCCCCGCTGATATGATAAAACAGGTTCTAGATATGATGTGTGAATCACAACCCCCTATTAGGGTTAGCGATGTGTTGTGTACTTGTATGTATGTGTCGGATGTGTGCACCGAACTGGTCTTGAATTCAAACGAATATGATGATGATGTGGTTAAAATTGTCGATGTGATTAAAAACGTCGACAAAATTGTTGTAATGTATGTTGATTACATCCTAGATCGTAACATGATGGCCTGCCATGACTTTCTCTTTTGGCTGGATTCAGCATAATATCTGTAACCTCATTATATCCATTCTTTACTATGTAGTCATTTTACTTAGACATTTTATGTAACCTCATTTTAGTTAGTTTGTACTATGTAGTCATTTTACTTAGACATTTTATGTAACCTAATGATATCCATTCTTTACTATGTAGTCATTTTACTTAGACATTGTATGTAACCTCATTATATCCATTCTTTACTATGTAGTCATTTTACTTAGACATTTTATGTAACCTCATTTTACTATGTAGTCATTTTACTTAGACAATTTATGTAACCTCATTTTACTTCGTTTTTGTAGCGTAGCATCATTATATTCAATGTACTTAGATTTTTGTCTGATTTATTATATGCATGTTTACTATCTTCTATTATATCCTGTAACATTTTTTAATAAAAGATTGATTAAAACCGCTTGTACGTGTCATTCTTTTGCAACTGTTGAAACGGTAGCATGTCGGAGCTTATGAAAAAGGCTTATTATACACCCTCCAACCCCGGCTCTTTAGGGGGTAAAAAAACGACTCAAAGACGCCGTCTTTAAAGATACCAGGGTCCGTCTAAGCGATAAACAGGTTTCAGAATGGTTGGCTGGTGAGGACGCTTACACATTACACAAAACAGCGCCTATAAAATACAAACGAAATAGAGTGGTGGTGTACGGGGTCGATACACAGTTCCAAGCCGATCTAGTCGACATGATTGCTTATGCCAAAGATAATGACGGTAATAAATATCTGCTGACCTGCATAGACGTATTCAGCAAGTTCGCCTGGGGTCGCGTATTGAAGAATAAGAGCGGGGCCGAGGTTACTAGAGCGTTCGAGTCTATACTCGAAGAGGGTCGTGTGCCGCAGAAATTGCAGACGGATCAGGGTAAGGAATTTTTTAACAAACAATTTCAAGACGTAATGAAAAAGCACGACATTAATCATTTCGCTACCGCTACCGATTTGAAAGCCAGCGTCGTGGAGCGATTTAATAGAACCTTAAAAAGTCGTATGTGGAGATTTTTAACGGCCACAAATTCCAGACGATACATAGATGTTTTACAGGACATTATGCAGGGGTACAACACCAGTTATCACCGAAGTATCAAAATGAGACCCGTGGACATCAGCAGAGACAATGAGGGTCAAGTGTTTCAAAACTTGTACGGCGATATAAAGAAGACGGAGAGACCCGTATTTAACTTCAAAGTCGGTGACGTCGTCAGGATTTCTAAAGTGAGAGGGCCGTTCACCAAAGGTTATAAGCAGAACTACACGGAAGAATTTTTCACCGTATCCTCCCGTATTCCACGGCAACCGCCCGTCTACAGACTCGCGGATTATGACGGAGAAGTCGTCGATGGGGTTTTTTATGAAAAAGAGCTGCAGAAAATAAGCGTGAGCAAAAACAAATCTTTTAAGGTGGAAAAGATTTTAGCTCAGAAAAAACAAGGGAAATCTACCCTTGTTTTAGTGAAATGGTTAGGATGGCCTTCAAAATTTAACAGTTATATAGATAAAAAAACTCTGGTGGACTTGCAATCTCCTTAAAACGCGTAGACGTTAACGAACGAGATCATACGAGCGGAGGACCGTCATGGACGATCACGGGTTCTAGTCACGTTACCGTGCAACGCATCGTCGTCGGTTTACCCCGAAAATCGCATATCCAGCTATACAACCAGGTTAGCAAAAGCTATAAACTTGAAAGGACAATGGGAAGTCGGACTAGCCGAAATCGAATATCCTAGAAGTTGGTATAGCTTTAATGACGAAGATGGTCATTTCATCCTCCATACGGCCCCGGAACCCCCAGATAGCAACCCCTCCAAAGATATTCGTTCTTCTATAATTACGAAATTATACATAAGCGGGGGGTACTACGCAAACATTCGGGCGATCCTCCGTGCTATAAATCAGCTTATCGCACCAGTGGCCGTATTGAATCACGACGAATTAAAAAACAAAGTGTTTCTGGCAGCGAAACCCAACGTTTCACTCAGCTTCAAAGGGAGGCTCGCCACTATTTTAGGAATGACGCTAAAACCTCTCGGTGGTTTAAACTATCATAAAAAACCTGATTTTACCACGGACGTCATCACGTACGCTCCTCATCAATCCGACATCAACGCCGGGTTCTACACATTGTACGTTTACACGGACATTATCCAATATCAAGTGGTCGGTGATTCTCACGTACCCCTTTTGAGATGCGTACATATATCGGGTAAAAGCAACGACGCAGTCATTGCTAGATACGACAAGCCGCATTACGCGTCGATCAGCAAGGATCACATCACAGACATCACCATAGAGCTGAAGGACGATCAAAACCACACGATACCATTTTCTTTCGGGAAAGTTATCGTAAAACTACACTTTAAACTAAAAAATGGTTTATTATAGACCCGGAGACACCACGGACTATGTCAGCTACTACCAAAATCAGGCAGGCGGGGGTTTACCGGCGGAGGGGTTATGTATGGCGCGGGGTTAGGGGGTCTTTTCAGAGGTCTGTTCAGGATGGCCGTACCTCTGTTAAAAAGAGGATTTAGCATCGCAAAACCCCACCTAAAGTCAGCCGCTAAAAATATAGTATCCGACGTCGTCTCAAACGTATTGACGCGTTCGCATCATGATAATGCTAAAGCTCAAGACGGATCCGGTCTGATGGTCATGGCGCGTAAGAGGATGACTAAACCACCGGGTGTGAGAAGGCGGGGTCAATGGGTAGCGAAGAAGAAGAAGAAGAAAACAACGAGCGCATCAAACAGACGCTCACTTGTACGTAGAAAGCGTAAGAAGACTGTTAGTCGAAACGCGTCGATCAAGAGAACCGTGAAAACCATATTCTAACATGGCGTTACTGCATCAGATGTCGGGAGAATGCATCAAGTCCGAGTTGGACTTATTTACGGTCCCCCTGACGCAGACCATGATTGAGAAAAGCAGTTATTTAGAAATAACACCGTTATCGGCCATTTCCGACTCAGCTCCGATTGAGTTTTTTATCGCCGGCAATGGCGATGATTACATGGATCTCAATAACTCAATGCTCTATCTACGGGCGAAAATCACGAGGCCGAATGGTGAAGAAATCGCGGATCCTGCTAAGGTCGGGCTGATTAATTATCCGGCCACAACGATGTTTTCCCAAGTCGATGTGACGCTGGGCGATCGCCTAATCTCTCAAAGCTCAAGTACTTACCCGTATCGCTGCATTCTGGAAAGTCTGATCAATTACGGTAAAGATACGCTGGAATCTACTTTCGCCGCCGGCTGTTTCATAAAGACTCTGCGGGTCAGATGGATGTGAACGATCCTGCTGGTCGTAACGCGGGGTTGACAAAGAGATCGGGTTACACCGCTCAAAGCAAGGAGGTGGAGCTACTTGCCCCCATACACAGCGATATATTCTTCCAGGAGAAACTGATGATCAATGGAATCGACATCAAGATACGCTTCATTCGAGCAAAAGATGAATTCTGTCTGATGAGGTCCGACGACGTGGCTTACAAATTACATATAACGGCGGCGTCCCTATTTGTCAAGAAAGTTTCTGTATCACCGTCAGTGAGACTGGCTCACGCCCAGGCGCTTCTCTCGACAACGGCCAAGTACCCCGTCGATAGGGTCTGTCTAAAATCCTTCTCCATACCCGCCGGCTCTCGTGTTTCGAATCAAGAAAATCTTTTTTTAGGAAAACTACCAAAGTCTATCGTCATAGCTATGGTCGACAACGACGCATTCACCGGCTCCTACACTAAAAATCCATTTGCGTTCAAACATTACAATCTGGAATTCCTAGCCGTCTACGTAGATGGTCAGCAATACCCCTCAAAGCCTCTACAACCTAATTTCGAAGACGGTTTGGCAGTACGCGAATATTATCAGCTGGCTATGACGACAGGGAGACACCTTAAAGACCAGCCGCTCTGTATCGGCAGGAATGATTTCCTGAACGGATACACAATTTACGCATTTAACCTCACACCTGATGAAGAGTGCGGTCAGCACGTATCCCTCATCAAGTCTGGGAACATCAGAGTCGAAGCGCGTTTCAGACAACCATTGGCAAATACCATTAATTTCATAATTTACTCCGTTTTCGACAGCATCCTCGAAGTGTCTAACCGCAGACAGGTACTGATCGACTACTATTGAGAGATGAACACCCTGCAACTCACCGCCATCATGGATAAAATCACATGCAGTACTCATTTTCTCGGCGTTCTACCGAGCGATCAACTACCCAAAAAACCCCTGAGGATCTTACCGTCGATGGGTATCATTAATACCGACCCCGCCAGACTCCCCGGCCAGCATTGGATCGCCGTTTATTTACCCCAAGAGGGGGCGGCTTGTTTTTTCGACAGCTTCGGCAATCCACCCGACAGCCCACGCTTTCCAATCAGCATTAATAACTTTCTAGCGACCAACGACACCCACGTATTATATTCCGAGAGACGCGTCCAGGATTATTCATCGGATACCTGCGGACAGCACTGTCTGTTTTTTCTATATCATTTAGCCAGAGGTTACGACTATAATCATGTGATGAAACTATACAGCGATGATTATATCAAAAATGATAAAATGGTGTCCCTCTTTGTGAAGAGATTAAGACCTTATGTTTGTGATGATAAAATGTTATCCTGCGTTCACTGTGTGCAGACATGTTTGACCTATAAATAAAATAAAAAAGCTTACAACCATTTATATATATTTTTTTGTCGTCTTTTATTTCATCATAAGATACAATTCGTTAAAATTCCAACCATGCTCTTCGATTAACATCCGGTGACTTAAACACCAAGTCTTCAAAATATGGTGCCATGAAGCGTGAATTTTTTCGTGCTTTTTTAGGAGGTCTAGCGCGGGGTGGGGTGGTGGGAGTGTCAGGTTTACTCTTTAGAGATTTAATCACGGTCCTGACCTGTTGATTCGGCACTGTAGAAAAAGGGATGTTTAATTCGGCAAAAGCCTGGAGAAACTCCAACCATCCTAGAGGTCTCCGGTCATCCCGAACCTTTTGCGGGGCCGTCACATTTTTTAACAAATCGAGCATGTGTGAACCCTGTATGGGTTTACCCCTAAACACAAACTCACCCGATTCGTTCCAGGCACAGAGTTCTTTAGCTTTAGACATCTTGTCTAATATGTATTTGCTGGTTTTCACACTTCTCAAAGGCACATTCTTCAGAACTTCATTCACCACTTCCACCCCACCACCACCATTACCAATGTCTTCAACGACGGGTGCAGCAGCAGCTGGTTGTTCCTCTTTAGGCTCGGTATTGGGTAACGAAAGCGTTAAAACACTGTTCTCACGATCCCCTTGTCTAACGATGGTCAAAAACCTGGTTAGGGTATTTGAGTAAAGCTTGGCTTTTTCGTACGAATTCAGATCGGTGCGCTGTAAAATGTTTCTTATGGCGTCATCCAAATCGTTTTCCACACTCTGTTGAATGCTCTCACGAGCATTTTCACTCTTGATCTTGTCCAGTTGATGGTGCGGGACTAAATACATCTTCTCGGCGTACTCCATCCTAACGGTTGGCTATCAAGTTCGACAGAAAAGGCAGAGCTATATTTAGGAGGGGTAGAAGAAACCCGCCCTTCTGGTTGAAGACTCTTTTCTTGGCCGCTAGACCAATTTTTTTATTGGCCACAAATTTGATTTCAGTTTTTCTCCTTTTCAGTTTTTGGTACTGTTGTCGAGTGACCGGGATCGTACCGTAGAGGATGTTAAGCGCCAATTCACACAACGATAAAATGAATTCGTCGGACGCCGATGGTAAAATAAGGCGTCGTTGTTTAGGAGACGCTTTATGTAGCAGTTTCAACACCGGCAGATGCTTACAAAGTCTTGCGGACATGTCGATTTATCACGCTCTTCTTTTTTTTTTTCGGAACATAAACCACCTGACGGTCGGAAAGCAATCCTGTTCTGAGACGGTACTGCTCCGGAGTTTTTGCTTTATAGTCTATCATTAGGTATCCGAAAGATCGGTTGACCGCGTCGTGATAACACTCCATAAAGTATTTTGTGTTCCCGGGGTACATTTGCTGTCCTAGCAGAGCTACCTGATTGACGTCGCGAGGATTTTTAAACAAAATCATATAATTGGCGTTTAAGCTGATGGTTCGACTGGACTTGCCCTGTACAAATAAATTTTGCATTATATAAATGGCACTGAGATTACGGTGGTGGCAGTACTGTGTAAAGACTCTCTGCAGTTCCAGGTTGGCGCTAGCTTGCTGCATCAAATCATCCACGATGAGAAGATTTGCTTTGTGAACGGGTAGTAAATCATCATCATTGAGACTCTCGGGTATTCCTTGTACAAATTTAATGTCATAAAGTTTCAGTACATCGTCGTACAACGGTTGATAACAATCATAGAGCCATACAATATTTTCAATTTTCTTTGAAATTATATTCAATCCTTTCTCCAACAAAAGTTTTACAAAATAAGACTTTCCAGAATTGGATGGCCCACTCATAAGACAACTAAATGGATGTTGAAGTCTGAAATCAAAATTGGTAACATCCAACGACCCTCTGTGCATCATCTGATCAGTAGCCATAAGGAACTGTGGTGAAATCGGGCAAAAGCCTGCGTTTATTATACACCACCTTAAACTTTTTAACGACTGATTTATTGTGCAATGTGAGAGTCTTTTTATTCCTCACTATGTTCTCAGTGTGAGCCAGGATGTATTTGGTACCATCGTGCGACGTCACATACCCGTCAACCAGGCCAATCAGGGATTCCAGGCAGATAGCTCTGGAATTTTTCGCATTCAGAGTTATACCCTTAGCTTTCATGCACACTTTACCTTTCGCCATTCTAAAACCATACGATTTCGGGGCGCTCGAGCAAAATTCTACAATATGGTCCCCGTCGTCTAGCTCGCTCGTCAGCTCACCCAAATGATCCCCTAGAGGCGGCTCCCAGTCTCCGTCCCTAGACACGAAAACGACTGAATCCGTATCAGAGTATAAAAGTCGGTCGCCGAGTCTGTCCATCAATTCATACAATTCCAGTCTGGCGTGCGCCGTTGTAAACGCCCCTATAAACACGTTAACGTCGCGCGTCTTACAAACATCGTCTTTGGTCGGCTTATGTTGAACGAGAGCTACGTCGTCTGAGACGAATGTGAAATAGGACAACGTGTCGGTATTGCCGAAAACGATTCTGGTGAATTCTTCGGGTTCGTTCACCAGAGACGTTTCAGGCAAGTTTTCCCTAAGACAGAATCTTCCCCACAGCAAATTCATGATTAGCTTAGTGATCGCCCTATGGGCGGCGTTGTATTTGATCTTTTCAGGATCGAGTTGAACCCCTTCTTTTTCAAAATACTCACGAATGTAAGTCTCTTTCTCGATGGCCGTGACGACAGTCGACGGGTACCCGGACGCTTGTTGCTTCAAACGCAAAAACGTTTTCACGTAATCGACAAACAACGTGTCTGACCGTTGTGGAACATGCCAAACCTCGTCTATCTTGGCCACCACATAACCCTTCTCGACGGCTTTTAAAAGCTCGATGCTAACCCAGGTCCCCGAGAGAGATCTTTCCTGATCCGTGTGGCTGCAGCTCGTGGTCTGATTTTCCTCATGAGCGCAGGTTCTACATAGCGGGAACATGAGTTTTCCTTTGCATCTGTATGGGAGAACGGGATGGAGTAATTTGCGGGGAGGGAGCACGGTCGCTTTGATAAGTCCGTAATAATTTTCAATCGGTTCAAAATCTTTGAAAATGATTTGCGGGTGCTCGATCGGATAGGTTTTCGTAGCCTGGCAAAAGGGGTAGAGACTGGTGAAATCGAGGTACTTTATTTTCTCACCGTCGGTCACCTTGTGATAGAGTTTATAAGCGTTCGTACGGCCTCCGAACAACGCATCTCGCGGCTTCACTCTCACTGGAGCAGAGTAATCGCTCATAAATTCTATCACAGAGGGGTCGGTCTTTTTCATTTTGCTCCATTCGCATTCCCAAAGGACCTCGATTTGCAAACCGTACGCGTTCTGCAGAATTTCGACCTTATCGTCAAATTGTCTCCTGAGAACCCCATAAGGTACTCCTGATAATGGGTGGCTCTGATGGGGTTCAAAACGACAGTCGTGCCCGTGATGGACGCAGCCATTGTACTCTAACCCGTGCCTAGACCCGTCCTCCCCCTGGTAGTAGCCGTCTAAAAAGTACTTACCGAAGGATACTTCACCGTAATTTAGAGCGTGGTGTACGTCGACGTTTCGTGTCTTTTTGACAAATTCGAGCCATTCAATTGATCCGCTCGAATAGGTCTTGCTCTGTTGCACGTACGCTTTGTTATGCGTGAGAGCCAGCGTATTTTCCTGGAGAAAATGTGTTTTGAAGACACCCATCGCACAACTTGCTATGGTCACGAAGGAAAAAGGGTCTACTTTTGCACATTCGATGAACGACTTCCGATATTTCATACATCCTTCACGTAATAAGACCACGTCGTTAACGCCGTACTCGTACAGTTCTTTCTTAAAGTGCCCTCAACTGTGGCGTACCACGCATCGAACTTTTGCTGATCTTTGTCCGACATGTTATCGTAGTTGTAAAACTTTTTGTCTGGGTACGGTCCGACATAGTTCTCATTTTCGACCCTGTTGAGCAGATGGGGAAAGTAGCCTTTTGCTTTCGTCTTTAAGTCTAACGCCGCAGGCATTTTCGCAAGAGCGAAAGGAAAAAATGAATAACTATCGATATATCGTTGATCAAACGTTTCGTCATACATGTACATTATTTTGCACCCTTGCATGATGAGATCGATCGTCAACCCGGCCTGGCAGAAATACTCCAGGATTAGAAAGGAGTCAAATCTGGAGGCATAATGTGCTATGAAGCAGTAGCCTTCATATTGAGGTTGTCTGAAGCGGTTGATTAGCTTAGCAATACATTGAGTACCGTGAGCAAAATATTTCCTCCCTTGGACCTGATTGCGCAAACAAAATTTGCCACGTGCTTACCGTTTTCATAACGCGTTTCAAAATCGTAGAAGATGTATTTCTTGCACAATTCCTTAGGCGCTAGGGGTTGTATGAAGCATTGGTGCGACCCCTCATCCGGTAAAATTTCGCGGCAATGTATTTGTCCGGGGCGCATTTATGTTGGTTTTTCTTGTTTCCCGGTTTAACCGTGTAACGTCTGCTACATAGTTTGCAGTATTTTATAAGATCACAAGCCGGATGTTCATGACCAGGGGCGGATTTTTTTTATGCATTTCGAAGCAATAGCGCGATTTACAGTACCGCAAACAGTCGGAACAGTGGATGATTTGTTTAGGGAACGTGTAACATTCCGCGTCGAAACATACGTTGCAGGCGTGTTTACATCGATGGTCTCTGCGACATGTGTAACTTTTATAGCAAAATTCGCATACGTATGGTGAACCGATGAACGCGGTCAAATTCAAAATCATGTAGTAATGGTCATTGTCCAGATAGAGGAACACCGTTTTGGGATGAGGCTCATCGTTATTTTTGTACGTTTCTAAGACCGAGGCATTAGATCTGTGAAATACCACAATTTTAATGTCTAGCGCACGTTCAAACGAAGCTATGTCGCTAAACCCGATTGGATCTTGGATTGAGAACCCCACGCTGTTTTGGATAGCGGCGGCCAGTTTTTCTAACTCACTCTCGGGGTGTTTGGGGTTAAGAAAACGGGCGAGACAAATAGAGAAACACAAATTATTTGATATATTTATAGGACAAAATAAACTCGTCTTTTTCCGTTTAATCACCTCGCCAACGGCAAGATCTGTAAGTTTACGGCGACGACCCCCACCTTGTCTGTTCATGGCTACAGAAGCATCTACTTCTACGGAAGTGTCCGATAATAACCAATCTTCGCTCTGAAGGACTTTTTCAATTTGATCGTAAAGCAAATTAACGTCGTAATTATTGCCGGGTGTTAAAACGACGCTGATGGGGGTTTGTAGACTGGGAGCCGACACGGTTATATTAATGACGGGGGTATTACCACCAATATCTCTAGCAAAGGTAACAATCTCGCTCAGCGTGTCGTGCAAGTAGGTATGATAAACGGCTAAATCTGGAGAGTTAATCACTCGCAGATTCATGGATCTTCTCAACGAGACACTATTGAAACGAGGTCTTGGTATAACGTGATATCCGTTAACGTACCCACCTTCGCGAATCAGTGCGTCAATGTCATGAGGACTTAATCGATCGTCGCGTGGAGTATCAACAATTTCTATAGGATCTGCATCATTGTCGCTAGGATGTTCTGCACTATCGCTGTCAGGATCGCTGGTAGGCGGGCTATTTAAAACACCGCCGTATTGTAGATACGGATCATAAAGATTAGCATTTGGATTGACAGCTAATTCAAAAAGATCCAAATAATTTTGGTCGGGTTGTGGAGATTCAAGCGTTAAAAGTTCGTCAGGCAACAGACTCAGCATTTCAATCTCGTCCGGTGTAAGTTCTGCATAGAGCATAGAGTATATGAAAAATCAAAAGCATGAATGTAATATAAAAATCAATACATGATAGGTAAAGAAAAACGACTACGCTCATAAAAGTTTAATGGAATACAATTTACCTCCGTGTTATAAGTGTTAGAAGGAGATGGTGTATCGGGAGCAGGATTTCAATACTGTTTTCGGTTGACATACAATCGCTTCAACTTTCTCATTCACGAATGATTTCAAAGCTTGAATGTGTCTGAATGTTTCATTGGACATGTTCTGAATAAATCGATCCTGAACATCGAATCTGCTACGTGTCTCAAGGTGTGAGGCGCGAATCTCACTACGCAATGCATCTAGTCTACGACGGTTATCGATTTCTGCGTTACGAACGCGAGTATCCAGCAGAATCAGTTTGTTGTTTATACCATCCTGTACGTCACGCAACTCTATGTATTTGTTATTTATATCAACCTGTCCGTCACGAAACTCTTGGCGTAATGTCTCTACTGCATCAATAAGCCTAAGCATCAGAGGAGTTTCGTCGGCTGGGTGCGGTACAGCTGGGTGAGCCACTTCTTCAACTTCGATGTCTTCTTCCGGCGAGTAAAAAGGATACGGAGTATGACCGGCGCTCGAGATTGTTGCGTTGTCACACTCGTTGGTCGAAGAAGACTGGTCCCAAGCGTGGACTTGACCCATACTCCAGGTAATCACAGCGTTGTTGTCAACATCATCGGGGGTTCTACCCGAACCGGCTGTGTAGAAATATAACAGAAAATCTTAATGGTATAGTTCAATTTAAGTACAAATAATAATAATGTAGATAGTCTTACCATAAAGAAATACGCTGTCAAGACTCGGCTCAGGACTGATTGCTGGGATAAAGCGGGTTGTTTTTCTCTCAGGACTGGTCGGTGAGGTAGAACGAGAAGATTTCCTAGTCTTCTTTCTCAAAGGCTCCCCGCTCGGCCCGGGGCGCTGGTCTGATGTTGAGTCGGTATAAGCTATTTGATCCTCATCATGCGCCAGAGTGCGGTCAGCTACTTCAACGGAGTAGTCTTCATTATCTTCTTGAGTGTGGTGTGTCAGGGGGAAGCCAGGTTGACTGGCAAAATATATGAAATCTAAAATAAAATAAAAATAAATTAGATAGCTCATAGGTGTAAGAAAAAATTACATCGACGGTGAGTCTTGTTTTACCATTCTCTCCGCTGTCTGCATCAATTACCACTGTAGCTACTGTGAATTAAAAAGAAAATAAAAATAAATTAGATTGCCATAGGTGTAAAAAAAAAAAAAAAAAAAAAATTACATCGACGATGAGTCTTGTTTTACCATTCTCTCCGCTGCCTGCATCAATTACCACCGTAGGTACTGTGAATTAAAAAGGAGAAAATTAAAATACATTCATTTTTTAATTGATAAAAGAATAGAAAAAGATCAGCCCTCACATGTTTCGATCGCATCGAAAGCGCCACTCTCGGTATTTGAACCTGGGGGAAAAAAAATCCTGTTATGAATGGAAACAGTTGTGAGTCGTTTATATGGTTGTTTGACGACACGCCTACAAAAAAAAACAAAAAAAACAACAATTATTAAAAAATAATAATAAATAACTAAAAATTAAATAATTTAAATAATTAAAGTAATTATAAAAATGATATTACTACAAATAAAATATAATAATCATCATTAAAAATAAAATAATTAAAAAATAAAATATAATAATTATTAAAAATAAAATATAATAATTATTAAAAATAAAATAAAAAAATCATTATTTTCATCATGTTATATCACTCCATGACTCAAGGAGGCACAATTTCACCATAACAGTATGCTATATCACCCCGGGACTCAAGGGGGCACAATTTCATCATAATAGGATGCAGTTTTAACTCCGGACCGCAAGGGGGGCACAATTTCAGCATAACAGGATGCAGTTTTACCTCCGTAACGCAAGGGGGCGCAATTTCACCGTAACAGCATGTTATATCACCCCGGCGCGCTAGGGGCACAATTTCCCCGTAACAGGATGTAGTTTTAACTCACGGTCACCAGGGGCGCAGGGGAGTTGGTTAGTTTACCGTATCAATAACATGATGTGTTTAAGACAGTGCTTTTATGTTTAAACATAATCTGACAATATATCAAAACAGATCGATCTGCCTTGTGAAACACATACGGATCAAAACTAGTTTTGATACACGATGTCAAACATATTTAAGAGCAGTTAGCAACGTAGCAAGCGGTGCTAAGCTAAACCTATGCATTTCTAACACGAGCGGTGCTAAGCTAAGCCACGAATAATAACACAGAGTGCGCTCTCTTCATAAAAACAAAATGAATAGAGCGCTAACCGCCGATTTAATACAAACAGAAATGCTAGATATCAAACAGAATCGTGGCATAGCATAGCAACCACCGGACACTTAGTGTTAGCAAGGCCTAGTCTTTTCATAATAAAAGCTCTGCAATGCTGAGAAAAATACAACATTATAATTTGTGTTTTTCTGAAGCTTATACGAAACAACATGTTCGAAACAGCATGTTCATATAGTGATATCAATAACATAATCCGCGTGTGTATTTAAAACTAGTTAGTAAACAGTTTTAAACATTAAAAATAAATAAAGGCAATAACACACCATAGGATAATGTAGGATGTTTTAAAAAATCATATTATTATTATAACAGATAAAACCTGTAGTCTAAAGAATGTTTAAAACACTATAGCTGATTTTACAAATCATACTGTTATGGTGAAAACATACCAGCATCAACAAATAAACATAATGCTGACTTTTCCTTTATGTAATGGAGTTACACTAGATAAACATAAACCAGTTGAAAACATCAATAGCACATTGCATCCATATTTAAAACAATCATATTAAACTAACACCATAGGACGATGCAGGTTGTTTAAAAAAATATCATATTATTATAACTGATAAAACCTGTAGTCCAAAGAATGTTTAAAACACTATGGCAGATTTTTAAAAATCATACTTTATGATAAAAAATTACCAACATCAGCAGATAAACATAACTTTTAAAGTTAACTTTCAGATAACTTTTTCCTTTTATGCATAGGAGATTTGAGTTAGACTAGATAAAGCATAAATAGTATAATGTATCTATGTTTAAAACAATATTGCATAATGGATGATGTTTTAAAAAAAATCATATTAATACTTACAGTTCTGCATATTTGATGAGATGATCCAAAGATGAGATGAATGACCAGAGTCACGTCAAAAGTTTTCTGATGATTTGATTTGACTTGAGAACAGGTACTATTTATACAGGAATATGATGGAAATATGAAGAAAAACGATGTTGAATCTCCAATAGGTGGCGCCATTGTATCGCGCATGTTAAGCGTCTTATCTCACCCCGGCCATGACCTACATAGAGTCTCATTCTCTGCTGTGTAACTCCCTAACTCGCTATAGAGAGATCCGGCATTATCATGTGGGAAGGAAACTCCTGCTCTCTAAACATGTAAGATTAATTTTTGATCTAAACACACACTTCATTGTTTCATGCAATTCAATAATTTTTTTTTAACTGTCTGGACTTTTTTTGTGGCTACATTTTATTTAAACTGGTATGGTTGGTTTAGTGAATAGTTACATTTATTTATACTGTGTGTGTGTGTGTGTGTGTGTGTGTGTGTGTGTGTGTGTGTGTGTGTGTGTGTGTGTGTGTGTGTGTGTGTGTGTGTGTGTGTGTGTGTGGTTTTAGAAAGATTTTATTTAAACTGAAATGTCTGCTTCAGACATTTATTTATACTTTTGTGTGTGTGTGTGTGTGTGTGTGTGTTGTGTGTGTGTGTGTGTGTGTGTGTGTGTGTGTGTGTGTGGTTTTAGAAAGATTTTATTTAAACTGAAATGTCTGCTTCAGACATTTATTTATACTTTTGTGTGTGTGTGTGTGTGTGTGTGTGTGTGTGTGTGTGTGTGTGGTTTTAGTAATATTTTAGTAATATTTTATTTTATATTCTTTTACAGAAGAGATAAACTGGTCAGAATGCAAGGGCGGCAAAACATCAGCTTCAAAGACTTAAAAGTATCAAACTAACTTCAAAGTAACAAGTATCAAACTAACTGTCACATCCATACATTTTGACAGAACTGTAACCGGAAGGGCGGAACTAGAACTATCTGTCACACATCAATCATTTTGACAGAAGCTTAACCGGAAGGGGGGCGGGAACTAGGTTTAAAGGTAACAGGAAGGGGCGGAACTGGGTCAAAGTTTAACAGGAAGGGGCGGACCGGAAGGGCGGGACGGGTCAAAGGTAACAGGAAGGGGCGGGACCGGAAGGGGCGGGACATGAGGCGGGTACCAAGGGGGCGGGAACCGGACAGGGGGCGGGGCCATCAAAGTTAGCCACGATCAAATTTTGACAGGTGGTGTATGGTATGAACTACTAATGACTGAAGGCTAAAATAAAAATGAAAATAAAAACAAAAACAAAAGCACGAAATAATTATATTAACCTGCATTTGATTACCCCATTATAATGGTCACTTTCATAAAAATGTAATTGTAGTTTTAAAACTCCACATATGGCACATTTATTGTCTCCAACAACAAATATGTTAGCAATATCATATGTATATTTTAGTTAGAATTATTGCGCTACTAGTCTATTGTGCTCGTCTGTTTGGAGAATCATAAAGAGGTCGGGGGCGTTTGTTCAAAAAAGATTGAGAACCACTGGTTTATGCGAAAATAATTAATTGGAAATACGTTGGAAATCTTTTCTAGCATTCACAGATAAAGATGTAGCTGTAAAATGTAAGTTATGCACTGATAAAAACACGTCTCAAAGGAAATAAACCGCACACACATCTGTCAAAGCACAACAGCGCTAGCCGTGGTAAACGCTTATGCTTTTGTTTGAATAGCTTATAAATATAAAGTATTCTCATGTTTCAGAAAACTTGAGTCCTGCTCATTTCCCGCAGAAGATCACTCTGTGTCCTCCGCTCATTTTTTATCCATAGAAATGTGTTGCTCACTACTATAAACCCACGTGACTGGCTGATGGTTTCTGTGCACAGTGTGCAGATGCGACTAATCCATAATCAAATTCATCATCGATTATTTCCATTATCTATTGCATTATCATTTGTTGATCTAAAAAGAAAACAAGATGGCGGACGTCACTGCAACAAGTGCTCCTGGGTTTGCCAGAGCTCGTCTTAAACCAGAAATATATAAGACCAGATTGGATTCAGGCTTCAAAGAAAATGTTGTTTGTTCCACTACTCAACGGAATATCTCTCACAAAGGAGCACAGAAAGACGCATCAAGAGCTGTCTTAAAGTCCTTAATGAATGTGGGGACAATATACCAAAATTTGTATCATATTATTTGGACGAGCTGCCACCTGTGACTTTTTCCAACATGGACGTCTGTGGCCTTCTTAGTAAAGTTGAGCAACTACACACTGATGTATCCGTCTTGAAACATGCGATGCACCGACAATCTGAAACAGGTGAAGGTTTGAGTGCAGTTGCGGCGGACGTGAGCCGCCGGGTTTGTGCCCTCGAGCAGAACGCTGCCCACGGTGGTGCGGGCTTTGATGCGCCGAGGGGCTGGATGGAGAATGCAAGCACCACGCGCGCTACTCACTATACGGATGTCGGTGACGCGGATGTTTTGGCGGAGGTGCCTGAAACAGCAGACGACAGACACCGAGGAGAGGCTCCAAGACCCGTGCTTCAAGCAATGGAGAGTATTGCGCCAGCACCTAGCCCTGGGTTGACGAGGCTGTCGCCTGGGTTACCCAAGTGGAACCAGGTTGTAAAAAGGGGGCGTCGGAAGCGCACAGAGGAGTCCCAAGTCCAACAGGGAGTACGCACTGGCAAATCTGTGTTGGAACGGAGGGCAGCAAAAATTGTTGTGGGCACTGGTGCGGCAAGAGACATCAAGATGATAACAACAAAAAGGGTGAGTGTCTTCGCCAGTAGGTTTTCACCTGATGTAGATGCTGAAGTATTGTGCGCTCATCTTATGCATAAACTTGGGCATGAAGTATCATGCGAACGGATTGCTACTGTAAACAGCAGATACGCATCATTTAAAATAACTGCTGAATGCAAAGATGTTGGTGATATGTATAAACCGGAACTATGGCCAGAGGGAGCGTATGTACGGCGCTACTATGAACCACGTAGAGTCGGAACCGTGGGTGCTAACTTTAAAGTGGCTACTCTACCTTCTGCCAATACGAGTATGCCTGATAATTGCATGAGTGCCAAAGTATGATGTCTCTATGACGAGGCTGACTCCAGCTCCTTTTTCGCCAGCTCCTTATTCGTCGAACTATTCGTTCCACCTTAAAAATGTTGGATGGTTGGTAACCCTCGGTGCTTTTGGCCGTATTTCTTAAAGGAACAGTTGTTCGTGAATTATGAGCCTGTTGATCGGGCAGTATTTTGAAAATATGTACTCCTGTAAAAATTATCTTGTTTGCCTCTGTAAATGTTGTAGGCTACACTTCCTGGTAAATTTAACAAGACTGCTTATTCTGAATTTAAGTTCCATTTCTTACTAAATGTCTTTTAAAAGTATGGAGAAAAGTGACTATGTTTACAACTGAGATTTAATGTTATGTAATTTCTGATCTTTATTAGAAGTTATCAATTACTCCAGTCTAACATTATATATATATATATATATATATATATATATATATATATATATATATATATATATATATATATATATATGTAGGTTATATATATATGTATGTATGTATATATATATATGTATGTTATATATATATATATGTATGTTATATATATATATGTATGTATGTGTATATATATATGTATGTTATATATATATATATATATATATATATATATATATATATATATATATATATAATACACACACATACATATATATATATATATATATATATATATATATATATATATATATATATATATATATATATATATATATATATATATTGTTAGACTGGAGTAATGGATAACGGATAACTTCTAATAAAGAACAGAAATTACATAGCATTAAATCTCAGTTATAAACATAATGAAAGAAACAGGAATGTACAGGTATAGATAAATTCAATATTAATCGAAATCCTGCATTACAACATTTTCTGATGTGTTATTGTTGAAATATGGTACCCAGAACATGCCCCACCATTGCAACTTTATGTGCCGACAAAGCATATTGGAGGTGTCATAACTTTATCTTTTCAAAAGTTCTCAAAAAAAGGGGAACGTAGAGGTATAGATAAATCCAATAGTAATCGAAATCCAGCATTACAACATTTTCTGATGTGTTGTTGTTGAAATATGACACCCAGAACATGCCCCCACCATTGCAATTTTATGTGCCGACAAACCATACTTGAGGTGTCATTTCTTTATTTTTTCAAAAGTTCTCAAAAAAAGAGGAACGTAGAAGTATAGATAAATCCATTATTAAACAAAATTTTACATTACAACATTTTCTGATGTGTTATTATTGAAATATGACACCCAGAACATGCCCCACCATTGCAACTTTATGTGCCGACAAAGCATACTCGAGGTGTCATAACTTTATTTTTTCAAAAGTTCTCAAAAAAAGGGGAACGTAGAGGTATAGATAAATCCATTATTAATCGAAATCCAGCATTACAACATTTTCTGATGTGTTATTATTGAAATATGACACCCAGAACATGCCCCACCATTGCAACTTTATGTGCCGACAAAGCATACTAAAGGTGTTATAACTTTATTTTTTCAAAAGTTCTCAAAAAAAGGGGAACGTAGAGGTATAGATAAATCCATTATTAATCGAAATCCTGCATTACAACATTTTCTGATGTGTTATTGTTGAAATATGGTACCCAGAACATGCCCCACCATTGCAACTTTATGTGCCGACAAAGCATACTGGAGGTGTCATTTCTTTATTTTTTCAAAAGTTCTCAAAAAAAGAGGAACGTAGAAGTATAGATAATTCTATTATTAAACAAAATTTTGCATTACAACATTCTCTGATGTGTTATTGTTGAAATATGACACCCAGAACATGCCCCACCATAGCAACTTTATGTGCCGACAAAGCATACTGGAGGTGTCATTTCTTTATTTTTTCAAAAGTTCTCAAAAAAAGAGGAACGTAGAGGTATAGATAAATCCAATAGTAATCGAAATCCAGCATTACAACATTTTCTGATGTGTTATTGTTGAAATATGGTACCCAGAACATGCCCCACCATTGCAACTTTATGTGCCGACAAAGCATATTGGAGGTGTCATAACTTTATTTTTTCAAAAGTTCTCAAAAAAAGGGGAACGTAGAGGTATAGATAAATCCAATAGTAATCGAAATCCAGCATTACAACATTTTCTGATGTGTTATTGTTGAAATATGACACCCAGAAAATGCCCCCACCATTGCAATTTTATGTGCCGACAAACCATACTTGAGGTGTCATTTCTTTATTTTTTCAAAAGTTATCAAAAAAGAGGAACGTAGAAGTATAGATAATTCCATTATTAAACAAAATTTTGTATTACAACATTCTCTGATGTGTTATTGTTGAAATATGACACCCAGAACATGCCCCACCATTGCAACTTTATGTGCCGACAAAGCATACTGGAGGTGTCATTTCTTTATTTTTTCAAAAGTTGTCAAAAAAAGAGGAACGTAGAGGTATTCATAAATCCATTATTAATCGAAATCCAGCATTACAACATTTTCTGATGTGTTATTGTTGAAATATGGTACCCAGAACATGCCCCACCATTGCAACTTTATGTGCCGACAAAGCATACTGGAGGTGTTATAACTTTATTTTTTCAAAAGTTCTCAAAAAAAAGGGGAACGTAGAAGTATAGATAAATCCATTATTAAACAAAATTTTGCATTACAACATTTTCTGATTTGTTATTATTGAAATATGACACCCAGAACATGCCCCACCATAGCAACTTTATGTGCCGACAAAGCATACTGGAGGTGTTATAACTTTATTTTTTCAAAAGTTCTCAAAAAAAAGGGGAACGTAGAGGTATAGATAAATCCATTATTAAACAAAATTTTGCATTACAACATTTTCTGATTTGTTATTATTGAAATATGACACCCAGAACATGCCCCACCATTGCAACTTTATGTGCCGACAAAGCATATTGGAGGTGTCATAACTTTATTTTTTCAAAAGTTCTCAAAAAACGGGGAACGAAGAGGTATAGATAAATCCATTATTAATCGAAATCCTGCATTACAACATTTTCTGATGTGTTATTGTTGAAATATGGTACCCAGAACATGCCCCACCATTGCAACTTTATGTGCCGACAAACCATATTGGAGGTGTCATAACTTTATTTTTTCAAAGGTTCTCAAAAAAAGGGGAACGTAGAAGTATAGATAAATCCATTATTAAACAAAATTTTGCATTACAACATTTTCTGATTTGTTATTATTGAAATATGACACCCAGAACATGCCCCACCATTGCAACTTTATGTGCCGACAAAGCATATTGGAGGTGTCATAACTTTATTTTTTCAAAGTTCTCAAAAAACGGGGAACGAAGAGGTATAGATAAATCCATTATTAATCGAAATCCAGCATTACAACATTTTCTGATGTGTTATTATTGAAATATGACACCCAGAACATGCCCCACATGCCCCACCATTGCAATTTTATGTGCATACTGGAGGTGTCATAACTTTATTTTTTCAAAAATTCTCAAAAAAACAGGAACGTAGAGGCATAGATTAATTCATTCTTAAACGAATTCTTGCACTACAACATTTTCTGATTTGTTATTGTTGAAATATGGTACCCAGAATATGCCTCTCCATGCAACTTTTCAGAAAATGTTGTAATGCAATAATTTGTTTAATAATGGATTTATCTATACCTCTATGTTCCCCTTTTTTTGAGAACGTTTGAAAAAATAAAGTTATGACACCTCCAGTGTGCTTTGTCGGCACATAAAGTTGCAATGGTGGGGCATGTTCTGGGTGTCATATTTCAACAATAACACATCAGAGAATGTTGTAATGCTGGATTTCGATTAATAATGGATTTATCTATACCTCTACGTTCCCCTTTTTTTGAGAACTTTTGAAAAAATAAAGTTATAACAACTCCAGTATGCTTTGTCGGCACATGAAGTTGCAATGGTGGGGCATGTTCTGGGTGTCATATTTTAACAATAACACATCAGAAAATGCTTTACTGCTGGATTTCGATTAATATGGGATTTATCTATACCTCTACGTTCCCCTTTTTTTGAGAACTTTTGAAAAAATAAAGTTATGACACCTCCAGTATGCTTTGTCGGCACATAAAGTTGCAATGGTGGGGCATGTTCTGGGTGTCATATTTCAATAATGACACATCAGAAAATGTTGTAATGCTGGATTTCGATTATTAATGGATTTATCTATACCTCTACGTTCCCCTTTTTTTGAGAACTTTTGAAAAAATAAAGTTATAACACCTTAAGTATGCTTTGTCGGCACATAAAGTTGCAATGGTGGGGCATGTTCTGGGTACCATATTTCAACAATAACACATCAGAAAATGTTGTAATGCTGGATTTCGATTAATAATGTATTTATCTATACCTCTAAGTTCCCCTTTTTTTGAGAACTTTTGAAAAAATAAATTTATGACACCTCCAGTATGCTTTGTCGGCACATAAAGTTGCAATGGTGGGGCATGTTCTGGGTGTCATATTTCAATAATGACACATCATAAAATGTTGTAATGCTGGATTTCGATTATTAATGGATTTATCTATACCTCTACGTTCCCCTTTTTTTGAGACCTTTTGAAAAAATAAAGTTATAACACCTCCAGTATGCTTTGTCGGCACATAAAGTTGCAATGGTGGGGCATGTTCTGGGTGTCATATTTCAATAATAACACATCAGAAAATGTTGTAATGCAAAATTTGTTTTGATAATGGATTTATCTATACGTCTACGTTCCTCTTTTTTTGAGAACTTTTGAAAAAATAAAGTTATGACACCTCCAGTATGTTTTGTCTGCACATAAAGTTGCAATGGTGGGGCATGTTCTGGGTGTCATATTTCAATAATAACACATCAGAAAATGTTGTAATGCAAAATTAGTTTTAATAATGAATTTATCTATACTTCTACGTTCCTCTTTTTTTGAGAACTTTTGAAAAAATAAAGAAATGACACCAAGTATGGTTTGTCGGCACATAAAATTGCAATGGTGGGGCATGTTCTGGGTACCATATTTCAACAATAACACATCAGAAAATGTTGTAATGCTGGATTTCGATTAATAATGGATTTATCTATACCTCTACGTTCCCCTTTTTTTAAGAACTTTTGAAAAAATAAAGTTATGACACCTCCAGTGTGCTTTGTCGGCACATAAAGTTGCAATGGTGGGCATGTTCTGGGTACCATATTTCAGTAATAACACATTAGAAAATGTTGTAATGCAGGATTTCGATTAATATTGGATTTATCTATACCTGTACATTCCTGTTTCTTTCGTTATGTTTACAACTGAGATTTAATGTTATGTAATTTCTGTTCTTTATTAGAAGTTATCCGTTATCCATTACTCCAGTCTAACATATATATATATATATATATATATATATATATATATATATATATATATATATATATATATATATATATATTAGGGCTGGGCAAGTTAACGCGTTATTATCGCGTTAACGCATTTATGAATTAATGCCGACAATTTTTTTAACGCACGTTAACGCAGTTTTTTTTTTTTTTTTTTTTTAAGTCCGTTGCTCACTGGCTCTGAATACTACACACACGCCTACAGTCAAACCATGGATCACAGGAGGGGTGGGATGTTGGTCAGCCAGCAAATAACCCACCCAAACAAGCAGTGGAGAGACTGAGAGGCTTTGGCAGGTTCTCTCAGGTGAACAGAAAGGGAGACAGCGCTCCGCGAGTGAATGACAGGCGCGGATAGTAACTAACGGCTTCTGTGCGCTACGCAGCTGTAGCCTTTTTAACTTAAATTAAAATTATAACGTTACATAACTTTACCTGACAGGCCTGCGTTTAGTTTAGCGGGGATGCTCTGCCATGGGAATTCCCTTCTGTTGATGTCCTGATAACTATTTAGATTCTGGAAACTCATAAACAGCGAGCCGAGGATCAGTCTCTCTTCCAATGATTTGTGCTGGCTGCGCGTCGTGTACAAAAGTTATAGACAATTCAACGTCGGCAACGGGCGGGCGAGGGCGCGTGCGTGAGGCGAGCTTGACCGCAACAGTTTCACAGGAACGTACCCGTTTTGGAGGTACACGTCAGGGTACGCGCGCTACACACAGCCTACGGCGTAGAAGTATATTGGGCTTTACCTCTGTTTAATGTAGCCTAATCTTAGTGTAACCATGGCATGACCAAACCTAAGCTACTATCAGAGAAGTAACGTTGGTCGACTTATATCTGTAGTAGTGGTCATGACCTCTGACTAAATAGACTGTTTCTGCTGCTCCCTGATAAAAGATACCTGTTGATACCTGTTCAGAAAAAAAGAAAAAAAAAAAGAAAACTGGACTCGTTTTAACTAGATAAAAGGTCATGCCCAGTGCCAAATAGCTTTGTTTTAATATTTGATTTGATTACATTAATTTTTAAGTTGAGATTTACAATAAATATTTTATTGCTACCGTATAAAAAGAATACTGCTGGTATAAAGCACCTTATTTGCTTAAAGTTTTTGCAAACCACATGTTATTGCACTTTTGTGTATATAGCAGTACATTTAAATCAAAAGTGTGCAATACATTACTTTAGAATTCATTATTCAATTTTGAGCGTAACAATGCGATTAATCGCGATTAATCGCAGAAATTCATGCGATTAATCGCGATTAAAATTTTTAATCGTTGCCCAGCACTAATATATATATATATTAGGGGTGTGCAAAGCAACCGGTATTTGTATCTGTATTTGTATTTGTTGAGGGGGGAAAAGTATTTGTATTCGTATTGTATTCGTATGTGTACCCCGGGGGGGGTGGGGGGGGGGGGGGGGGGGGGGGGGGGGGGGGGGGTGCTATTTCATGACGCACACACGCAAGGTCTCTCGCTCTCTCCCTCACTGCCATGCGCGCTACACGGTTTGAAGCAGTTCTGTCTCGCATGCGCGCTCTAGATTTACGGGAGATTTGAACTAATTTGCGGGCTTCAGGGAGACTTGGGATGACTGCGACTCTGTCAACTGCCTATTGTCTGAATACCTCGCTAACAGAGCTACGTAAACAGAGCGAACATGAGAGCATCCGACTGCAGACGTCAATAATGCAGCGTAATGGAATAATCTCCTGATAAAACTCCGCTTCCCGAAAGTTATAAACTGCCCACGGAACCCAGTTAAGGTACACAAATCTATTCAACAAAAATAGTGATGCAGTTAAGTGTTTTTTCGCTCAGCCGAGCCCTCTCTGTTGCTGTGTGCAGCTGTCAGTCACCTCTTCCTGAACGTCACTCACGCACTCTAACTCACTCATCCGGGCATGCACTGCGGTCTCGTGAGAAAACGCATCTTTTTGATATAAAGTTTTTCTTTTTCCCGAATACAAATATTTTTTAAAGTATTTGTTCGAAATAAGTATTCGTAAAAAACACGTTATTTGTGCCTATCCGAATACCGTATTCGGGTTCGGCTCCACCCCTAATATATATATATATATATATATATATATATATATATATATATATATATATATATATATATATATATATATATATATGTATGTATGTATGTATGTGTGTGTATATATACACTACCGGTCAAAAGTTTTAGATCAGTAAGATTTTTTATGTTTTTAAAAGAAGTCTCTTCTGCTCACCAAGGCTGCAATTATTTGATAAAAAATACAAAAAAAATAGTAATATTGTGAAATATTATTACAATTTAAAATGACTGTTTTCTATTTTAATATATTTTAAAATGTAGTTTGAAAGCTGAATTTTCAACATCATTACTCCAGTTTTGATCCATCAGAAATCATTCTAATATGCTGATTTTATGCTCAAAAAACATAAATTATTATTTTCAATGTTGAAAACAGACGTGTACCATTTTTTCCCCCAAAATTCTATGATGAATAGAAAGTTCAAAAGAACAGCATTTATTTAAAATATAATCTTTTCTAACATTATAAATGTCTTTACTGTAACTTTTGATCAATTTAACTCATCCTTGATGAATAAAAGTATGTTCTAATTTCTTTCCCCCAAAAATAAAAAATAAATTCTTACTGACCCCAAACTTTTGAATGGTAGTGATTAATGTTACAAAAGCTTTCCATTTCAGATCAATTCTGTTCTTTTGAACTTTCTATTCATCAAAGAATCCTGAAATAAAAATGTAAAAAATTGTTTTCAACATGGATAATAATCATAAATGTTTATTGAGCATCATATTATAATAATTTCTGTAGGATCATGTGACACTGAAGACTGGAGTAATGATGCTGTAAATTCAGCTTTGATCACAGGAATAAATTACACTTCACTATATATTCACATAGAAAACCGCTGTTTTAAATTGTAATAATAATATTTCACAATATTACTGTTTTTTTTTTGTTTTTTGTTTTTTTATCAAATAATTGCAGCCTTGGTGAGCAGAAGAGACTTCTTTTAAAAACATAAAAATCTTACCGATCTAAAACTTTTGACCGGTTGTGTGTGTGTATATATATATATATATATATATATATATATATATATATATATATATATATATATATATATATATATATACACACACACACACATACATACATACATATACATATATATATATATATGTAAAGACTTTAGGCGGGTCTAATCCCTGGGGAATTTGCATATCATAATTAATAATTGGTAATTAATAATTATTCATACATGTTTGGATTAGATCAGTCTTACATGTTAATAAATCTCCCTCTAAGTGAGAATCTGTCATTTTACCTGTATGTATACATGTGAAATCCTTTCATTTTAACCACAAGTTGATTGCAGTTAATTACACAGACCACGTCTTACAAAGCAGGCAAAATTAATTTAGCTCAATTGTCAGAATAATATTGTGGGGTTTTCCCCAATATTATCTTACTTTATAGGATTGCAGGAAACGCAATTCTCTGGCCAGAAGAATTGGGCTTCCTGCCCCATAATAAGTACTCTTTAAAATATTAATTATTTAAATAATTAATTAATTCGTAAAGCTTGTAGCATAAGATCTTTGGCACTTAAGAAACTTGAGAATGAGCAAAGAGAATGAATCAATCAGTCAAGTGAATATGATGATTTAATAAGGCATGTCTACTTATACATTTACTACGTTTACACGGGAAATACATACACGATATGTATTTACAAACACTTAGCAGTACACAAACAATAAGACAATGAACGAGTGAGTGTGTGAGATATAGAGATAGGGATAACTTACACGCGTGAGAGCGAGTAAGAGAGAGAGAAAGGGAGTTACATTCACCTAGACAGGCAACCCCTCCGAAACAACACAAAACACATTCTTAATGCTCTGAAAACAGGGTAACCTAATTTTACTTGCATGTGGAATGGTTCTCTCAGGTGTTGCTGTGTTCCTTGAGCGGCTTGCCTGGTCTAGGCGCGTTTTGGACGGCAGATCTTTTGTTCTCCGTGCGCGTGCGTGAGCTGAATCCTTGGTTCCGTGGATAGTCACGTGATGCGGCGCGAGTCTTTGAACAGCGGTTGGAAGTCTTTGAGTTAACATTACCAACGGAAAATAGTTCGACTGAGTCCGTTTCACTTTGTGGAAGTGAACAGAGTCGACTACGAAAACAAAACTTTGACTAACAAAGAAAAATCTCCGAAGGGAGATCCCAGATAAGCGCGTGGGCATCTCTCAGTACGACGCGTCACGTGGTTACGTGCGCGTGCTTCTTCTTCAGAGAGAGAGAGCGTTTGTTGCAGTGTCCCTTGTAGTTGGATTTGCTGAAGAGATATGTCACGCGGGGTTCTTTTCACTCGTCGATCGGAATTAAACCCGGGGACTTATCTTAAGACTTAAAACACAAACTAAACTAGAACACATAAAAGAAAGGCGAAAAAGCTCGCCAGGAGGCGAGACGTTACATCATGACACGCGGACATGGACGTAAGAGAGTGGGCGGAGCTGCGCTCCTACATTTATCACATCGGCGAAGTCCAGCCTCTTCCCATTGACTTGGCCAATCAAGAGGCTGAAACTCACAGGCGGGACTTCTGGTTTTATGATCCTTTGTCTTGTCGAGATCGACTTTGCATGTTTTATGACGGTGCCGTAAAATGCGTTCAATTTTACTCCAGAGATGATAAAACATCGTAACACACATCCTATGGTTTGTACACATACAGATATGGTTTGGTCAGATCAAGAGGATTCTAAAGATATGAAGAACAACATAAGTTGGATAATACTGTAAAGTTATACATTAAAAGGCATACTTTCCCAGCATTTGTAGTTATTTTAGGACTACGGTACGGTCGCAGATAACCATGGAATCTGGGTAACAGACACACATATAAGCATATCAAAATATATCTCAATAAAGTCTTTATATGATGACGTTAGAGGTTTGTGTATGTGTGTGCGTGTCCATGAGAAGATGTTCTGAGTAATCTCCTGGTCTCTCTTGGAAGGAGAGGTTCGTGATAGTATGTAAATCAAGGAAACATTAACCCATTAGAGTCTCCAAGGGCGCACACACCAAACACAATGGAAAGTCATGAGATGAACATATATCACAAAGTTATGCATAGGATATATATATATATTAGAGTTAAAAAGGTTTCATTTTTCCTTCTCCAGGAATCAAGTCCCTGCACATTCTTTTGAGTCATAAATCGGTAATAGGAAACCAAACTCAAACAGTGTTAGCTGGCTTTGGGGGAAGCTTCATGGGCTTGTGTGTGTGTGTGTGGAATGTGTTTGTGTGTGTGTGTGTTACATTCAGGCTTTCTGCGCCTGAAGGCTTTGGGACTTTAGCAAGGAGGTATTTAATTATCCAGATTCACCCAAATACGCTACATTTCCCCCTTTTCGTCGGATGATGTCCCCGTGTGTTGGACATCATATGACGACAAATCATCACCATTGGCGGATGGCAGGTGAATCATGATGATTGGGTAGGAGGTGCTGTTAGGCTGAGGCTGAGGGCTCAGCTTGATAAAGTTCGACGCAGCCTCCAGCGTGGTACCCTCTTCCTGAGGGTCCCGTGGGCTTGGCTGTAGATGTTCGCATCTCGTTGAGCCTCCTGTGCAGGATGACTGTCGAGTGTCAGGGTGTAGTTGATAGATGTAATGTCAATTAGCTGGGATCCCCCTTTTGCAAACCACAATTCCCTTCCTGGAGCTAGGGTGAGAGTGTGGTTCTTGAAGAAGGATGGGGCTTTTTGGTACTTGGATGCGCTGCTCTGGCTGAGCAAGGTGACACAGATCACTTACAATCTCTGCTTGGGTCTCGGTGACTTGAGTGCGAGGCTTGGCTTTAGCAGGGCAGCTTGTGCCACTGATCTGCAGCCCGCAGGTTCCGTCAGGGTTGTCTCTGAGGAAAGATTTGTTAGGGCAGGGATAGTAAATGTCTTTGGTCAATGTGCACATGTGTGGATTCGGAGCTGGGGACAGCTTGGTGTCGCTGTCATGCAAGGCAATCACGTACGGCATGCGGATCTTGATGTGAGTGCTGCCTTTCAAAATCTGACATGGACAATGTTCTTGAGCCGGTGGATTCGGCTTGACTATGATGGGTAAGTTCAGGGGAACGTCCCATTTTCTCTGCTTGTGGTGATGCAGAGTGGGATGGCACTACCCATGAGAGTAGGCAAGGTGTATTTTTAAAGAGTCAGTTGGCGTGGTGATGGCGGACCCTGCACGGTTTGCATGATGCCTAAGGGTATCAGGTGCGGTGGGATTCTACCCATGGCGAGGCTGTCGATGGAGGAGTTCACCCCCCCTTAGCAGGTTTGTCATCAGGGCTGTTACCAGCTGATTTTGAGCAAAGTCATTCTGGAAGACGGTAAACAGCTGTTTCATGGAGTTCACTGTCGGGGTCAGCAGAACGCTGTGAGTGTTGAAAGTTACCACAGTTCCCTATTGTCTTGTCGATGGGCTGCAGGGATGCACTCTGTTGTGAGTGGCTCTGTTCTCTGTGGAATCTCAGTCTGAATTTTGGCTGCATGCCGTCCGACGTTGGCGAGGTTTACTGCATTCATGCCGGACATACAAGTGTTAAACAGAGTTCTGACGGCAGTGCGGCGGCGGTTGTGGCCACCTGGCTCCGCTAGCGTGACAGTCATTTTCTCAAGTTGGTCGAGCATGTGTTCGACATCGGCCTCAGTGTGCGTGAGGGCCTCCTCTGTCCGGTGGCACCTACCCAGCTGTATTGTGTCGTTACGCCGGGGTAGTGCGTTCTGTAGGCGTTGCGAGGATCAGGTGGCACAGACCTGAGTGCGGGTCCGGCAGAAAAGGGAGTCCTGGTTGTTCCCTTAGGACGATGCTTGGTGCCGGACCTAGTGAGATGTCCAATTGCGGCTGTCCTCTGGTTGGCTGGAGGCACAGCAGCATCCTGGTAAAAGTGAAAGGGAGAGAGAAGAGTGAAAGGGAGGAAAAATTTCAGCGAGTGTCGTCCTTGGTTGGCTAGGACAGTCTTTTCGCTTTGAGGACGCCGGTATGCCACTTGCTTCGGTGTCTTGCAGGTGTCTCTGGTGCTGCGGTGTGCAGCACACGGTGCATCACGGGCATAGGGCATACATTGGCATTACCCCCCTTTTGCACTGTGGCACCACAAGCTGTGGCGCGGTGATGGCAACAGGTGCAGAACGCTTAATGTTTGTCTAGTGCACGTGGCATGTGCTTGTTGACTTAGGTTGTCTGGGGCACCGGCTGTCGGTGGGTGCAGACGGCGTTCGTGGGTGGTAGGAGGGGTATGAGAGGTGGTTTCTCATAGTGTCCGTTGTTTTGTCGTCAGTCTTTGGTAAGCTGGAAGGTAAAGGTCAGGTGAAGCAGGGCTCTGTGACATTTTTGTCTTGTGGTGAGAGCCTAATGCATGACCCTAAAAGTTCAGAACCATGGTTTAATTGGTTCGCTAGGTATGTAGCATAAAGCTAGGTGTTTCACATGTAGCTAGCTAGTGAAGTGTGTCTTGTATCTTATCTTAGCTGTGGATGTTAGGAGGCTAAGAGGTATGTGGTTCCGAGATTATTCCATGGAAAGGGCATAGCCGAGATGAAATAAATGCCTTAAGATGGTTCTTATGACTAAATTATTTCTCTGGACTTAACTAGTGGTTCACTACGGCTTGACGAAGTGAATGATGGGGGAAAAAGGACAGCTTTCCTATTCAAATTATGCTTATTATCAATCCTCTGGACTATAGTTGTGCCCTAGTAAATTGTTGAAGTTACTTGTGTTGCAGGGTCACAAAAATGAGTACACTTGTTGAAAATAAAACAAAATCACAAATAAAGGTGTCTCTGTTTCCTTTCTGGGCCCTATGGGAAATGGAACCACATTTGAACAAGAGAGGAAATAAAAATAAATTTTAAATCATATAGATGACCGAAAAGTAAAGGGAATAGCTGAGTGCTATTAATATCAAGGTCAAAGAATAAAATAAAATAAAAATTAAAGAGCCAAAGCAAAAAAATTAAAATTAAAAGCAGAAACAAAGTGATCAAAACAACGGGAATGATCTGAAGGCGAGAATAATCAGTGGCATTAGTGACTAAACTTTGGATTTGCCTGGGCCAACACTTTATAGTGGGTTATAACGGTTGCTTGTTCGAGGCCACATCGTGTGTGTCCCATCAAAGGATTAGTCACCTGCCGATGAAGATTCCTATTGCTATATGAATTCTTCTCTAGCTACACAGTTTACATGTAGTTAACTTAAGTTTAATTAACAGGGTATCTTCAAAGTTAGCAAGACGGTTAGCAAGGGCTATGCCTCAACTAGTGAAGGTGAACTTTAGCTAAGAAGAATTGCAAACACGGAATGTGAATAATTAGGAACCCTAACTGGTGTTAAGGAAAGTATTTAGAATACTGTGCACTGTGTAAACACAAGCGGTGATTAAGGGTTCGAGTAAATTATGCTAACTGCTAATTGTAGAAGTTATTATTTAGCTTAGCCTAAGCTGGATGGATGTTAGGTTAGGTTAGCGTGGCGTAAGCTGGAAGGATGCTAGGTTATCTTAGCGTAGCGTAAGCTAGCTGGATGCCATGTTAGTTTAGCTTAGCATGAGCTGGAAGGATGCTAGGTTAGCTTAGCGTAGCGTAAGCTAGCTGGATGCTATGTTAGTTTAGCTTAGCGTGAGCTGGAAGGATGCTAGGTTAGCGTAGTCACCTAGGCTGGTTTGTTTACAAAGTGACATCACAAGTTAGC
This sequence comes from Chrosomus eos, assembly GCA_036326025.1. NCBI lineage: Eukaryota > Metazoa > Chordata > Actinopteri > Cypriniformes > Leuciscidae > Chrosomus > Chrosomus eos. Next base: position 176,374 of record JAZAVI010000052.1, read on the forward strand.
ACTTCCTGTGACAAGTCGTTGTCATGGAAACTAGAGCATGTCAGACAATTCAAACAGTCCCTAAAGGCTGTCTGTACATCTTACATGAATTATGCATGTTTAAACGGGTTAATAGGGTGCAACTTTATTTTAAGTCTTTCTAGGACTCGGTGTTACATGAAGTAAAATGCAGATGCGTTTTGGCATTAGCTACTTTTACTCATGGAACTCTTCTCTTTATTTTAAGCAACTTATCCTATTTGTTTACAGAGTAAGGAAATAGATTTGCTGGGAGTCAAAGCTTGTCTAAGCATATATAGTTACGTCCCTCTTGTGCACTACTGCTGACTTTTCAGCGATTAAAACAGTTTTGATCACTAGGTAGCTCTCTGTTTGTAGATGCAGCTAAAGTTTAGGTGAATTACATCAATCAAACAATAATTTGTAAGGCCTTTACATTTGTAGAAAGGGGAGCGTCGCCCAGATCTACCTAGATATAACTTTGTCCTGAGCTTTCTTTGTTAGACACAGGTTTAGTCATACTGCAATTTGGATTTCTTTTAAGCAAAGCAGAATAAACATCGGTACAGTTTACAGGCTGCTGAGATGAGGTTTCTTCATCAAACAGACTTACGCTTTACGGCTTAACATGCTAATTTTAGTTGGAAATCTAAGGCTATTTTACTTAAAGTAGAGATGTCAATTCCAGCAATCGTTTATCTGCATTTAGACAAGCCAGCGATCAAAAATGCGTACTGCACATTGTGTTTTAGTTGGATCGTAACGATTAAATGCACGCCCATAGGTTAACTGTAGTTTAAAGCTCGGGTGGTTTCACTCAACTCTGACGTCGCAGTGACGTATACCCTATTTGGAGCTAGCGTTTCCTGTAACCCTTCATTGTCATAGAAACTAATGTTTAGCAGTGTCATTTCAACCAGGATGTTGCAAATGCTTGGTTCGAAAGAGTCGTGCATAGTCTGTTGGCAGGTGAGGCTTACACGTCCATTCAAGATTTTCTTTAAGTCAGTAAAATTCTAATTTTACGAATGCAGAGTCTTGCAACTCTTTGAGCAGACATTTTCATCTACTTTTAAAAGTTCTATGTTCTATGCTGATCAGGGACCCTTTTAGCAGAGTCTTGCACTGTGTTCGTGCAGTGTCTTCTGGTTTTGCAGTTCAAAGTCAGTGGGGTTTTAGGAATTCTTTCTGAGGAGGCCTTTTGTGTTAGAGGCCTTCTGCATTAGGTCACGCATCGTTGAGTAAGCACTGCGTGGTCTTTGGCGAGCTGTGTGACTGGAGGGGGCAGGGTTCTTGAACTTTGGGCCCCGACGGTCAGGTTCTGGAAGTCTAATAAAGCTCATAGCATTCTAGCAGGTCTTTTGCCCATCAGAAAGGGGTACGTGTCCATTTGTAAGATGTACCCCGAGTGGGTAGGCCTCAAAAGGACCAATTGTCAGGTAAGTGGGAGCTCTCTGTTTGAGCCGGAGGTCGTTCTGGCTGTACGACTGCACGTTCAGCTCGCACATTTGGGGTATAAGAGTTCGATCTTCGCTCTTAGCTATAGCATTGAGTCTTTCAAAGAGTTGAGCTGACATTAAAGTGAGGTCTGAGCCGGTGACTTTCCCGTGTTTCAAGGCTCACCTCATTGTCTAGAGTGATGGGTAGGTAGAGTTTCCGGGCCCACCCCCTTTTGATCAGTTCTTTTGGGGTTTCGGTCCCAGCTGTGGGAAACTGTGCGGTCTCACTCAGGCTGTGCAGCTGTCAGCTGTGGTGGCTGTGTGCTGCTGTCACTTTGTGATGTGACAGTTTGCTCTGTGTCTGTGGCTGACGAGCAGTGTTCTGTGTGCCTGTAGGTCTTACGCTCAGGTATAGGATGTAAAGCTCGTACCTCTTGAATTTTTGGAAAGTCTTTTGTGAAGAAGCTTTTCAGCGACTTCAGGGTCTCGGCTGTCTCAGACGTGGCGGCATTGTGTTTGTCTGATGCGTGCTCAGACTTGGGCTTACCAGTGGCCTGGAACGGACTCGACTCTCTGTGAACAGGGCTATGGTGTTATGGGGCGCCCTCTGGAGGCATCTCTGAGTAGTGTTCAGAGACAGTAGATCGTGGGGTTTTTCAAAGTCTTTTCGGATTCTGGATCAGAGAATTCTTTAATGAAGGCCTGCCGCAGCGGCTGGTAGTCTCTAAGAGTGTTTCAACTCTGTGGGAAAAATGTCAAGTTCGGCTTTGAGATCGTGTCTCTGTTGAGTAAGTTCATGGATTTCAGCTCGGCCCGTGTGTAAGTGGTTTCAAGAGCCGTGGCTTTAGTGTCTCTTTCTTTGGGTTCAGTCTCTGCTGAACGAGCTTGTGGCTGGTAGCACGGGCCTCTTGCAAGTTTTTTTTTTTTTCAGGCCGTGGCTTTCGAGTCTTTAAGTTCGGCCTCTGCTCTTTGCAAAGGGGCTTCACTTTTGTCGGAGTTTCTCGTTGGGTTCCTCTCTGGTTCTTTTCTCTGACTGGTCTCTTCGGTCTGTGTGCCGATGAAGTTCAGACAGGGCAGTTTGAAGTCTTTCCACTTCCTTCTGTAGCTCGGGGTCGTTGTCATCCTCGGCTTGCATCCTTAGCGTTGCAACTTCGTGCTCCAGGGCTATGCGGCTCCTTTCATGGAGACGTGCTGGTGCGATGAGCTGGCAAGCGAGGTTTTGACGTGTCTGGCCGGTCTTTGTCGTGGGAGCTTTGGCTTGGTTTGTGCGCCATCAGCTTGTCCACGTCGCTCTTGGCTTTGTAGCTCTGAGTCACTGGCGACCTTGGGCAGGAATGGAGGTGTCATGAATCTCAGCCATGTGTCCAGGTTGTCCCAGCGGTTGTGGGACTGTAGGACCGGAACATACTGGTTTCGACTGTGGGCGAGAGGAACACAACACACACAGAGAGACCAAGCAAGTTGTTCTACGTTTAACGAGCTATAATACGGGCTATGCCGCGTATGCAAATTGTGGTTAACTGATGCAGACAGTTAAATCATTCTGTGGGACAATTTGGTTAGGTCATCATGGGCCTGAATAAAATTTTAACAGGGCGGTAGCTTAGGGGGTCACCTGTTGATGCTAGCGTTTTGTTGTCTAATTATTATTCGGCGTTCCTTGTTGTCTCAGATAGGTTCTGTCCTCTAGGTGAACTGAAAAGAACAGAGCACGACAGAAAAGAGCAGTGGCAAGATAGCAGAGTTTGAAGTAACATGCAACCATCCAAGATGGGAAGGTCTGTAATGAAATGGCGTTAAGAGTACACAGGAAGTGTTATAGGGGGAAAGGAGGCTTAAGCCTGCGGTTTGTGGCTCGGAGAGGAGGAGGGAGCCAAACACTTCAATGACCGGGGAAATCTCTAGATTCTGTGGCAAATATTAAGTGGATGGGTTTTAATACCTTTGTCTAGTTTGCCTGGGGTGAATTGAGGTCACTCTGGTTGGAGTCAGCATCGTGGTTGGTCTTTCTGTCGTCCCCAAACGCTTGACAGCAGTGTCCCGGGCCTTTCGTGCATCTGTTCCGATGTGCTCCCTCTCACGCAACCTGACTTTGAATCACAACCGGCAGTGCCAAATTGGTGATGTCGTGTTGCGGGCCGCACTAACGGAGAGATACAGGAAAGTCCGAGACTCGCGCTCAGTCAGTGCTGGTGACGCAGGTCAGATGAACCAGCGTGCTGGACTCCAAGCAGAGATAACTGTCAAATCACCACAGCTATTTATTGGATTCTACCTATAAATACAGAACAGTGTGAAGCTTAACAGTGAATGAAAGCTTTCTTGTTTAAACTGAATTGAGTAATTATGTATGTAGAAAATAGAAGCAAAGGTTTTCCTAAATAATGGTAAAAAAGGAAATTATGAAAATGATGTTATTTATCAAAATAACTTAACCCCCAAAAAAAAGAAAAATTCTCTAAAAAAAAAAATTTACCTTTATTTTTATTTATTATTATTACTTTTATTATTAATAAAAATTAATAATCAAAAGTAATAAAGTAGGATGGACCCCGGGAGAAGACAGGCAGTAGTGGCGCGTTTGGGCCACAAAGGGGTTTGGGTCACTTCCTCTTAGGGGTCAACCTGTCTGACAGAGACTTGGTTGAAATTGCACTCAAACTGGTTTAAATACAATTCAAATCAAGCGTATGTTAAGTGGTACAGTTGTCATAACGTACCAAATCAAAATTATTAAAAATAATTTGTAAAAGGAAATATAGAAATAAAGCTATACAACCATTCCCAACAGGAAAGGAGACTTAATTCAATTTAATCTTGAAATTTGTTTGTTTCAAATCAAATTTGAGTAAGTGTAGGAAATTAAAGGTTGGCATTATGTATGATGATGATAATAACCAAAATAAAATCAACTGTGAGAAGGCCACTTCAAAACAGAATAAGAGTAGGAGATAGGAGATGAGCTGACTTAGCAGGGGAAGGCCACAAGGGGGCCGCACTACTTAAGTGGTCATCAGAAACTGTTAATACTTACTTTTGAATTTTTAAATTCAAATGTGGTTTGAACCCAATTCAAAATAAGTGTACACAGTCAGGAGTGAAACATGTTTGTAACACTGGAACTTGCACATGCATTGAAAGTTAGGGACACAATTTCAGGAATTCATTGGAACACTGAAATGGTGATGAGAGGAAATTATTTAGGAAAGGCTGACCTTGTTATTAGTGTCCACACGATGGCGACATTTCGCTCATGCAGGATGAAGTCAGGGGGCGGTGCGTATTCGAGAAACTGTCAAGCACTTCGGCCTAAGGGTTGCCCTCTAGTGTTTGTCAGCGGAATAACATCCGGCCTGCTTCCATGTGTGATTCAAATTTGAGCGTGCAGACGCTTTGCTTTCTGTAGCGATCACACTTATCAAAATTAAATCTCAGCGGATTTTTTTGGTGCTATGTTTTAACAAACGGCGTGGCAGAATTTTTTTCCTCTACAAACACACATAGGGACACAGGAATTATACGTCTGTCGTTCGGATCCAAATACATTTATCAAATAGCATTTGACTAAAATGTTTTTAGGTTTTGGATTTGTCGGTGCTATATTTCAACAACCGGCGTGGCAGGATTTTTTTCTCTACACACACACACATAGGGTTCACAGGAATTAGGCATCTGTTTTTCGCTTCCCACCAACAATTAGCACTATGATTCATACGTGTTCGCTTATAAGTTTTAAACCTCAGCGGGTTTTCCCTATTTCGACACGTGTGCACGGAAGGATTTATTCGCTTCCCCACATTAATAGGAATTATACGGACAACAGGAATTATACATCTGTCATTCGAATCCAAATAACATTTATCAAATAGCATTTAATGATTAAAATGTTTTAAGGTTTTGGATTTTTCTGTGCTATATTCTAACAAACACGTCTGGCAGGGCTTCTGCGCTGCGCATAAACAAAACAGGAATTATTCGTCTGTTTTTTCGACTCCCATAACATATTATCAAATAGCACTTATGATTAGATATGCTTTAGGTTTTACAATTGAGTAGCTAAGTCAATTTTTAACCAGGAGATATATCGTTAATCTAACGACTATAATTATCAGGCCTTTTAGGTTGAATACAGGAGCATCGCTGTATCCAGGTCCTCTCTCGCTCTGTTCAAAAGATTCTCGTTTTGAAACAGGCTGATCAAAAGACAAATATATTAACATGTAAACGTCTTTACAGAGGTAATATCTCTTTTGCTACGAACTACAGTTTACATTCAATACTTAACCGTTAATATCAGTATTACGAACTGCAATTCATTTTAGCAATTACAACGACTAAAACGTTTAGGCCAATTTAGCAGTTTGTAATGTGCTCCGCTGACATGGACTGGCTTTGTGCCTTCTCAGTCAGCTGGTGAGTTCGCATTGCGTTCACTCACCCGAGGTGCGCGTACAATATTAAATCACATTATAGACAGACTGAAAACTGATCTCTTTTGCTCAAAACAAGTTTAAAGTGTGCCTAGCATATTCCTCCACCATTCTGTAAAGACGTTAGGCGGGTCTAATCCCTGGGGAATTTGCATATCATAATTAATAATTGGTAATTAATAATTATTCATACATGTTTGGATTAGATGAGTCTTACATGTTAATAAATCTCCCTCTAAGGGAGAATCTGTCATTTTACCTGTATGTATACATGTGAAATCCTTTCATTTTAACCACAAGTTGATTGCAGTTAATTACACAGACCACGTCTTACAAAGCAGGCAAAATTAATTTAGCTCAATTGTCAGAATAATATTGTGGGGTTTTCCCCAATATTATCTTACTTTATAGGATTGCAGGAAACGCAATTCTCTGGCCAGAAGAATTGGGCTTCCTGCCCCATAATAAGTACTCTTTAAAATATTAATTATTTAAATAATTAATTAATTCGTAAAGCTTGTAGCATAAGATCTTTGGCACTTAAGAAACTTGAGAATGAGCAAAGAGAATGAATCAATCAGTCAAGTGAATATGATGATTTAATAAGGCATGTCTACTTATACATTTACTACGTTTACACGGGAGATATATGTATTTACAAACACTTAGCAGTACACAAACAATAAGACAATGAACGAGTGAGTGTGTGAGATATAGAGATAGGGATAACTTACACGCGTGAGAGCGAGTAAGAGAGAGAGAAAGGGAGTTACATTCACCTAGACAGGCAACCCGTCCGAAACAACACAAAACACATTCTTAATGCTCTGAAAACAGGGTAACCTAATTTTACTTGCATGTGGAATGGTTCTCTCAGGTGTTGCTGTGTTCCTTGAGCGGCTTGCCTGGTCTAGGCGCGTTTTGGACGGCAGATCTTTTGTTCTCCGTGCGCGTGCGTGAGCTGAATCCTTGGTTCCGTGGATAGTCACGTGATGCGGCGCGAGTCTTTGAACAGCGGTTGGAAGTCTTTGAGTTAACATTACCAACGGAAAATAGTTCGACTGAGTCCGTTTCACTTTGTGGAAGTGAACAGAGTCGACTACGAAAACAAAACTTTGACTAACAAAGAAAAATCTCAGAAGGGAGATCCCAGATAAGCGCGTGGGCATCTCTCAGTACGACGCGTCACGTGGTTACGTGCGCGTGCTTCTTCTTCAGAGAGAGAGAGCGTTTGTTGCAGTGTCCCTTGTAGTTGGATTTGCTGAAGAGATATGTCACGCGGGGTTCTTTTCACTCGTCGATCGGAATTAAACCCGGGGACTTATCTTAAGACTTAAAACACAAACTAAACTAGAACACATAAAAGAAAGGCGAAAAAGCTCGCCAGGAGGCGAGACGTTACATCATGACACGCGGACATGGACGTAAGAGAGTGGGCGGAGCTGCGCTCCTACATTTATCACATCGGCGAAGTCCAGCCTCTTCCCATTGACTCGGCCAATCAAGAGGCTGAAACTCACAGACGGGACTTCTGGTTTTATGATCCTTTGTCTTGTCGAGATCGACTTTGCATGTTTTATGACGGTGCCGTAAAATGCGTTCAATTTTACTCCAGAGATGATAAAACATCGTAACACACATCCTATGGTTTGTACACATACAGATATGGTTTGGTCAGATCAAGAGGATTCTAAATATATGAAGAACAACATAAATTGGATAATACTGTAAAGTTATACATTAAAAGGCATACTTTCCAAGCATTTGTAGTTATTTTAGGACTACGGTACGGTCGCAGATAACCATGGAATCTGGGTAACAGACACACATATAAGCATATCAAAATATATCTCAATAAAGTCTTTATATGATGACGTTAGAGGTTTGTGTATGTGTGTGCGTGTCCATGAGAAGATGTTCTGAGTAATCTCCTGGTCTCTCTTGGAAGGAGAGGTTCGTGATAGTATGTAAATCAAGGAAACATTAACCCATTAGAGTCTCCAAGGGCGCACACACCAAACACAATGGAAAGTCATGAGATGAACATATATCACAAAGTTATGCATAGGATATATATATATATTAGAGTTAAAAAGGTTTCATTTTTCCTTCTCCAGGAATCAAGTCCCTGCACATTCTTTTGAGTCATAAATCGGTAATAGGAAACCAAACTCAAACAGTGTTAGCTGGCTTTGGGGGAAGCTTCATGGGCTTGTGTGTGTGTGTGTGTGTGGAATGTGTTTGTGTGTGTGTTTACATTCAGGCTTTCTGGGCCTGAAGGCTTTGGGACTTTAGCAAGGAGGTATTTAATTATCCAGATTCACCCAAATACGCTACATATATATATATGTTTGGAAGTTTTCCTCTCTGTCCTGCAGTTGCCACGCCCATTTTCCTTTGCCACTCAGCTCCCCACGCAGTTCACCACACCTTTAACTAATTAGCTCCAATCAGCCACAGACTTTATTAGACAGCACCTGTACACAGCCCTTTCTCTTTGTTTCCTGCCACATGGAGGAATCCTTGTGTGTTGCTGCTGGAAATTGTCTCCTGCCCTGTGTGCGTTATTGAACTATAAATCACACACACAAACACACACCTACACAAAGAAACCAAATAAAGAAAGAGTGTAATTAAAGTGACTGGACAAGACTGTTCTTACCGACACCCTCCACTGGTCTCAAGCCAGCTACCTGCACATCCCTATCAAACCTCCTTTTCATGGTCCTTCGAGCCGGAGCCATTGACGACCAGTAGAGATGTCCAGTCACTCCTTGCCTTCGTTACTTCAGCGTCCTCACCGCCAAGCCCAGCGTCCTGTACGCTATGATGACTATGTCATGGAATATGGTCAGCAGCCACGGCATCCTGCTGAAGCACCAGAGCCATCACCGCTTCACTCTGCAGACATCTTTGGGGTTGGACCTCAGTATCAACCACAGCATGAGTCCAGCGAGGAGGAAGAGCCACCTCAACTACCCAGTGAGGAAGAGGAAGAGCCAGCAACAGAGCCTCCCTCACCCGTCTCTTCTGGGAGAGCCCTAGCCCCTGAGTACCCACGTGACCCTCATGTAGCCTCAATTCCTGACTCTCAAACTGAGCTCTTACAGCAGTTACTAGAAGAAGTAAGAAACCAAGGTAGACTAATCCAGCGCTGTATGCTTGGTAAAGGCCAACCCTCAAGGTCTCGTTCAGGACCATCCCCTGAAAACCTTGGCCCTCAGTTAGTAGCATCACAAGCCCAGTATGCTGCAATACCACCCCAGGCTACCACAAGTGACTATAAGCCCTTTTCTTCCCCACCTCGGCAGCAGCTTCCTTATCTACCTCCTGTAAGCCGTGCCCCTGCCATTCAGCTTCAGCCAGCTCAGTCCTGGCAGCACACGAATCCTTCTGACCATAGTCAGTTCCTTGCCACCTGTCGAGTCCCAGTTTCACGTAACCCCTTGCTCCCAGCCTACATGTTGTCACCTCAAATTTCGCCTAGAGCTATGGCCCACTCTGCCCAGCCAGCATACCAACCCAGCAATGTGCAGCCTCACCAGCTTATTCCTGCAGCCCCACCAAGCCATTTAGCTCCCCCTTCAGGCCGACTGCAGTCATATGGCAAGGTAGAAGGTCCCTCATTCCCTGATCTTACTAGAGAGGATGAAAGCCAGTATATAATGTTAAAGATGGCCCTATCCAACCTGTTGGACCCAAGAGAGTCGGAGCAGTATAAATATCATATCTTACTGGATCAAGGTAGATCAGGCGAAGCGGCTTGCCTTAGCTTATGTTTATGCCCAAGATCCCTACACTCAAGCTATTCGGGCCCTAGATGAGCGTTATGGCCAACCCAGACAGCTTGCTCTGAGAGAGCTCCGGGCTATAATGGAGATGCCTGCTATCCGGCTAGGGGATGGTAGAGGTCTAGATCAGTTTTCCCTTAGAGTACAAGCCTTAGTGGGTCTCCTCCAGTCCATGGGCCGTGAAGGTCTCTCCGAGCTTACCTGTGGTTCACATGTCGAGCGGCTACTAGAAAAACTACCCAGTGAGCACTTTTGTCAGTTTAAGAGAAGCATGAGTTTGACCAAACCAGGTCCCCTTTCCTATAACCTCCTAGATTTCTCCTACTGGCTGCAACAGGAAACCCGCTGCCAGCCCAGAAGGGAGAGAACCCCTCAGCCTGTCCGACCAAGACCACCACCCTCTCACCCATTCAGAGCTACAGCTATACTTCATGGTAGCAAGACTTCCCAAATGACCTCCCCTAAAGTCCAAATAGCTCCTCCTAGAGCCAGTCAGTTTCCCCCCAACGTCACATCCACACGCTGTCCAGTGTGTGCTTACTGTAACTCCCCTGAACATCATGTCAGTAAATGTGATGACTTCCTCCAGCTCACTGAAGATCAGAGAACTAGTTGGATCAAAGGACAGAAACGCTGCTGGCGATGTGCACGAGACCACTTTGCAGACCAGTGTGATCTGAAGGGACGCTGCAACCAATGCAATGGGAAACATCTGCAGGTCCTATGCAACATTAACCAGAGGCAAGTGCAGAACTTCTACCTAGACCATCCTAGCGATTGCAATAAAGTGCTGCTGAAGGTAGTTGAAGTAACCCTACGTAATGGAAACAAGTCCTTAGACATGTATGCCATATTGGATGATGGATCAGAACGTACGATCCTCCTGCATCCTGCCGCCCAGAAGCTCCAATTGGTAGGAGAGTCTGAGAGCCTGAAGCTGAGGACTGTGAGACAGGATGTCCAGACTCTAAACGGTGCCGCCGTGTCCTTCACTCTCATTCCAAAGGCCCATCCAGAGAAATCCTATGCCATCAGGCATGCCTTCACTGCTGATCAGCTTTCCTTATCCGAACATTCTCATCCTGTGAAATCCCTCCAGCGGCGCTACACTCATCTCCGTCAGATTCCCTTGAAGCAGCATGATAACGTAAGGCCCCTTCTACTCATAGGAGCTGATCATACCCACCTTATCACTCCAACACTGCCTGTAAAGTTAGGCCCCCCTGGAGCCCCTGTAGCAATCAAAACCCGTCTCGGCTGGACGTTACAGGGCCCTGCTAGAGATCTTGTTAGCTCTCCCTCCACCAAGTGTCACTATATCTCCTTTAAATGCCCACCTGATGACATCCACCACAATGTGCAGAAACTCTGGCAGCTGGACACAGTGCCTCCGAGGAACACAAAATTGGTTGTCCGCTCTAAACAGGACCAAGATGCAATTCACCAGCTGGAAACTCAAACCATCCGAATCCATGTTGATGACATCCTACGGTATGCCACACCTCTCCTCCGAGCAGATCCCTGGACTCCCCTAAAAGCCCCTAAGGAAGCAGTTATGTCCCGTCTTCGCAGCTGTGAGAGGCGACTGCTCCAAAACCCCTCACAGGCGGAGACCTATACCAGAGAGATCCAGAAGTTGGTTGATGCTGGGTATGTCAAGAAGTTAACCTTATCTGAAGTAGCAGATGCTCCTGAGTCTTGGTACATACCTCATCACATTGTGCATCATAATGGAAAGGACCGCATTGTATTTGATTGTTCGTTCTCCTATCAGAATCAATGCCTGAATTCACAATTGCTTCCTGGTCCAACCCTTGGGCCTTCCCTCCTTGGAGTTCTCCTCCGTTTCAGGCAGCATAGGATCGCCTGCTACCCCGAGATAAACCCCTTCTGCGCTTCCTCTGGCGTAACCTAGACAGTAGATCTCCTCCAACTGTATATGAATGGCAAGTCATCCCATTTGGCACCACCGCCAGCCCATGCTGTGCCATTTACGCCCTCCAGAGGATTGCCAAGGATGCACAGGCAGATGAGCGCATTACCTATTCCATACAGCATTGTTTCTATGTGGATAACTGCCTTCAAAGTCTCCCCACACCAGAGGAAGCTAAGGACCTCCTTCACTGCATGCGTGCAACCCTCTCCTCTGGTGGCTTTGAGATTAGACAATGGGCCAGTAATGACCCCAAGGTCATCTGTGATCTCCCTCCCGATGCTAGGTCAGACCAGGCAGAGCTCTGGCTGTCACACCATCCTTCCCTTGATCCCATGGAATCTACTCTAGGCCTCCACTGGAATTGCCATACGGACACCCTGAAATACAGGCACAGAGCCATTGAAGCTACTACTCCAACCATGCGTCACATCTACAGAGTTCTTGCGAGCCAGTACGATCCTCTTGGCTACATCCTCCCCTACACAACAAGAGCCAAGATCATTGTCCAGCACCTGTGGGCAAAAGCAAGAGAATGGGATGACCCAAACCTTCCCCACAACATCCTAGAAGCCTGGCTTTCCTGGGAAGGAGAACTCCCTAATCTCTCCTCAATAGTACTGCCCCGTTGTCTTATCCATTGGACAGTAGACACCCCCTCGGCCATCAAAGACCTGCACATCTTCTGCGACGCATCAGAGCAGTCTTATGGCGCAGTTGCCTACATGCGCACTGAAGATGGTCAACAGGTGAATGTGTCCTTCCTAATGGCGAGGTCCCGTGTTGCGCCCAAAAAACAACTCTCTATCCCTCGACTTGAACTGTGTGCAGCCCTCATTGGAGCTCAACTGTTCAACCTCCTCCAAACAGAGCTCACCCTCAACATCAGACAGGCTACTTTTTGGAGTGACTCTACCACTGTCCTCTATTGGCTTCTCTCAGACTCATGCCGCTATAAGGTCTTTGTTGGAACCAGGGTGGCTGAAATCCAGGAGCTCACCAAAAGCCAGGAATGGCGCTATGTGGATTCCCGAAACAACCCAGCTGACGATCTGACTAGAGGGAAGCAGCTGTCTGATCTAAGTAAGCCTTGCAGGTGGAACCAAGCACCTGCCTTCCTCCTGCAACCCCCTGACCTGTGGCCAACTAACCCCACAATAGATCAGGCCGAAGATCCTGTCGAGCTACGTAAGCCCAGTTTCTGTGGTGCTGTATTTCTTTGCCAAATTCCCTCTATCTCTGACCCTTCCCAGTTCACCACCTTTCAGGATCTCCTTGACTCCACTGCTGCATCCCATCATGGGATGGCAGAACCTCCTGCAACACCATCGGCAGCAACCTACCTTGAAGCAGAGATTGCAATCCTAAGACAGTCCCAGCTGGATTCCTTTGGAAATGATTTGGCATGCCTTCAGAATCACAAACCCCTTCCACATTCCAGTCGTCTTCTTTCCCTTGCTCCGGAACTAGATCCAGTGTCAGGTCTCATTCGAGTAGGCGGAAGGTTACGACAAAGCAGTGACCTGCCCCTGATGCCATACATCCAGTTGTCCTGGACCCTGCTCATCCGATTACAAAACTTATAATTCAACATTGTGATGACCACCTACATCATTCTGGTCCCGAGAGGCTGTTCGCTGAGCTGAGGAGGCGATTCTGGATCCTGAGGGGTCGTGAGGCTGTCAGGAAACACCAGCACAGATGTGCTAAGTGCCAGCAGTTCCGTGCCAAACCCCTTATCCCCCAAATGGCCGATCTTCCTCCTGCTCGCCTACGCCTCCACAAACCTCCCTTCTATTCCACCGGGATAGATTGTTTCGGGCCCTACACTGTGAAAGTAGGACGGCGAGTTGAGAAAAGGTGGGGAATTATTTTCAAATGTCTGACAACTAGGTGTGTACATCTAGATCTACTCAGTCACATGAATACCGATTCCTTTTTAATGGCACTAAGGCGCTTTATAGCTCGCAGAGGCAAACCTTTTGAGCTGCTTTCTGACAGGGGTACCAATTTCATCGGAGGCAACAGAGAGCTACAGGAAGTCTACCGATCCCTGACCCCTGACCTTCAGGCAATCCTGGCCAAACAGAGGATCTTCTTCACGTTCAACCCCCCACACGCACCCCACTTCGGCGGGATGTGGGAGCGTGAAATACGTTCCATCAAGATTGCCTTACAGACCACCCTAGGTGCCCAAGCTGTCACTGAAGAGGTGCTACGCACAGTGATGATTGAAATTGAAGGTATCCTCAATTCAAAGCCCCTTGGTTATGTCTCTTCTGATATTGCAGATCCTGATCCGGTGACTCCTAACCTGTTGCTCATGGGGCGGCATGACTCTTCCCTCCCCTTGGTAACGTATCCTGACTCTGAGCTGCACAGCCGCCGTCAGTGGCGTCATAGTCAGATTCTTTCTGATCATTTTTGGGCCCACTTCCTCAGAAATTATCTTCCTTCTCTCCAGTCTAGACAGAAGTGGCGCACTGATAATCCTAACCTCCAACTAAACACTGTCGTTCTCATTCTTGACCCTCAGCTCCCCCGGTCCCTCTGGCCAGTAGGTAAAGTGATTTCCCTCCATGCCGGCAAGGACGGGCGTTGTAGGATTGCAGATGTCCAGGTGGGGGACAAACAGTACACAAGACCCGTTGCCCGCCTCATCCCACTCCCTGCCCTACCTGAACCCCCATGACCTTCCACTCAAGCAAATTTGCAAGACAAATTTGGGGGCGGCTGTTTGGAAGTTTTCCTCTCTGTCCTGCAGTTGCCACGCCCATTTTCCTTTGCCACTCAGCTCCCCACGCAGTTCACCACACCTTTAACTAATTAGCTCCAATCAGCCACAGACTTTATTAGACAGCACCTGTACACAGCCCTTTCTCTTTGTTTCCTGCCACATGGAGGAATCCGTGTGTTGCTGCTGGAAATTGTCTCCTGCCCTGTGTGCATTATTGAACTATGTAAGTTCCATACGTTTCTCTTTTGATCGTATGTTAATTATGAGAATGTTCCCTTCTGTCTGTGTAAATGTACAAATATTTGATTGTCATTCAAATGGATTGTGGCCTTATATTGTGGCATTATGTTGCTAATTGTATCCCATATCATTTCTCTTTTAGAAACCACACACACACACACATACACAAAGAAACCAAATAAAGAAAGAGTGTAATTAAAGTGACTGGACAAGACTGTTCTTATCGACACCTCCACTGGTCTCAAGCCAGCTACCTGCACATCCCTATCAAACCTCCTTTTAAATATATATATATATATATATATATATATATATATATATATATATATATATATATATATATATATATATTAGACTGGAGTAATTGATAACTTCTAATAAAGATCAGAAATTACATAACATTAAATCTCAGTTCTAAACATAATGTCACTTTTCTCCATACTTTTAAAAGACATTTAGTGAAAAATGGAACTTAAATTCAGAATAAGCAGTCTTGTTAAATTTACCAGGAAGTGTAGCCTACACCATTTACAGAGGCAAACAAGATAATTTTTACAGGAGTATATATTTTCAAAATACTGCCCGATCAACAAGCTCATAATTCCCATACAACTGTTCCTTTAAGAAATATGGCCAAACGCACCGAGGGGGAGGGGTTAACAAACATCCAACATTTTTAAGGTGGAACGAATAGTTAGACGAATAAGGAGCTGGCGAAAAAGGAGCTGGAGTCAGCCTCGTGTCGCTATGGATATACGCGTCCTATCATATAACTGCCGTGGCCTGCGCTTGGGTCAAAGTGCTGAGGATAAAGCTCGCCGTTTTATTGTTGATCAGTTGCTGGAGCACAGTGATATTCTGTGCCTACAGGAAACATTTCTTGCTATGCAGGATTTAACGGGTCTGAACTCAATCAGTGACAGCTTTCACGGTGCTGGGGAGTCTACCACTGACCTCAGTCTGGGAATACAAAGAGGCAGAATCCCAGGAGGTGTGGCAATAAAAAGCTGGACTCAGCGATTAATGTAGTTAGGCTTGGTGTGGACTGGTGTATTGCTATACGTCTGACACAATGTGATAGGGAATTTATTATTTTAAATATTTACACTCCATATGAATGCCAGCAAAATGAAGAAGATTATGTAAATAAGGTTGCTTTTATTAGCTCCTATTTACAAAATGAGTGTTTTTCAAATATCTTTATCGTTGGGGATATGAATGCAGACATTTCAGACAACAGGTCAGTGTTTGCTAAACATTTAAATAACTTATGTACTGATAATAATTTAATACTGTCCAGCAGAGAGCTCCTGCCTGTTGATAGCTACACACATATAAGCGAGGCCTGGCACACCACGTCCTGGCTGGACCATTGCCTCACTACAGCCGATGCTCACGCATCCCTGACACATATGGAAATTTTATACGATGTATCCACTTCTGATCACATTCCGGTAAAAATGGTGATCAGGTCTGAGTACATACCGTCAAATATAAAGTGTGAAAATAACTCAAATCATGCTTTTTTGGACTGGTCCTCTCTTACATGTGAAGAAATGTCTTTTTACTATGAACATACTGATCAATTATTGAATAATATATATCTCCCTAGAGAGGCACTCATGTGCAAAAATGGTAATTGCACAAACAGTGAACATATCATAGATATCTCTGCTATGTATACTGCGATTGTCTCTGCTTTACTTGAAGCTAGTAAGTCTCTTCTTAAGCATAAAAAGGGAGGAAAAACTCGGCCTGGCTGGAATGCATATGTGGCTGAATTTTATGATGAGGCTCGTGAAGCTACTAGATCCTGGGCAGTGGCTGGTAAACCAAGACAGGGACCTATTTTTGAATATAAGAAGAGCACAAATGCAAAATGTAAATATGCAATCCGTTTCAGTAGTAAAAATGAGCAGCATCTGAGGGCAGAAGCTATGGCCAAGAAACTTTTAGACAAGACAAATAATGATTTCTGGAAAGAGGTGAAACGTACAAATAACTTCAAACCCTCACTACCATGTTCAGTTGATGGAGTCACTGGTACAAATGCTATTGCTGAGCTCTGGCGAATGCATTATAGTAAATTGTTTAATTGTGTACAGACTAAATGTTTTAAAGTAGATAATGTTGACAATGTGGAAACAATAAAATTTCATGAGGTCTCTAAAGCTATTAGGAACTTAACAGTTAATAAATCGACTGGCCTGGATTCTATCTCGGCTGAACATCTAAAAAATGCAAGCATAAGGCTATATACACTCCTTGCACTATGCTTTACTGCCTTCATGATCCATGGCTTTCTTCCAGACGCAATGATGTCTGTGATGTTGATTCCTGTGATTAAGGATAAAGCAGGAAAAGTGGGTTCCTCAGACAACTATAGACCCATCGCCCTAGCTAATATATTATCAAAAGTTGTGGAATTGATTCTCCTTGAGAGGATTAATGAATTAATTGTTTCTGCAGATAATCAATTTGGTTTTAAACCGAAACATGGTACGGATATTTGCATATATGTCCTGAAGTTGAAGTGAAGTTGACCCTATTTAAAGCATACTGTTCGCCTTTGTACACTGCACATCTGTGGCTGAACTATAAAAAAGCAAGTAGCATTCAATGACGCTTTGAAGATGTTACTAAAAAAGCCCAGATCAACTTCTGCGAGTGAGTTGTTTGTGAGCACCAGAGTGGACACACTGCAGTCTGTCCTGCGAAAAGCGATGTTCAGGTTCATTTGTCGATTGAATGATTCTATAAATCAAGTTGTTGTGGAGCTAGTGAATGTTAGGTACAGTGACACACGCTGCATTTCTCAGTTTTGGGAACACTGGTATAAGTGCCTTTTAAAACCGAGCCATTTATAACTTGTGTTATGTATTTGTATTTGTATTATTGTATTTTTTATTGAATTTTCTTAGTTGTATGGATGGACTATGAGTCTGAATAAAAGGATACTACTATTACTAAATACTACTACTACTATTATTATCCATTTGATCAATTAGTCATTGCAGCCCTACTTAAAATACTTGAAACCACAGACAGGAAAGATTATTTATTAGTGTTTTCTCTGGATCTGTAATTTCTCATTTGTCATCATGTCATTTTTCATGTTCTTAAATCTGTGCATTTGTGTTGTGTCAGCAGTGTGTATAGAGATGATCAGACTGGAGATCAGGATTCTCCTCAACCAGTGAATGATGAACTACAGAGAGTCAAAGACCGACTCAAAACCAGCATGAAGAACAAGTATGAGAGATTATTTGAGGGACTGAAACTCCAAGAGACTGAAACCCTCCTGAACAGGATCTACACACAGCTCTACATCATAGTGGGAGTGAGTGAAGGAGTGAATAAACAACATGAGGTTTTACAGATGGAGAAAACAGCCAGAACACAACACTCACAAGACACTCCAATCTCCTGCAATGACATCTTTAAAGCCTCTCCTGAACCAGGACGCCAGGAGAAACAGCAGATCAAGACTGTTCTTACTAAAGGCATCGCCGGAATCGGGAAAACCGTCTCTGTGCAGAAGTTCATTCTGGACTGGGCCGAGGGGAAAGACAATCAGGATGTAGATTTCATGTTTGTGCTTCCATTTCGAGAGCTGAACTTGATCCGAGATCATCAGTACAGTCTTCACAGACTTCTGCTGGACTTTCATCCTGAACTTCAAGATCTGGACTCAAAGATTTATAAGGAGTGTAAAGTTGTGTTCATCTTTGATGGTCTGGATGAAAGCAGAATCACACTGAGGTTTTCAGGCAAAAAGAAAGTTTCTGATATGACTAAGACTTCATCAGTGGGTTTGTTGATGTCAAAGCTCATGAAAGGAGATCTGCTTCCATCGGCTCTCATCTGGATCACCTCCAGACCAGCAGCAGCCAATCAGATCCCCTCCAAATACATCAACCGTCTGACAGAGATTCAGGGATTCAATGATCCTCAGAAGGAGGAATATTTCAGGAAGAGAATCAGTGACGAGCATCAAGCCAGCAGAATCATCTCACACATCAGAAGAGCAAGAAGCCTCCACATCATGTGCCACATACCCGTCTTCTGCTGGATCTCCTCCACTGTGCTTCAGAAGCTCCTGCAAGAAGATCTGAGTGCAGAAATCCCTCAAACTCTCACTGAAATGTACATCCACTTCCTGCTGATTCAGATCCACATGAGGAATCAGAAGTATGAAGAGAGAGATCCAGAGAAACTCCTGCGCTCCAACAGAGAAATGATTGTGAAACTTGCTGAAGTGGCTTTCTATCAGCTGATGAAGGGCAATGTGATGTTCTATGAGGAGGACCTGATTGAGTGCAGTATAGACGTCACTGACGCCTCAGTGTATTCTGGGATTTGCACTGAGATCTTTAAGGAGGAATCTGTGATTCATCAGAGGAAAGTCTACAGCTTCATTCATCTGAGCGTTCAGGAGTTTCTCGCTGCTTTCTATGTGTTTTACTGCTATTTAATCAAGAACAAGAAACCACTGCAGCTTCTGCATTATTTCAGATCTTATGAAGACTCTCTGTATGGTCTACTAACGTCAGCAGTAGATAAAGCCCTCAGGAGTGAGAATGGACGGCTGGATCTGTTCCTGCGGTTCCTGCTGGGCGTCTCACTGGAGTCCAATCAGAGACTCTTACGGGATCTACTGACACACACAGAGAACAGCTCAGAGATCATCAGGAGAATCACACAGTTCATTAAACACAAGATCAAAGATCAATCATCTGATCTCTCAGCGGATCAATCCATCAATCTGTTCCTCTGTCTGCTGGAAGTGAAAGATCAGACTCTGTCCAGAGAGATTCAGGAGTTTGTGAAATCAGACAAACACTCAGAGGAGAAACTCTCTCCGTCTCACTGCTCAACAATCTCCTACATGCTTCAGATCTCAGAGGAGCCGCTGGATGAGCTGAACACCATGAAATACAACACATCAGATGAGGGTAGAAGAAGACTGGTATCAGCTGTGGTCAACTGCAGAAAAGCTCTGTGAGTGTTTCATCATTAATAGCTGAAGAATCCTTTAATAATGCATCTTACATCTTTACCGGGTCATGACATGAGTTTTACATTATTGTAATATATTCCTCGAGGTTCACTTATACTAGAGGTGCCAAACTCAGTTCCCTAGAGCACAGGTTTACAAACCCTGGGTCGCCAGCAATATTCAAGGAAAATAGAGTTACATTAAAAAGAATAAATATGCTAAATATATGTGACTTAAATAATGAAAGAGAGACTATATGGGGCACTATTTGTCACTTTTTGAGTGATTTATGACCCTTGATTGACCACGCCCCTTTTTCCCACGCTTAGCCCCGCCCCTTTCCCCCACGCTTAGCCCCAGCCCCATTTTCCCACGCTTAGCCCCGCCCCTTTTTACCCCTCCCACTCACTTCCGATCTGACCATCTGGACCGTGGGAAAATTCCCACGGTCTGCCCTCCTCTTTCCACCCCCCACCATCCCCACTTCCGGAGAGATCATGTGACCGTGGGAAAATTACCCCACGGACCACATTTGAAGATGTACTTTTTGTTCATACACTAGTAAAATGTTAAAACATTAATGTAAAAGTTTAAATTGTGTTTTCTTAACGTTATCGAAATTTTCTAGCATTAAAACATCTAAAACAATGTGTAATGCAATTTTATATCAAACAATAGATCTATTTTCTATCATACGTTTTCTAAAATTAAAACATCAAACAAATATTAAAGCATATTAAAACTACATCATGTTAAAATGTCACTTTGAGTGATTTATTGCCCTTTGATTGACCACGCCCCTTTTTCCCACGCTTAGCCCCGCCCCTTTTCCCCACGCTTAGCTCCGCCCCCTTTTCCCACGCTTAGTCCCGTCCCCCTCCCACCCACTTCCGGAGAGATCATGTGACCGTGGGAATTCCCACGGTACGGAAACCCTCCATTCGAACCGGTTCCGGAACCCCACCCATTCGAACCGGATCCGGTCTGGGCACGTGTTGTACACCTGTTACGAGCACCTGTCTTGATCAATGTAAAAAATGTTCAAAATAATGGAAAAACATTCAAAACAATACATTTTCAATCCTTTTAAGAAGGATAGCAGAAAACAGAGATAGGTTTAGTGTTTTTTATATTAACATGTAGTGATTTAAAACCATTAAATCCATTTATATCATTAAAACATAGTAATGCTCCATTTTACATAAAACATCTGTTTTAAAAAAGTGTTTTCAATCACAATAATAACTAAAACAGCGTGTATTAAAATTATATCAAGTAAATAGTTATGTTTTCTTAAAACATCTAACATCGCTTGTATTAAAATTACATCAAACAAATAGATCTAATATGTCTTCAGTGTTCACACACACACTTGTAAGTTGTTTAAACTGCATTTCTTAAAGTTATCAAAATGTTTTAGTTCATAAAACATCTAAAATGTTAAAACGTTAAAAGATCAACATCCAGTTATTTACAGAAAAGTAAGACGAGTTAAAAGTTTTTTTTTTTTTTCATTACAAAAGATACATTTAACCTTCATTATTTTTGTCAAATGTGTTACATTTTACATAAAACACGTCATAATATTAAAACTACAATGTGTTAAAAATATAGTTTTTTAGCGGTCACCATACATTTGTAAAATGTTAAAACGTTTAGACATAAAAAAATAAATAATTAATACATTTAAAAATATAATACGATAATTAAATAAATAAAAGTTTTAAATTGTGGTTTCTTAAAATTATCAAAATGTTTTAGCATTAAAAACATCTAAAACAAGGTGTATTAAAATTACATCATACAAATAGAACTAATCACTATATTTGAAGATGTACTTTTTTCACAATTACACGTTGTTTAAAAGTATTAAAACATTTTATATCATTAAAACATATATGACTTTAGTGTTCATACACTTGTAAGTTGTTAAAACATTAATGTAAAAGTTTAAATTGTGTTTTCTTAACGTTATCGAAATTTTCTAGCATTAAAACATCTAAAACAATGTGTAATGCAATTTTATATCAAACAATAGATCTATTTTCTATCATACGTTTTCTAAAATTAAAACATCAAACAAATAGACCTAACATGTCTTCAGTGTTAAAAATCACAGTATCAAAAACACATGCATACATTTTTAAAAAAAACTGACTTACGTTTTTTACATCCACGCTTTGTTGTTGAAAGAAGAACAAAAGTAATCCAGTTTAATCCAACACCATCGATATATCCAAAGGTATTAATCCATCACTATAAAGGTATATCCAAAGGTTTAGAGATTTTAACTCCAAAAGTTGTGTAAATGTAATTTCCCGGGAGCTCCACGAAACACGTCCATTCACTGGCATCCCAAAAGTTAGACTGACATCTGTAAGTCTACAAAGTTAGCAGACTCAGACTCCACCTAGGACGTTTCCCACTCCACGACCCCTCACCACAACAGGTGCTGAGGCTGGCAAGAGGCAAATCCATCGCCCACACACGGACAAGGCCCACGCCACACACCACACCACACACACACACACACAACACACACACACACACACACACACACACACACACACAACATAATGAAAGAATAGACGTCCGCACCCCATGCGTTGCGCATGCGCACGCACACACATACATAATGAAAGAAGAGACGCCCCGTGCTCCGTTTGAAAAGACGCAAACTCGACGTAGGCCTACATTCTCTTGGAATTTAGGCTACGCTACTGCAGAGTCAGACCCAAAGACTCCTGAGAGATGCCTTGATGAAGCTATGATGGATTTAACTTTAGCTCCGCGAAAATTACAAGGATCGTGATTAACAAAATTAACCAGCCTGAACATGTGGAATATATTTTACATTTAATTGATCAATGTGGATATAACGATAGAAGATTTACATGGAATACAACAGAGCACCTTCGATTTGGTTTTCACAGAGCGAGATATTGGATTTTATTTTTACCACGTTATGGATCGGATTGAAAAGACTGAGGAGACGGATTAACAAATGAGGAATATACAGACTGCTCGTGGACCACGTTAATAAATACCCACGTATTAATTAGAAGGTTATAAGGTATATGTATAAATGTATTTAATGTAATAAATAATAAATATAGCCTACTTCCTTTGTATATCCTTTGCATCCATCCTATATCGTTGAACATCGATAAACATGCCCTTACATGCTCCCAGAGACACAGTCGAAGTCTACATGACATGCACGACATAACATACTGTACATATAACACAGGTAGATCACGTAACGATCAACGTGCAAACATAGTTAACATTGTAAACATTTAGACTGAATGCAATGATAGCGATCTTCAATCTCACTTATGAAAGTATTATACAATAAAACATGCACATGTGTTTACAATTAGTTGCACGCACACACATATTCCTTAGTTACCTATATCGTTGAACATCGATAAACATGCCCTTACATACTCCCAGAGACACAGTCGAAGTCTACACGACATGCACGACATAACATACTGTACATATAACACAGGTAGATCACGTAACGATCAACGTGCAAACATAGTTAACATTGTAAACATTTAGACTGAATGCAATGATAGCGATCTTCAATCTCACTTATGAAAGTATTATACAATAAAACATGCACATGTGTTTACAATTAGTTGCACGCACACACATATTCCTTAGTTAACAACACTTGATTTCACTATTATTTACATTGAACAAGCCCATCCACAAATTCTCTCAACATTAGATGTTTTCAAACTTCACGGTAAGTTTTAGAACAGTCCAAATCGTGAGCAGAGGTGGGGTGTTTGGGAGAGTCCATTTCTAAAGGGTCTTTTTTTACTGTTTTAGAACAAATAACATTATGTCCAGGAGAAGTTCGCACTCACACACAAACACACTTCTACAATGTATTGTCTGTGGTAAGATCAGGGACTTGTTTTTAATTAAAGAAAGTTTTGTTTTTCACATATATTTGAAAAGTTCACCAACACATTTAAAAGTTTTAAAAAAGTTGTATAAAGTTATGGTTGGTATTCGTACATTTTACTACGTTATCAGAAAATGTTAGAGAAAGTTGTTACTTCTTCTTAATTCTGTATTTTTACAGACCTAAAACCATGATGCTTCAAAGTATGGGATATAAGTTTTTGAACATTTATAAGATTTTGAACATTTATAAATTTGTGTATTGCAAAAGCAGAAGTCTATTTTTATTCTGTATTTTTACAGACCTAAAACCATGATTAGAAGTAGTCAAAGACAAACGATTTTGAACATTTATAAATTTGTGTGTTGCAAAAGCAGAAGTCTATTTTCTTTAAATAAGGATTTAACGTTTTAATTTCTTTAAATCAGTCTGATGACACGCATTATTTCTGTGATTAATTGATTAGTAATGTTGCGAGGGGGTTTCCTCACACGAGTAAAGCACTTTAGACGTGTTTGTGACAAACACATTGTATTTACTTAGACTTTTTAAACGTATTTAACATTTTAAATGTTTTTCTCCTGTCCAACTTACGTTTCATACGAATTGCCTGAGACGTTTAACAACCACATATAGGGAATGCATGTTGATTAGTACGCTGTACCACTACCATCACTGTAGTATTCTGAGGAAATATCAGTTACTTACTTGGGATAATCTCATTAAATTCAAAAACATTTGTTTAATTTATAAAATCAGACATGGTCTAGCACCACATGCTTTCTGAGTGCATTTAAACATTATATATTTATTTTATATGATTTGTATTTCATGAAGACCTGAGGGTCGAAATGATACTTTTTTAATACCATTTTGAAGCAGTACCTTTCAGTGTGCGGACTTCACACTTCTTTATTCAGTTTATTTCACTCAGTTGTCCTGGACCTAAGCCCAATTTGGATGTTAGGAGTGTGCAAGCCAGCTTTATGTTTTTGACTCTTCATTGTATTTCCATAATGCGGTGTATGTAATTTTATTTTTGTGATTTTATACCTGCGTTTATCTTTAAGGTAGCCTTTTATTACAACGGCTGAGGGACTAACGGTGAAAATTACCACTCTTGAGCTAACTTGGGTACATTTACATTGTTTTAATGCTGATTAATGTAACACTGTCCCCCTTTTCAAATAAAGAGAAAATGAAAAAGTACGTTTCAGACATAGTGCAAACATGCAATGTTCGAGAAAAGCTCATATTGGTGTAATCTTTGAGAGGTCTCATCCCAAAAACGTAAAACTTTGTGTTGGGATAACCCAGACATACCTTTACTAAAATAAACTTTATGGAAGTCATTTTCAAGCTGTGAGTATGCTTCGACACGTAACTATACCATTATATATTTATATTATGTTCCCATGTTGCTTTAAAGTCTTTGTTGTTTGTTTGTTATTAACTATTACTTTTTATTTTTCAACATCCTATACAAATTAAAGAAACATATGAGCTAAGAATGTTCTCTAACCCAAAATAAACAGATAATGGAATGTTTGCAATCTACAATATATGTTAGATATTATAGTTGTATTTTACACACATCAACATATTTTGTCAGAAAGTTACACACTTGTAAAGCCTATATGGACTAACTTTAAAACATAGGCCTAATCTTTATACAGAAATCACACACGTCCAAACAAACATACAATATTCAAAAAGACCAAATCACTAAGAAAAGAGGAAATGAAAAGCATTTGTTTATAAGAAATACACAAAAGTTTGCAAATGACGGTTTATCATTAGTTTTTAGCCATCTTGCACAGTAGATGACACCGTTCACATCTTGTTTCTCGGATTGTACGTGTTTTAGACGATGACTTTTCTTTAGAATTTATGTGATAGTCTTTCTGTTTGAGAATGCTTGACTATCTATGACTGATGCTGAATCACACAAGTATTAACACATGGTGTGTTACACTTAAACCATGTAGAGACTCGGGAGCTTTCATTAATTCTCTTTTATTGAGTCACGAACTCGCAACCAATTTAAAATCCAGAACAAAGGGACCTAACTTTAACAGACATTCCTAAAAGGCCATGTGGTCAGCCCTCGGAACCTCTATCTCCCGAACTGGCGTCTTCAAGTCTAGGAAGTACACCCTAAAGGTGTCATCTACGCTGAAAAATTGTCTTAAGTGTTCCCCAAACAGCGGTTTCTCACTTGAGACAACAAACAGGCCTTCTTCTCCCCACCCCGGACGGAAACGAGGGGGGGGGGGGGGAAGCGCAAAAACAGATGCTCCTTTGTCTGTTTCCCGCCGAGCGCAACACGCGTTCACACCCACGTCCCCGCACACACGCACATACATATGAACTCTGATTTCCTATCTGTAAATCGTTACTAAAATATATTTGCTGTTTTAAATACATGTAAAAGAACTGTGAGTGTGCAAACTTGTATTACGAATGTTTTCAGGAATGTACGATCCTTATGAGTGCCTGAATGTGTGCCTCCAGATGTAACTCTGTAATAGTACGTCTGTGATGTGAAATGTTTGATATCGTTGTAATCCTACAAATCTGATCCATCTATTAAGCTGTATATCCATATCGTGAAATGTATAACTACATGCATATGCTATTACCAAAGTAAGCTTAATTTTCTACTTGGTCATAAATTCATATTACCGCTGATCTCCACCCCAATCAGGGGGCGTACGCGCTCCTCGATATGGGATGCTATCATTGGCCGGCGCGCCTTACCCAGGCGTGCCCAGCTCATCTTTAAATTCTCCAACACAGAGACAATCTCTCTCTCTGTCCGTGTGTATCCTGTTCCTGTGTATTCTTTGTAATCTTCGTATTTTATTTTTAATGTTCCTGTTTTACTTTAACTTCGTTTCATTTTGCGCATAGCTAGTCTGTTCTTAGTGTTCTCGTCTCCCGACTGAGACCTCCACGTGCGTTTCGTAAGTCTTGTCAGCACTCCGGTGAAAAGACTCTCTTCACGCATACAGAACTAAGCCAGAACGTTTGAATCTCCCGCGAATCAACCACGCTTGGAGTCAAAAGAAACCCCCCTCCATCTCTCTGGACGCCGCCCGCACACCAAGAACTTACAGGTCTGAATGCAAACTTGTTCAACCCAAATTTTAGACGTTGTAAAGTATATCTCCTGTGGCTGTCTCTAAAGGGTTTACTCTAAACTGTGCTAGCAATTGTGTTTTCCTTGTGTTTTCTTTTCTTATTGTTTTATTTCATTTTGTTTAATCTATATCCTGTTACATGTAGTCTAGTTCATTCATTAAACCTCATTTTATGCTTTATTGACTCTGTGGTTGTTGCTCGTATAACAAAGCCTCTTTAATATAAAAGATCCTAGCTACAATCTGATAATCGTTTAAGTGCACAAAACATTGTCAGTTAATTTAAGCTAAAATAGACCATAAGTCATTTGTACCCTTTAGCCTGACTACACGGCGGACGTGTGAATGAGCGAGGAGGGGTCAAATGCTTTGGTATTGTTGAAGATCAGCCATTCCTCTGTGTAGGATGTATATTAATAATTAACCATAATTCGTTGTGTTTAATTGTTATATACTTACCCTGAACAGACGGGTACGCTGTACACCCCTTTGTGGGTAATTTATTAACGTAAGGACCCGGTTCAAACTGTATTCAATAATTTGTTGATCATAGATTAATAGTTACTGAATATCTATCCCCAAACTTAAAATTGATAAAGAGCTTATGGGCCGGAAACCCTACAGAATTTTGGTGGAGAATTGATAGGCAATATTTTAAGCTTTGTTGTGTGAGCAATTAATGCAGTGGCAATATTGTGTTTTTTTGCTGTGTTTTATTAAGAAACGCGAGCGCGCCGCGCGCCGCGCATGTTGCAAGCTGAAAGCCAAGTTTCAGCTGAGCACATTACAAACTGCTAAATTCACCTAAGCGTGTAATCGTTGTAATTGCTAAAATGAATTACAGTTCGTAATACTGATATTCACGGTTAAAGTATTGAATGTAAACTGTAGTTCGCAACAAAAGAGATATTACCTCTGTAAAGACGTTTACGTGTTAAGATATTTTCTTTGATCAGCCTGTTTTCAAAACGAGAATCTTTTGAGCAGTGCGATAGAGGAATTGAATGCAGCGATGCTCCTGTTTTCAACCTATAAGGCCTGATACATATAATCGTTAGATTAACGAAAACTCCTGGTTTCAACTTTGGCTGAGCTAACCAAACGTTAAACCAAAACATTTTAAATCATTAAAGTGCTAAATGATAAATGTATTGAGAGTTAAAACCACAGACGTCAATTCCTGTTGGTATTGTTATGTAAGTGCAGTGAATTAAATCTGCTTTACTAAACCCGTGGAACATAGCACTGTAAATCCGCCTGAATCTAAATTATTTGCAGTATATAGGATTCTGCGTGTGCCCTAAAAAGGTACAATTGAAGCGTGTGGTTGTGATTCTGTTGCTGAACACTAGAGCGCAGCCTTGCGCCTCAGTCTCAAATCACCGCCACACCCTCTTCTTCGACGTGAGCGTAACAGCGCCACCGTGTGGACGCTCCAGTTAAGTTCACTCTCTCCTGAATTTTTCCTTTCTAAGTCAGTTGTAGTTCCTCACAGGAAGTGACTCACGGGGAACGCCCCCTTGTGGCCTTCAACGCTGAGTCAGCTCTTTGTAATTCTCGATTTCTGTTTGAGATTCCAGCCTATTTTCAGTTGGGTTGTTCTAAGGCTGTCACTGATTACTTTACAGCAGTCGTGATTAGCATTAGAAGTAATCCATCCGTTAATTTTCAGAGTCTCATTCAGATTGGTCTAAAGAAAAACTTTGAAGGTAAAACTGAATTAAATTCTCACTTCACTTTATGAATTAGGTTACGAATAATTCTACTTGATTTCGTTTTCTGTCCGGATAAGGTTATTGATTGTCCCTCAGATAAATCAATAAATCTTATTAAAATCTTTACCTTTTCCTTCTCGATAAATTAATGAGTTTGATAATTTGTTTTAATAAATTGATAACTCTTATTAATCGTCTTTCCAAAAAAAAATTAATTAATAATTTTTTTTTATATAATTTTTTTTTTTTAATTTTTTTTTTTTAAATTTAAAAAAAAAAAAAAAAAAAATTAATTTTTCTCTTCCAAAAAAAAAAAATATATAATTTTTTTTTTAATAACTTTTTTTTCTCTCTCTCTTTCTCGCACTCAACCCTGCCGTCTTTTAAGTGATATTTCTATCACGACGGTACCCACACTATCTTAGGTGTTATTCAACATCACCGTCTATGCTTATTTGAATTGAATTCAAACCAGTTGACTTACAATTTCGATTAAGTTGTTTCCCTAGCCGGCTAACCACTGGAAAGTACCCCCTCTTGTGGCCCAAAACCGCCACTACAGCCTACTTACTCCTGTGTTTATCCTGCCTTACTCACTGACCCTTCTCCGTAGGTTATTCTGACAACTAACAGTGTCACAATTCCCTCTCTGCTTCTCTCTCTCCCATTAGGTAACAAGGTTTTGTATTTTCTACACATACAGATCCTCAATTTTGTTTTAGACAAAGTAAGCTTTGAAGTAATTCTAGAGTCACCTTTCTCTATCACATTTGTTATCTACAGGTAGATTTCTCTTGCGCTGGTGTGATCTGACCGTCATATCTGGTTGGTGTCCAGTGGGCGGGGTCGTCTGACCGGCGTAACCAACGCTTGCTGTGGGTGAGTCGCGGACCTCCCTGTCTCTCCATTGGTGCGGCACGCAATAAGACATCAGCAATTTGGCGCTCCCAAAAAGGGGAGGCTCACCACGCAATAAGACACAAGGCAATTTCGGACCTAGTACACAAACCGGGGCCTAATAGGGGGCCACTCGAAAGAGGGTTCTGGGGAAAAGTCCCCTTTGCAGTGTCGTAAGCAGGTGACCTCCCGGGCGTGCCAGTTGTGTTAAAGTCTATGTTGTTTGGGAGGGCGCACGGTGGTTGACGCACAGGAGAGGCCGTGGACATCTCGGTTAAGTGCTTGGAGCGACGGAAAGATTGTCCTCGACGCTGGCTCCCGCTAGTGTGATTTCAGGTCACCCCAGACAAGCTAAATTAAGGTAAAGCAAAGACATCCACTTAGTATAAACCACAAGAATATTAGATATTCTCCCGTGACATTTAAAGAAGTGTCCACCCCTTTTTCTCAGAAAACCACACATAGTCGGCTCAAGCCCTCTTAGTCCCCGTAACCATTTCTGTACTATTGTTTACTCTATCTTAACAGATCCAGTAATTCCTTTGGTTTAATCTCACCTTATGTTTTTCCTTTGCTATTCTGCTGTTACTTCTCTCTGTTCTGTGTGAACTGTGCCTTCCAGGTCACCAGAGACAGAGCCTATAGAGACACCCAAGGAGAGCTAAATAACAGACTGACAGCCGAGCCGTTAGCACCAACCGTGACCTACTGGGCTCCGGTCCTGTCAAAATCTTGATTTAGGCCCTGCGCTGACCTAAACAATTTGTCCCTAACTAACTGTCTGCATCAGTTAGTCAAAGTACCGTAAACGGCATCGCCGTATTAAGGGTATAAGCGCATAAATTGTAGAACAAATTTGCATTTGGTCTGTTTGTGTTTGTGTGTGTTGTGCTCCTCTCGCCTGCAGTAAGCCAGCATGTCCCGGTCTCCCAGCCCCGCAGCCCACTGGGACAGCCTTGAGACATGGCTGAAGGCCATGACAGCCACCGTCCTGCCCGAGGATACCGGCGACTCCGAGCCCCGGAACCAGGCGCAGCTGGACACCGACCTGGACCTGCTGATGAGGCACGACCCAACACAAAGCTACAGCCACAAAGAATGGGCCCGAATCGTGGGAAACCTGGCCCACACACTCGTCGCACAAGCCCGCCTTCACGAGAGACACGCCATCGACCTGGAACAGGAGACGGCAACTCTACGTCTCCAAGCGGAGGAGGCCCGGCGCGACCAAGCAAAGACCCAAAGTCGGCTAGACCAGCTACTACTCGAGAACGAGGAGCAGGACGAGGAGGAAACGGACCCAGAGTCACGGAAGGAAGTAGAAGAACTTCAAACTGCTCTGGAAAACCTTCGTCTAGACACCGACCAAAAGGAACTGAAAGAGAGGAAAGCCAGAGAGACACTCACCGAAAAACTGCAACAAGGTGAAGCTCTCCTTGAGAGAGCAAACAATGAACTAAAAGAAAGAGACGCCAAAGCCAAAGCCTGTGAGAAACACTTAAAGGCGGCCAGAGCTGAAATTAATGAACTTATCCAGCAAAAAGAACTTTATAAGGATGAGCTCGACGCTGTCCACCGTGAGTTAAAACACTCTTATAAACTTCAGAGTGACCGGGAAAGGGAGACACACACTACCAAGTTCTCCCTGACCGGTCAGTCTGCACACTTTAGCCAAGAACACAGAACGGTGAAAGGAGACGGACATCCACCGTCCCAGACATCAATGGACAGCCTGCAAGAGCCCTCGCCCTCAGGAAAAGGAGGTGCGTCACAGCCAACCCTTGCCATTTACCACGGCATGGCCTTTAAAGAACTTGACAAGCTTGCTAGGAACATTCCTACTTTCACGCCAAATCCTGCTGGAGGCCACGATGTGCACGCCTACTTGAAAGACATTGACTTCCACTTATACACTGTTCCCCATGTTACCCCGTGGGACAGATTATACCTGCTTCGGATTACTTCGAGTCGGGATGTACGCAGTTTTCTGGATCGCCAACCAGATACCGTCAAAGCGGATTACCAACAGCTGCGACAGGCGTTCATCAGGGAATTCTCTGATCCAGACACCGATCAAGGACTCATCACCGCAATGAGCCTCAAGCAGGCAAGACTGGAAACGCCACAGGCCTTTTACACTCGCCTCCGACAATCATACTTCGGGGCACGGAATGATCCCGGGATGGAGGAGGACTTTAACTTCAGAACTTTGTTTCTCCGCAACCTGCATCCCACTGTGAGCCATCACTTAGGGGTCCTGGCCTGTCCTCGCACAATGTCTACCCAGCAACTGAGGGACCTCGCCCACAAAGCGTTTATCAAGCAGAAAATTGTTTCTGAAAAGACTGTAAAAACTCCCTCTATCTGCCCTATCACTGATCAGCATCCAGAGCTGTCACTAGAGGGCACCACACGACACCACCCTAACAGACTTTCTAATAACGAGCCAAGACCGTTTCAGGCCAGCAGAGGGCGACGCAGCTACGAGGGTGCTCGTCCTAAGCATCAGGGCGAGCGCCCTGAAAGATCATACAGCAGCCCACGGCACCCCCACACCCAAAAAGGGGGGGCCACCTGGGAAACCAGCCGACGGCCCAGACAGAGCCGGACTCCAGCGACAAGAACGTCCAGTCCAGACAGCCCGCAGCGAACTCCCTCTCGGCAGGCCTCTAACAGATCCAAGCCCAAATCCAAGCCTGCTGCAAAAGAAAACAGTGAGTCCACGTCAGAGACCGCAGAGATCCTGAAGATCCTAAAAGGGCTTCTTCAAAAGAAAACTGACAAAGAGGACAAGCCAGACTCTGCGTGACTAAGGGTAAGGATTAAAACCCTTCCTGACAGCCCTCCTACTGAACCAAGCCCCCACATTAAAACTCCTAGGGAACCTGGTCGAAAAAGGACTAGCACGCAAACTTTATCTCTCTATCACATTGGAAAATGTGGTGAGGCTCGAAGCTCTGGTCGACACCGGATCGGACCTCACTTTGATATCAGCTGAACTCTTTGAAAGACTCAGTTTTGAAGCTAACAGACAGAACAGAACTCTGAAATCTCAGAATTGTGAGCTGAATGTGCGATCTTACAGCCAAACTGACATCCGGCTTGAACAAATAGCTCCCCTTCACTAACCCTAAACAACACACTGGGTTTCTTTCAACCTTCACCCGAATGCGTTGAACTTGGACTCACACTTGAAGCCACACCCCTCACTGAATTGTCATCTCGTGCAGTCTACATCCTTTTCAACAACTGCATAGCAGTGGACATTGCAATTCCAAAAGCCTATCGGCTAGGATGGCTCGTGAGCTATGATTTTCCTGATTTTGAACTGACTTTACCTGTCATTGGGCCTATTCCAGCTTCAATGATACCAGAAGGATGCACAGGCGACACACTGCACACAGCACCCTTCAAAATCATCTCCATCGCCTCAGTCATGCCGATGGACAAAGATCAAGTCTGCAGAACGGAACTGACGGAGGACCAACACCTTGCCGTGTACACAGTTTCCAAACAGCCTATCTGCCAGATTGAAACACCTGCTGCACCCACGCCTGCAAACACCACGAGCGGTTCACCCACAGAGGAGCCATATCCAGGATTTGAGTCTCAAGTTCAGCAAATTCTAAAAGACGCCGACGCAATCAAAGAGGATGCAGATCGACAAAGACTCAGACAAGTCCTTTACAAATTCAAAGCGTCATTTGCCAAAGACTCTCTAGACTGTGGTCTCACTCACCTTCACACCGTGCGCATTCCAACGCACCCTGACGCTCCTCCCACCTTTGTCAGACAGTACAAGATCCCCATTGCATCACATGAACCGGTGCAAGAAATTATTGACTCTATGCTTCAAAAAGGTGTAATTCGCCCATGCAATAGCACCTATTCTGCTCCTATCTGGCCGGTAATTAAACCGAATGGCCGGTGGCGCCCCACGATCGACTACCGCAAGTTGAATCGACAGGTACCACTGTCACGATGGCCGATGACCCAATTGCAGCAGGAGATCCCCAGAATCAGAGGAGCCACAATCTTCTCTACGCTCGACGTAGCTTCAGGTTTCTGGACCCTGCCGGTACATCCAGAAGACCAGCACAAGCTAGCTTTCACGTTCGGTAACAGACAATTCACTTTCACCAGGTGCCCTTTCGGCTATGCCAACTCACCCGCTGAGTTTAACATCTTCCTGAACAAAGCATGCCCTGATGCGAGAATGAGAGGAAATCTCATCTATGTGGACGACGTGCTGATGAAGAGCACAACAGTTACCGAGCACCTGGCAGAAATAGACTATGTTTTGAACCAGTTAACAGCTGCAGGCGCCAAGATCGCCCTCCACAAAGGTCAATGGTGTCGAACCAAGGTCAACTACGTGGGACTGCTGATCGGGTCGCAAGGCATCGAACCACAGTCCAGCCGCATACAAGCTGTTCAAAACATCAAACCACCCACCAACCTTTCAGAACTGCGAAGCTTTCTGGGGGTGTGTAACTACTCACGGCAGTTCATAGAAAGCTACTCAGACATTGCAAAACCTCTAACTGCCCTGCTAAAAAAAGACTGCCCTTTTGTCTGGACACCCGTCCAGGACAATGCCATGAATGAGCTGAAACGTCATCTGTGCACAGCTCCATGTCTGGCCTACCCTGACCCACAAAAAGAATTCTACTTAGAAGCGGGATTCTCCAACCACTGTCTCAGCGCTGGTCTGTACCAACGACACGATCAAGACAAAAGAGTTGTAGCGTATGCCAGCAAGACACTCCTTCCACCAGAGACTAAATTCTCAGACTGTGAAAAAGCGCTGCTTTGCACTGTATGGGCCATACAACGGTTCTCCAACTACATTGGAGCTCAGAAAGTTATCATAGAGACTTGTCATCAGCCTGTCATGTTCCTCAACAGCCAACGCATCCGCGATGGCGTGGTCACCAATTCCCGCATCGCCACGTGGTTAATGGCCCTCCAAGGGCGCAATGTCGAAGCACGGTATGCCCAGAACCACAAATCTGCGCTAGGCAACGGCCTGGCTGCCTGCCAGAACTGCACTGATAACGCACCACCTGTAACGGCTAATGTGGAAGAACCACAACAGCAGACATGTCACAGATACTTCGATGACAACACGTGCCAAGGTATGCCCACAGCTTACGTCGATGGATGTTCCTACAACCAAGAGGGCACCCGCCAAGCTGGTGCGGGTGTGTTATGGGTAAATGATCTGCCATGCCCACCACAACACTTTAAGCTGGGGCCTCAGTCATCACAATATGCTGAGGTGGCAGCGATTCTCATAACTATGCAAATTGCAGCGACACATAACATCAAAGAATTCCTTATCTGCACAGACTCGAACTATGCCAGACTAAGTTTCACATGCCACCTTCCAGGGTGGAAACAAAATGGCTTTAAGACGTCAAACAGCAAGCCTGTCAAACACCAACACTTGTTTCAGGCATGTGACGACCTGACTAGACAACATGACATGATTGTCTACTGGAAGAAGGTGAAAGGCCACTCCAAGCAACCGGGCCTCGACAAGGACCTAAATGACCAAACCGATGCCCTTGCCAAGACTGGCGCACTGCACGGTAACATATGGTCACCTCCAGCCCAACCACCAGCCTTTGATGTGACAGTGCTAACCCGCAGCAAACGAACTTTTCCTGCCGCACTGCCTGCTTCCCAGCCTCTCACTCTGACTCCGCAGATGTCAAACAACGACATAGCAGACATGCAAGCCTCTGACACGTCCATAAAGACTTTTCTAAACCACCTCTCTGACCCCTCCAACCACCCACTCACACCGTCTGATCTCACTGACGACCCGTGCCTCAGACGGCTGCATGACATCAAGCACATGCTGCGTGTCATTCACAACATTCTGTGGTATGCACCTGAGGACAACACAGCGCCAAGGCTTGTGATCCCTCAGTGCCTAAGGGGGGTGATGCTAATGTATGCTCATGATGCGCCATGTGCTGGACACCACGGTACCCGTGCCACCTATAAGACACTGAAGCAAGTAGCGTATTGGCCCCGCATGCAAGAACACGTGGCGGAATATGTCAAAGAATGTCTAATTTGCTGTCAGTTCCAACCTGCAAATCCGAATCACAGAGCTCCACTGCAACGCAGAAGAGTCACATTCCCCTGGTCAGACCTCCAAATCGACTGGGTAGGACCTCTGCCAAGGTCAACAAGGGGCAACAAGTACTTCCTCACAGTCGTGTGCCAGTTCACAAAATGGGTAGAATGTCTTCCAGCAGCCAATGACACCGCCCAGACCACGGCATACCTTCTGATGAATCACATCTTCTCCAGATTCGGATTGCCAATGAGTGTCAACTCAGACAGAGGTACCCACTTTACAGCTGAGATTATGCAGCAGATTTGGAAACTCCTGGGGGTCCACGTTCAACTACATATCAGTTTTTCACCGATCTCATCTGGCCAAGTTGAACGTTCTAACAGGACTGTGGTCAGTATGCTGAGAAAGTATGTGGCTGCCAACCAGAAGGACTGGGATGTGAAACTCCCGCTGGTGTTAATGGCCCTCAGAGCCACTCCCCAGGACTCAACTCAGGTGTCTCCCTTTGAACTAATGACTGGACGACAGATGACACTGCCACTGCACCTGTTGTATCAGCCAGGGGACTCCAGTCTCATCACCGCCTGTACCACTCATCAGTACCTCGATGAGCTGCACCAGCATTTGAAATCAACCTTTGCTTTCGCCCAACAACAGCTTCAAAAGAGCGCAGAGGGCCAGAAAGCCTACTATGACCGGAAAGCGTCACACCAGGAACTAGCCGTGGGTGACAGAGTCTGGTATTACAGCTTCGCACAGCCACCACGCACAGCCTCCCAGCGGCTGTCAAAGAAATTCCTGCCCCACTGGACAGGACCTCATGAAATTGTTGACAAACTGTCCCCAGTGGCGTACCGAATCCAATTGAGCCGGGGACAGAAAGACCCAGTGCTCAAATGGGTTCACCGCAACCAAATTAAGAGACATTCTGCTGCTGGCAGAGAAAGGCGGGGAGGGGCCAATGCAAACTAACCTGCAAACCATGTCCAGCGACAACCGCTGCCCTGCCGAAGCTAAGCCTCGCATACAAGTGGAAGAAACCTGAGCAGAAATCATCGGTGACCGGTGGCTTGTCAACACTCCGGTACTCACTGCCACTCTCACCTATGACCAACATGACACCGCTACCCGTGTCAGCCTACTCAACCAGAGCATGTGGATTCAAGTACCTAAAGGTGCCATCCTCCACGTAGACGATCTGGCATTGTATCATCTTCCGAGCCACGAGTACGAAACAGAATTGGAAATTCCCTCGTTCTTCAAAGACCACAATTTCACCCTGAGTCCAGAGCTGGAACTGGAAATTGAGACAGGGGGGTCACAGCTAATTGACATTGCTCCTCTTGACTCCGCCCTACAAGCTTTGTCTCGACAGCCCACTTTGACTGCTTCACCTGTTGCCCGAGCCTGGACCGCAGCAGACACTGCGCTCTGCCTCTCTATGGTAGTCAGTCACATCCTAACATTGGGCTTGGCTTTCATCCTGTACAGGAGACTCAACGAGACACGAGCATCTACCGTCAGGCTCTCCAAAGCCGTGTCCGGAGGCTTCCGACGAAACCCCCGAAAGGAGGATAACACGCAAGAAGCCGCCGGTAACCTCATTGAGCTAAGCCCTCAGCCCTGATAATCACCTGTTATCCGAATTCATGATTCACCTTCCATCCTCCCATGCAATGATTGTCGGCAGACGATCTCTCCCCAGGGACATCATCTCCCGAAAGGGGGGAAACTGTAGAGACTCGGGAGCTTTCATTAATTCTCTTTTATTGAGTCACGAACTCGCAACCAATTTAAAATCCAGAACAAAGGGACCTAACTTTAACAGACATTCCTAAAAGGCCATGTGGTCAGCCCTCGGAACCTCTATCTCCCGAACTGGCGTCTTCAAGTCTAGGAAGTACACCCTAAAGGTGTCATCTACGCTGAAAAATTGTCTTAAGTGTTCCCCAAACAGCGGTTTCTCACTTGAGACAACAAACAGGCCTTCTTCTCCCCACCCCGGACGGAAACGAGGGGGGGGGGGGGAAGCGCAAAAACAGATGCTCCTTTGTCTGTTTCCCGCCGAGCGCAACACGCGTTCACACCCACGTCCCCGCACACACGCACATACATATGAACTCTGATTTCCTATCTGTAAATCGTTACTAAAATATATTTGCTGTTTTAAATACATGTAAAAGAACTGTGAGTGTGCAAACTTGTATTACGAATGTTTTCAGGAATGTACGATCCTTATGAGTGCCTGAATGTGTGCCTCCAGATGTAACTCTGTAATAGTACGTCTGTGATGTGAAATGTTTGATATCGTTGTAATCCTACAAATCTGATCCATCTATTAAGCTGTATATCCATATCGTGAAATGTATAACTACATGCATATGCTATTACCAAAGTAAGCTTAATTTTCTACTTGGTCATAAATTCATATTACCGCTGATCTCCACCCCAATCAGGGGCGTACGCGCGCTCCTCGATATGGGATGCTATCATTGGCCGGCGCGCCTTACCCAGGCGTGCCCAGCTCATCTTTAAATTCTCCAACACAGAGACAATCTCTCTCTCTGTCCGTGTGTATCCTGTTCCTGTGTATTCTTTTTAATCTTCGTATTTTATTTTTAATGTTCCTGTTTTACTTTAACTTCGTTTCATTTTGCGCATAGCTAGTCTGTTCTTAGTGTTCTCGTCTCCCGACTGAGACCTCCACGTGCGTTTCGTAAGTCTTGTCAGCACTCCGGTGAAAAGACTCTCTTCACGCATACAGAACTAAGCCAGAACGTTTGAATCTCCCGCGAATCAACCACGCTTGGAGTCAAAGAAACCCCCCTCCATCTCTCTGGACGCCGCCCGCACACCAAGAACTTACAGGTCTGAATGCAAACTTGTTCAACCCAAATTTTAGACGTTGTAAAGTATATCTCCTGTGGCTGTCTCTAAAGGGTTTACTCTAAACTGTGCTAGCAATTGTGTTTTCCTTGTGTTTTCTTTTCTTATTGTTTTATTTCATTTTGTTTAATCTATATCCTGTTACATGTAGTCTAGTTCATTCATTAAACCTCATTTTATGCTTTATTGACTCTGTGGTTGTTGCTCGTATAACAAAGCCTCTTTAATATAAAAGATCCTAGCTACAATCTGATAATCGTTTAAGTGCACAAAACATTGTCAGTTAATTTAAGCTAAAATAGACCATAAGTCAATTGTACCCTTTTAGCCTGACTACACGGCGGACGTGTGAATGAGCGAGGAGGGGTCAAATGCTTTGGTATTGTTGAAGATCAGCCATTCCTCTGTGTAGGATGTATATTAATAATTAACCATAATTCGTTGTGTTTAATTGTTATATACTTACCCTGAACAGACGGGTACGCTGTACACCCCTTTGTGGGTAATTTATTAACGTAAGGACCCGGTTCAAACTGTATTCAATAATTTGTTGATCATAGATTAATAGTTACTGAATATCTATCCCCAAACTTAAAATTGATAAAGAGCTTATGGGCCGGAAACCCTACAACCATTACCACAGAATCACTTGAGTTAAATTAAAGCTTGAGCTAAGTTAAAACCAAACGTATCTTCATACCTGATGTGCCAGACACAAATCGTTCTAACAATCTTTTTTGTTTTATAAATACTCTTTTCTTATTTCTACAAATATTGGGGCTATATGAAGTTAATACACAATGAAACGAGAATAATGCTGCCAAATACGTCTGACACTATGTTTTTAAGAAAAGGCAGTGTTTTAAAATACAGATGTTTTTTTCTTTTGACAAAACCTACAATTCCAATGATCTCACCCCGGTGGTGCTTAACATCCAAGAGCTGAAGAAGCAATTCTTTATGCAAAAAAAAAAAAAAAAAAAAAGCAAATTAATTAAAAACAACAACAATACAAATAGTTTAAGTTATAGTCAACATTTACAATGTGTAATTCTGTCAGTTTGACATGATGTACCTGTACCATATTATTGTAATGCAAGCACTTTTGAGGGTTAACGTTACCTGTCCTTGTAAAAGGATATGGATAAAATTCAAGTATAATCTTTATGCAACAATCATGCTTCCACAATTTACTACAAAAGCGTGCACTGTGTATAAGCAGCTGTGTTAGTATAATAAAAGAGACATACATTTGACATGAGCAGTGTGCATTTGTACTAGAAGATAGTTGATAATTTTGCACAAACAAAAAGGTCATTTTTAAAAACATAAAATAACTAATTTTACATTCTGGCATATGTGCCGTTGACTTTCCCCTTGTTCACATTCTTGCACATGGGTATTCAAAAGAGATTGTTTTACCCGTTGTAAATTTAGGTATGATAGTATGTTTCTAGATTATTTATTTTGACAGCTATAGAAAGTTGAAGAGTTCGTTGATTATATCAATTCAATGAAGATTGAATAATCTTTGAATTACAGTAATTATTTGTATGTCTCATCCATGAAGGTGCAACAATGTTGGAGGTTTTGAGAAACAGAACCATGATAACTGAGCAGTTGAACTTTAACTATAGTCTGTGCTCCCCATTTATTAATATGACTGGCACCAATGATACTTAAGCTGTCTGCTGCTTCTGCAATGGCACAATTTGCTTCAGCTCTTGGATGTTAAGCACCACCGGGGTGAGATCATTGGAATTGTAGGTTTTGTCAAAAGAAAAAAACATCTGTATTTTAAAACACTGCCTTTTCTTAAAAACATAGTGTCAGACGTATTTGGCAGCATTATTCTCGTTTCATTGTGTATTAACTTCATATAGCCCCAATATTTGTAGAAATAAGAAAAGAGTATTTATAAAACAAAAAAGATTGTTAGAACGATTTGTGTCTGGCACATCAGGTATGAAGATACGTTTGGTTTTAACTTAGCTCAAGCTTTAATTTAACTCAAGTGATTCTGTGGTAATGGTTTAAGTGTAACACACCATGTGTTAATACTTGTGTGATTCAGCATCAGTCATAGATAGTCAAGCATTCTCAAACAGAAAGACTATCACATAAATTCTAAAGAAAAGTCATCGTCTAAAACACGTACAATCCGAGAAACAAGATGTGAACGGTGTCATCTACTGTGCAAGATGGCTAAAAACTAATGATAAACCGTCATTTGCAAACTTTTGTGTATTTCTTATAAACAAATGCTTTTCATTTCCTCTTTTCTTAGTGATTTGGTCTTTTTGAATATTGTATGTTTGTTTGGACGTGTGTGATTTCTGTATAAAGATTAGGCCTATGTTTTAAAGTTAGTCCATATAGGCTTTACAAGTGTGTAACTTTCTGACAAAATATGTTGATGTGTGTAAAATACAACTATAATATCTAACATATATTGTAGATTGCAAACATTCCATTATCTGTTTATTTTGGGTTACATTCTTAGCTCATATGTTTCTTTAATTTGTATAGGATGTTGAAAAATAAAAAGTAATAGTTAATAACAAACAAACAACAAAGACTTTAAAGCAACATGGGAACATAATATAAATATATAATGGTATAGTTACGTGTCGAAGCATACTCACAGCTTGAAAATGACTTCCATAAAGTTTATTTTAGTAAAGGTATGTCTGGGTTATCCCAACACAAAGTTTTACGTTTTTGGGATGAGACCTCTCAAAGATTACACCAATATGAGCTTTTCTCGAACATTGCATGTTTGCACTATGTCTGAAACGTACTTTTTCATTTTCTCTTTATTTGAAAAGGGGGACAGTGTTACATTAATCAGCATTAAAACAATGTAAATGTACCCAAGTTAGCTCAAGAGTGGTAATTTTCACCGTTAGTCCCTCAGCCGGTGTAATAAAAGGCTACCTTAAAGATAAACGCAGGTATAAAATCACAAAAATAAAATTACATACACCGCATTATGGAAATACAATGAAGAGTCAAAAACATAAAGCTGGCTTGCACACTCCTAACATCCAAATTGGGCTTAGGTCCAGGACAACTGAGTGAAATAAACTGAATAAAGAAGTGTGAAGTCCGCACACTGAAAGGTACTGCTTCAAAATGGTATTAAAAAAGTATCATTTCGACCCTCAGGTCTTCATGAAATACAAATCATATAAAATAAATATATAATGTTTAAATGCACTCAGAAAGCATGTGGTGCTAGACCATGTCTGATTTTATAAATTAAACAAATGTTTTTGAATTTAATGAGATTATCCCAAGTAAGTAACTGATATTTCCTCAGAATACTACAGTGATGGTAGTGGTACAGCGTACTAATCAACATGCATTCCCTATATGTGGTTGTTAAACGTGTCACAGGTCGGGGCGGGCCAACCTGACCTACACCCGCCCCTGAGACCCGGACCACCCTTGGGGAGTCGGACGGAGGACAGAGCAAAGAGGACAGACAAATGGGGGTCAATTAAAATCAAGTTTTTATTAAAAGTTAAAAGAATCGGTTAGGAGTGCAAGCTGGTGGTCGGGAACCTGGTCGAACCTCGGACTGGAGGTTTGAGGCTGGGAACTCCACCACAAGCAGACTGGTGAGTATGCGGGTCCGTACGTCTCTTCTTTAGTGGAGTCACGGACACAGAGTTTACAGCAGAGGAGGTTTCACTGCGAGCAGACAGGTGAGTATGCGGGTACGTACGCCTCTTCTCTGGCGAAGTCACAGACACGGAGTTTATAGCAGAGGAGGTTTTACTGCAGAGCAGACAGAATGAGTATGCGGGTACGTACGCCTCTTCTCTGGTGGAGTCACAGACACAGAGTTTACAGCAGAGGAGGTTTCACTGCAAAGCAGACAGGTGAGTATGCGGGTACGTATGCCTCTTCTCTGGTAAAGTCACAGACACGGAGCTTACAGCAGAGGAAGTTTCACTGCAAAGCAGACAGGCAAGTATGCGCATACATAACTCTCTTCAAAGTGGCAAACAGAGGGGCTTACGGCTGGAGGTTTGAGGTTGAAAACCACAGGCAGACTGGTGAGTGTGCGGGTACATACACCTCTTCTCTGGTGGAGTCGCAGACACAGCTTACAGCAGAGGAAGTTTCACTGCAAAGCAGACAGGTGAGTATGCGGGTACGTATGCCTCTTCTCTGGTAAAGTCACAGACACGGAGCTTACAGCAGAGGAAGTTTCACTGCAAAGCAGACAGGCAAGCATGCACATACATAACTCTCTTCAAAGTGGCAAACAGAGGGGCTTACGGCTGGAGGTTTAAGGTTGAAAACCACAGGCAGACTGGTGAGTATGCGGGTACGTACACCTCTTCTCTGGTGGAGTCACAGACACAGAGTTTACAGCAGAGGAGGTTTCACTGCAAAGCAGACAGGTGAGTATGCGGGTACGTATGCCTCTTCTCTGGTAAAGTCACAGACACGGAGCTTACAGCAGAGGAAGTTTCACTGCAAAGCAGACAGGCAAGCATGCGCATACATAACTCTCTTCAAAGTGGCAAACAGAGGGGCTTACGGCTGGAGGTTTGAGGTTGAAAACCACAGGCAGACTGGTGAGTGTGCGGGTACATACACCTCTTCTCTGGTGGAGTCGCAGACACAGTTTACAGCAGAGGAAGTTTCACTGTGAAGCAGACAGGCAGGCATGCAAATACGTATTCTCTCTTCCCAGTGGCTGTCAGAATAAACACACTCGAAAATCTGTGGGACACAACAATGTT
The DNA here is from genome assembly GCA_036326025.1 of Chrosomus eos. NCBI lineage: Eukaryota > Metazoa > Chordata > Actinopteri > Cypriniformes > Leuciscidae > Chrosomus > Chrosomus eos. Next base: position 219,360 of record JAZAVI010000052.1, read on the forward strand.
AGCCTCTCTTTGTACAGTCGGGAGGAGATAGAAACTAGGGCAAGACATGGACATCCAGCGGGTTTAGGTGCTCACTTCAAACAGCAGACAGTGCATCACATCACTTCATCTCAACACGGCACTCAGTGGAAAATTACACAGGTATAAGGCCGTTACCCATCTCCTGGCCCGGCCTCTACATCAACAGTCCCACTGTCACAAGAGAGGGAGATGAAAGTTCAATTAGGTTACTCACTATCTCTCACAAACGTTCCTCCGTCCCGTGGTTACCTCCTTCCCATTGAATCCGCCTGTGTGTCTCTCCATTCACCACGCCATGCCCATTTAACAGCCCCACATCTTCACCACAACTCACTCTTCCCCCAACAAACCCCGATCCCAAGGAAAACCAACGCCCTGTTTGATCCATGCTTTCTCCTTTTATCTTCCCGAGTCCCAATCGCAAGGCTTGCTTCTCCCATCTCCAGCTGTTAGCGATCTTTGGCTAATCACCCCAGTGTCGGAGAATGCTCGCGCTATCCCGGAACTAGCCCGGTGTCCCTTTGTTATGGGTCCGGCGGGAGGCAAAACCCAGAGAACATTAGTTCCGTCCAGAAAAATTCAATGAAATTTGTCACCCCGTGACATACCCCCCCACCAAACCGTTCTAGTCCCTAGAACGCGGTGCCTCTACCCAGTCGCCGTACCGTACCGGAGGCTGACCTCGGTTATTCCGCTGGGGACGTCTTGGGGGTGAGGGAACATTCGCTGGCTCAGGTGCAACGGCCGGTCCCCTTGGGACCGCAGCCCATCCTATCATTGGGGTCTGATGGACTCTCTCTTCAGTGGGGGAGGTAGTGTCTACAAGCCTTGGGTAGTTGGGGCAAGGACGGATCAAATTCCGATGCAATATCCGTTCTGGGCCGGAGTCCCTTCGGGGCGAAGGACATACACGGGCTGGTCAGGGCGGGGTTGTCGTTGGACTACATAAGGCCGAGACTCCCAACGGTCACTCAACTTCCCTTTCCCCTGGCGCCGATTGTCTTTGACCAGAACCCTGTCTCCCGGCAGCAGGGGAGCTTCACGAGCCGTTCGATCATATAGTCGTTTGTTCTTCTGGGCAGCTCGTTCGATTCGAGCAGAGACCTGTTCATAAGCGAAGTGGAGGCGCTGGTGATGGTTGCTCACCCATTCCGTTAGGCTGGTTCCCTCCTCGGCCGGGCTGGATCCCAACAGCAAGTCCGTGGGCAACCGTACGTGCCGTCCGAACATCAGGTATGTTGGTGCATATCCAGTAGTGCTATGCACGCTGTTATTATAAGCTTGAATTACGGCCGGGAGATTTACCACCCAATTCCCCTGTTGCTCTGCCTCCAACGTCCCTAATAGGCCCAACAGGGTCTGATTGAATCGTTCGCACCCTCCGTTCCCTTGGGGATGATACGGCGTGGTGTGGGTCTTCTTACACCCGTACAGTTGGCACAGCTCCCTGATGACCCGGGACTCAAAGTTTGGACCCTGATCTGAGTGAAGGACCTCTGGACATCCAAAGGGCTGGAACACATACTTCCAGAGGGCGTTGGCAGTGGTGACTGCAGTCTGGTCTCTAGTGGGGATAGCCCACACAAACTTTGTGAAAAGATCCGTTACCACGAGGATATTCTGAATGAGGTCAGTAGGTCGACCCAACGTCAGGTAGTCCATCGCCACCATATGTAATGGGGCTTTAGCTTGAATGGGGGCCAGTGGGGCTCGAACCTCTCTCCGGGACTTAAAGAGAATGCAACGTGGGCACTGCGAGACGAACACCTTAACTGCCTTCTCCATCCCTGGCCAGTAGAAGTGTCTCCGTACCAATGAGATCGTCCTCTCCTGCCCTTGATGTCCCATGTGGTCGTGATATGCTCGGAGGAGAGCTTGGGATTGATCTCTAGGCACAACTATTTGACAGACCTCTTCTCCCAGGGCTGGGTCGAGTAACGTTCGACAGACGACTCCCTCTTTGAGGAAGAGTCTCTTCCCCTGTCGCAGGAGTTGCTGCATCCCCCAAGGTTGTTTACGTCGTTCTACCCTCTCTGGCCAAGTCCCTCGCTGCAGCCAATCTTGCATCTGGGCCAGAGCTGGGTCCCCCGCCTGCCGGTCCCTCCACCGTAGGGGGTCCCAACCCCAACTCGAGGGAACCACTTCCCCTCGAAGCCCAGGGGCCTCTATGATCCCCACCATAAGTTCCTCCTCCGATACTACATTGGGTGGCAAACAGAGGGGTCTACCCTCAGGGAGCCGAGACAGGACGTCGGCATTGGTGTGCTCCTTCCCTGGCCGATACTGCAGATGGTAATCGTAGTTGGCCAGCTGCGCCACCCATCGCTGCTCGACCGCCCCCAATTTTGCAGTTTGGAGATGGACCAGCGGGTTGTTATCCGTAACTACAACTACCTTCGCTCCCCACAGATAATCCTTGAACTTCTCGCTAACGGCCCACTTCATGGCGAGGAGATCCAGCTTGAAGGAGCTATAGTTAGCATCGTTACGTTCAGCTGGGTGCAGACTCCTGCTCGCATAGGCGATAACCCTCTCTTCTCCCTGTTGACTCTGAGCCAGTACGGCCCCCAATCCCAGATTGCTAGCATCCGTATAGAGCGTAAAGGGCTGAGAAAAGTCGGCGTAAGCCAAGATCGGAGCTTGGAGCAGCTCTTGTTTTAATTGCTGGAAGGCCAGCTCACAGGGGGGATTCCACGAGACGGCAGGGGACCCCCTGCCCCGGGTCCGTCCCGAGCCTCCAAGCAGCTGGTTCAAGGGTTTAGCGATCTTGGCGAAGTCCTTAATGAACCGCCGGTAGTATCCCACGAATCCCAGGAATGATCTCACTTGCCTCACCGTTCTTGGCGTGGCCCACTCCTGGACGGCAGACACCTTTTCGGGATCCACTGCAATCCCCGCCGCACTGACTCGATGGCCCAGGAATTTTACCTCCTTCTTGAGCAACTGGCACTTATCTGGCTGTAGCTTTAGTCCATAACGTTCTAGGGATCGGAAGACTTGCTCCAGGTGTTGAAGGTGAGACTCGAAGTCGGGAGAGTATACAATAACGTCGTCTAAATAGACAAGCGTGGTGTCCATAAGCTGGGCTCCCAAGCAGCGCTGCATGAGACGTTGGAAGGTCGCGGGAGCGTTACACAACCCAAACGGCATACGTTCCCACTCAAAGAGGCCAAAAGGGGTGGTAAAGGCGGTCTTCTCCCGGTCTCCTTCCTCCACTTGGACTTGCCAGTAACCACTAGCCAGATCTAGGGTGGAATACCAGGCGGCCCGAGTAAGACTAGTCAAGGAGTCCTCGACCCGCGGCAGAGGGAAGGCGTCTCGTTTGGTAACTTGGTTCAGCCTCCGATAATCGACGCAGAATCGCCACGCCCCAGTCTTCTTGCGAACGAGGACTATCGGTGCTGCCCATGGGCTGCTGCTCTCCCGAATAACTCCCTTTTCCAGCATCCCTCGAAGGAGGGTACGAACCTCAGCATACAGAGTCGGAGGTACGGGGCGGTAGCGTTCCCGGCTCGGAGGCGCATCCCCAGTGGGAATCCGGTGCTTTACAATGTCTGTCCGCCCATAGTCCTCATCATGTGCAGAGAAAAGATGCTTCCATCTCACCAGGAAGTCCCGGAGTTGCTTTGCCTGCCCTTCTTCCAGCCCGTCGCCTCGTAAGGACTCTCCCGCCAGGTGGGCCGGAAATGTTTCTTCCTGTCCGCCTGCAGGAGTCTCAGCCTGCGTCAAGGCCACCTCCACCACCGTCGGGCCCACCTGACAGAACTGAAACTCTCCTTCCTCATGGACCTGCTCGGGGCTCACCGGGTGACTCGCGCTAGACGTTGGTGGCGATGAAGGGCCACAGCATAGGGATTGGTGTTTCTTAGTCTTACGGCAACCCGACCCCGGTGAACGGACGCCAATCCCCGGGCCACCTCCACGGTCTGACAGTCAGAATGAGGCTCAACCAGGACCCACTCCGAGGACCCATGAAGCTGACCAGGGATACGGGCCCAGATAATGGCCTCGCTCTGAGCCGGGACCGACAGTGCGTAGCGACACCCCACTCTTCCCACGCTCTCTCGATCCCGCTGGGCATCGGCCATGCGGACTCGGCGACAATCGGCCCTGATCCGATCCCATTCCTGTTTTTCCCCTCTCGAGGCCGACGGCATGGGTCTCGCTTTAAACAACTCCTCCCAGCATTCCATGATGACGTTCATTCCCAGTAGGGCACGGTGAGCTCCCAGACATGTATCCTGTACAATCACAACCCCCTTCTGAGGCACAAGGGTCCCCTGGACCTCCAGGTCCGTGACCAGATAGCCCACATACGGAATCTCCAGGCCATTTGCCCCACGCAGGGTTAACCAGGGGACATCTGTGGCCGAATGTCCCTGGACCCCGAATAACTCCCGAGACAGGCTTTCGGAGAACAAGGTGACCTGGGACCCGGTATCCAGGAGACATTGGATTTCGGTCCCATTGACTTGAGCCACCACAAGAGGGCAACGCCCGACTAGACAATTCCTGGCTGCCAATGGAGAGGGGTCAATTAGGGGGGTCCCGACCACTTGACCCACAGTGGCCGGAGACTCTAAAAACCCCCCTGCGATCCCCGGCGTGCCCTGCATTGCCGGACGTAATGACCTGGTTCGCCACAGCCATTGCAAATGGGACGACCTTGTTCGTCCCACTGAAACCGGGGGGCGGGAGGACCGGGGCGGACGTTGCTCTGGGAGTCGACTACCTTCGGAGGAGGCTCGTTCTCGTGTAGGTGGCAAGGGTCGGAAATGTTCTCGGCGTAATTCCTCTAAGAAAGTTTTAGACAGTTCTGCCATCTGTTCACGGACGTCTCTCCTCAATTCTTCTCTTAGGGCCTGTTTCCAGTCGGGTGGGGCAGGAGGTGGAGGACAACTGGCAGCACTGGTGGCCATACAGTGTGAGGGGTCCGAGGAGTCAGCATAATCCTGTTCAAGGGCCAGAGCTTCCCGACGTAGCTCATCAAACGTCAGAGCTGAATTGCGGCGAAGTTGTATCCGAAGGCTCTGACGTATTGGTCCATCCCGCAACCCCAGAAGAAACTGGTCCTTTAAGAGAGCCTCCCTTCTCCAAGCCCATGATCCTGCCTCCTCTCCAGCCGGGACAAGTGTTCTCGCAATTGCAGGGCAAAAGCACGTATAGTCTGTCGAGTTCCCTGTCTACAATTGAAGAATTGTGTCCGAAGAACAGCCGCAGGAGTGGAGTCGCCGTACAGACCCGTTAGGAAGTCAAGGATGGCCTGGGCTGTGGCTCGAGTCGCTTCTGGCGCCGCTTGTACCTCTCTCCTTGCTTCGCCGTCCAGCGAATTTAGAATAAACTGGGTCCGTTGTGCAGCGTTTAACCCTTGAAGGCCTGCCAAGTACTCCACTTGAGTCTTCCATGCCGATAGACTAAGTTCAGACCCTGGTCCCCCATACTTTTGAGCCCACGGGGCTCCCATGAAGATGGGCATGACATTGGGATGACCCACTGGTACCTCTTCGTCTGTCATTACTCCGCCCCCGTCTACTCAACCCAAGGTGGAATCCTGCCGACTGCGCCAAGTTTATGTCACAGGTCGGGGCGGGCCAACCTGACCTACACCCGCCCCTGAGACCCGGACCACCCTTGGGGAGTCGGACGGAGGACAGAGCAAAGAGGACAGACAAATGGGGGTCAATTAAAATCAAGTTTTTATTAAAAGTTAAAAGAATCGGTTAGGAGTGCAAGCTGGTGGTCGGGAACCTGGTCGAACCTCGGACTGGAGGTTTGAGGCTGGGAACTCCACCACAAGCAGACTGGTGAGTATGCGGGTCCGTACGTCTCTTCTTTAGTGGAGTCACGGACACAGAGTTTACAGCAGAGGAGGTTTCACTGCGAGCAGACAGGTGAGTATGCGGGTACGTACGCCTCTTCTCTGGCGAAGTCACAGACACGGAGTTTATAGCAGAGGAGGTTTTACTGCAGAGCAGACAGAATGAGTATGCGGGTACGTACGCCTCTTCTCTGGTGGAGTCACAGACACAGAGTTTACAGCAGAGGAGGTTTCACTGCAAAGCAGACAGGTGAGTATGCGGGTACGTATGCCTCTTCTCTGGTAAAGTCACAGACACGGAGCTTACAGCAGAGGAAGTTTCACTGCAAAGCAGACAGGCAAGCATGCGCATACATAACTCTCTTCAAAGTGGCAAACAGAGGGGCTTACGGCTGGAGGTTTGAGGTTGAAAACCACAGGCAGACTGGTGAGTGTGCGGGTACATACACCTCTTCTCTGGTGGAGTCGCAGACACAGCTTACAGCAGAGGAAGTTTCACTGCAAAGCAGACAGGTCAGTATGCGGGTACGTATGCCTCTTCTCTGGTAAAGTCACAGACACGGAGCTTACAGCAGAGGAAGTTTCACTGCAAAGCAGACAGGCAAGCATGCACATACATAACTCTCTTCAAAGTGGCAAACAGAGGGGCTTACGGCTGGAGGTTTAAGGTTGAAAACCACAGGCAGACTGGTGAGTATGCGGGTACGTACACCTCTTCTCTGGTGGAGTCACAGACACAGAGTTTACAGCAGAGGAGGTTTCACTGCAAAGCAGACAGGTGAGTATGCGGGTACGTATGCCTCTTCTCTGGTAAAGTCACAGACACGGAGCTTACAGCAGAGGAAGTTTCACTGCAAAGCAGACAGGCAAGCATGCGCATACATAACTCTCTTCAAAGTGGCAAACAGAGGGGCTTACGGCTGGAGGTTTGAGGTTGAAAACCACAGGCAGACTGGTGAGTGTGCGGGTACATACACCTCTTCTCTGGTGGAGTCGCAGACACAGTTTACAGCAGAGGAAGTTTCACTGTGAAGCAGACAGGCAGGCATGCAAATACGTATTCTCTCTTCCCAGTGGCTGTCAGAATAAACACACTCGAAAATCTGTGGGACACAACAATGTTAGCCTCTCTTTGTACAGTCGGGAGGAGATAGAAACTAGGGCAAGACATGGACATCCAGCGGGTTTAGGTGCTCACTTCAAACAGCAGACAGTGCATCACATCACTTCATCTCAACACGGCACTCAGTGGAAAATTACACAGGTATAAGGCCGTTACCCATCTCCTGGCCCGGCCTCTACATCAACAGTCCCACTGTCACAAGAGAGGGAGATGAAAGTTCAATTAGGTTACTCACTATCTCTCACAAACGTTCCTCCGTCCCGTGGTTACCTCCTTCCCATTGAATCCGCCTGTGTGTCTCTCCATTCACCACGCCATGCCCGTTTAACAGCCCCACATCTTCACCACAACTCACTCTTCCCCCAACAAACCCCGATCCCAAGGAAAACCAACGCCCTGTTTGATCCATGCTTTCTCCTTTTATCTTCCCGAGTCCCAATCGCAAGGCTTGCTTCTCCCATCTCCAGCTGTTAGCGATCTTTGGCTAATCACCCCAGTGTCGGAGAATGCTCGCGCTATCCCGGAACTAGCCCGTGTGTCCCTTTGTTATGGGTCCGGCGGGAGGCAAAACCCAGAGAACATTAGTTCCGTCCAGAAAAATTCAATGAAATTTGTCACCCCGTGACAAAACGTCTCAGGCAATTCGTATGAAACGTAAGTTGGACAGGAGAAAAACATTTAAAATGTTAAATACGTTTAAAAAGTCTAAGTAAATACAATGTGTTTGTCACAAACACGTCTAAAGTGCTTTACTCGTGTGAGGAAACCCCCTCGCAACATTACTAATCAATTAATCACAGAAATAATGCGTGTCATCAGACTGATTTAAAGAAATTAAAACGTTAAATCCTTATTTAAAGAAAATAGACTTCTGCTTTTGCAACACACAAATTTATAAATGTTCAAAATCGTTTGTCTTTGACTACTTCTAATCATGGTTTTAGGTCTGTAAAAATACAGAATAAAAATAGACTTCTGCTTTTGCAATACACAAATTTATAAATGTTCAAAATCTTATAAATGTTCAAAAACTTATATCCCATACTTTGAAGCATCATGGTTTTAGGTCTGTAAAAATACAGAATTAAGAAGAAGTAACAACTTTCTCTAACATTTTCTGATAACGTAGTAAAATGTACGAATACCAACCATAACTTTATACAACTTTTTTAAAACTTTTAAATGTGTTGGTGAACTTTTCAAATATATGTGAAAAACAAAACTTTCTTTAATTAAAAACAAGTCCCTGATCTTACCACAGACAATACATTGTAGAAGTGTGTTTGTGTGTGAGTGCGAACTTCTCCTGGACATAATGTTATTTGTTCTAAAACAGTAAAAAAAGACCCTTTAGAAATGGACTCTCCCAAACACCCCCACCTCTGCTCACGATTTGGACTGTTCTAAAACTTACCGTGAAGTTTGAAAACATCTAATGTTGAGAGAATTTGTGGATGGGCTTGTTCAATGTAAATAATAGTGAAATCAAGTGTTGTTAACTAAGGAATATGTGTGTGCGTGCAACTAATTGTAAACACATGTGCATGTTTTATTGTATAATACTTTCATAAGTGAGATTGAAGATCGCTATCATTGCATTCAGTCTAAATGTTTACAATGTTAACTATGTTTGCACGTTGATCGTTACGTGATCTACCTGTGTTATATGTACAGTATGTTATGTCGTGCATGTCGTGTAGACTTCGACTGTGTCTCTGGGAGTATGTAAGGTCATGTTTATCGATGTTCAACGATATAGGTAACTAAGGAATATGTGTGTGCGTGCAACTAATTGTAAACACATGTGCATGTTTTATTGTATAATACTTTCATAAGTGAGATTGAAGATCGCTATCATTGCATTCAGTCTAAATGTTTACAATGTTAACTATGTTTGCACGTTGATCGTTACGTGATCTACCTGTGTTATATGTACAGTATGTTATGTCGTGCATGTCGTGTAGACTTCGACTGTGTCTCTGGGAGCATGTAAGGGCATGTTTATCGATGTTCAACGATATAGGATGGATGCAAAGGATATACAAAGGAAGTAGGCTATATTTATTATTTATTACATTAAATACATTTATACATATACCTTATAACCTTCTAATTAATACGTGGGTATTTATTAACGTGGTCCACGAGCAGTCTGTATATTCCTCATTTGTTAATCCGTCTCCTCAGTCTTTTCAATCCGATCCATAACGTGGTAAAAATAAAATCCAATATCTCGCTCTGTGAAAACCAAATCGAAGGTGCTCTGTTGTATTCCATGTAAATCTTCTATCGTTATATCCACATTGATCAATTAAATGTAAAATATATTCCACATGTTCAGGCTGGTTAATTTTGTTAATCACGATCCTTGTAATTTTCGCGGAGCTAAAGTTAAATCCATCATAGCTTCATCAAGGCATCTCTCAGGAGTCTTTGGGTCTGACTCTGCAGTAGCGTAGCCTAAATTCCAAGAGAATGTAGGCCTACGTCGAGTTTGCGTCTTTTCAAACGGAGCACGGGGCGTCTCTTCTTTCATTATGTATGTGTGTGCGTGCGCATGCGCAACGCATGGGGTGCGGACGTCTATTCTTTCATTATGTGTGTGTGTGTGTGTGTGTGTGTGTGTGTGTGTGTGTGTGTGTGTGTGTGTGTGTGCGCGTGTGCGTGTGTGCGCGTGGGAACTCTTTGCCATCCTTTCCCACGCCTCAGCACCTGTTGTGGGAGGGGGTCGAGGTGTGGGACGGCTCTAGGGGTGGAGTCTGAGTCAGGCTACTTTGTAGACTTCACAGATGTCAGTCTAACTTTTGGGATGCCAGTGAATGGACGTGTTTCGTGGAGCTCCCGGGAAATTACATTTACACAACTTTTGGAGTTAAAATCTCTAAACCTTTGGATATACCTTTATAGTGATGGATTAATACCTTTGGATATATCGATTGTGTTGGATTAAACTGGATTACTTTTGTTCTTCTTTCAACAACAAAGCGTGGATGTAAAAAACGTAAGTCAGTTTTTTTAAAAAATGTATGCATGTGTTTTTGATACTGTGATTTTTAACACTGAAGACATGTTAGGTCTATTTGTTTGATGTTTTAATTTTAGAAAACGTATGATAGAAAATAGATCTATTGTTTGATATAAAATTGCATTACACATTGTTTTAGATGTTTTAATGCTAGAAAATTTCGATAACGTTAAGAAAACACAATTTAAACTTTTACATTAATGTTTTAACAACTTACAAGTGTATGAACACTAAAGTCATATATGTTTTAATGATATAAAATGTTTTTAATACTTTTAAACAACGTGTAATTGTGAAAAAAGTACATCTTCAAATATAGTGATTAGTTCTATTTGTATGATGTAATTTTAATACACCTTGTTTTAGATGTTTTTAATGCTAAAACATTTTGATAATTTTAAGAAAGCACAATTTAAAACTTTTATTTATTTAATTATCGTATTATATTTTAAAATGTATTAATTATTTATTTTTTTATGTCTAAACGTTTTAACATTTTACAAATGTATGGTGACCGCTAAAAAACTATATTTTTAACACATTGTAGTTTTAATATTATGACGTGTTTTATGTAAAATGTAACACATTTGACAAAAATAATGAAGGTTAAATGTATCTTTTGTAATGAAAAAAAAAAAATTTTTAACTCGTCTTACTTTTCTGTAAATAACTGGATGTTGATCTTTTAACGTTTTAACATTTTAGATGTTTTATGAACTAAAACATTTTGATAACTTTAAGAAATGCAGTTTAAACAACTTACAAGTGTGTGTGTGAACACTGAAGACATATTAGATCTATTTGTTTGATGTAATTTTAATACAAGCGATGTTAGATGTTTTAAGAAAACATAACTATTTACTTGATATAATTTTAATACACGCTGTTTTAGTTATTATTGTGATTGAAAACACTTTTTTAAAACAGATGTTTTATGTAAAATGGAGCATTACTATGTTTTAATGATATAAATGGATTTAATGGTTTTAAATCACTACATGTTAATATAAAAAACACTAAACCTATCTCTGTTTTCTGCTATCCTTCTTAAAAGGATTGAAAATGTATTGTTTTGAATGTTTTTCCATTATTTTGAACATTTTTTACATTGATCAAGACAGGTGCTCGTAAACAGGTGTACAACACGTGCCCAGACCGGATCCGGTTCGAATGGGTGGGGTTCCGGAACCGGTTCGAATGGAGGGTTTCCGTACCGTGGGAATTCCCACGGTCACATGATCTCTCCGGAAGTGGGTGGGAGGGGGACGGGACTAAGCGTGGGAAAAGGGGGCGGAGCTAAGCGTGGGGAAAAGGGGCGGGGCTAAGCGTGGGGAAAAGGGGCGGGGCTAAGCGTGGGGAAAAGGGGGTGGTCAATCAAAGGGCAATAAATCACTCAAAGTGACATTTTAACATGATGTAGTTTTAATATGCTTTAATATTTGTTTGATGTTTTAATTTTAGAAAACGTATGATAGAAAATAGATCTATTGTTTGATATAAAATTGCATTACACATTGTTTTAGATGTTTTAATGCTAGAAAATTTCGATAACGTTAAGAAAACACAATTTAAACTTTTACATTAATGTTTTAACATTTTACTAGTGTATGAACAAAAAGTACATCTTCAAATGTGGTCCGTGGGGTAATTTTCCCACGGTCACATGATCTCTCCGGAAGTGGGGATGGTGGGGGGTGGAAAGAGGAGGGCAGACCGTGGGAATTTTCCCACGGTCCAGATGGTCAGATCGGAAGTGAGTGGGAGGGGTAAAAAGGGGCGGGGCTAAGCGTGGGAAAATGGGGCTGGGGCTAAGCGTGGGGGAAAGGGGCGGGGCTAAGCGTGGGGAAAAGGGGCGTGGTCAATCAAGGGTCATAAATCACTCAAAAAGTGACAAATAGTGCCCCATATAGTCTCTCTAATGAACAGATTAACAAAACAAAAGAAAAAACTGTGACAGTATTCTGCTGAGTTTGGTTCATTTCTGTGAGGCGCTCCACAAACAAGTTGACAGAAAGTAAACCGAGACGATAGAAAACACTTCCTGTTTGTTTGATGTATTTTAAATATGTAAAGATTTCAGTAAATATGTCCCCACACTTCTTGCCTGGGTCGATATTGTTCCCACTACTTTCTGAAACATCTCACGGCACGGATGTAACTAATACAAATTAATAAAACATCTCCGGTTAACAAGTAGTGCATTAATTTAGCATTGTATAGCACCCCCCACCCCCCCACCACATGTTGATGACATCAGCATCGGCACGTCACAGTTCTGTCACTACGCATCACAATCTGATTGGCTGATAACACACGTCAGTCAAAGTTATGATCAAATGGAAAATAGCGACTTCAACGCAAGGTTAGCTACGCTACTAGTGCTGGTCCACGGAGCTGCGTTTAGATGACATATGGAAAATACAGCTCAGCCTCACAGAAATAACCATAACGTACTGAAATACACAGGAACTTAATTATGATGCGTTTAGACACACATTCATTTAATTTAATTGTGAACATTTCTTTAATTGTTGTTGATTTTGAGAGTGCCAGCAGAGAAGGCCTGATGAAAACCACTGAAAACAAGCTGGAATCTGTGGCCTTTTCTCTCTATTATAATATCAGCCTCTCTTCAGTCACGCTTACCACAAACTACAACACAGTTTACAGTTTTCATGTTTCTCATATAAATCAAAATCAACAGTGTTCAACAGATTTAACAAAAAACATTTTACATAAATGAAAAATAAATATGAACAGAAGCATGAATATGAACATACCTGCATGAATAAAGAGAAATGAATGAAAACGAGCTGTAATCTGTGTCCGTCTCTCGCTACTGTAACATCAGCCTGTCCGTGAAAGGCTTTATTTTAGCCAGATTTTGCACACTCATGCTTAATGAACTCTCTTCAGAAACACACGCTTCACATCATTCACACACACTCCATACATGTTTGATTAAGATTAAAGTGCATTAAAGAACAACATTACGTTTTAGTACAATAAACAAAACTCTTTTAAACAAAAAATCTGTGTCTATTATCATCTTTCTATCAGCATCAACTTTCTATCTTTTAAAAATCATTAAACATTCAAATGTATGCATTACATTTTAAAAGATTAGAATATTATAATACGCTGATACATATTTTCATATCAAAGTTTATAGTTGTAACAAAAATCAGAAATATCACACTCCTTCTTACCTTCTGCATTTTATAATCATTTCCTTTTCCTCTGTCGAGCGATTACTCTCATCTAACCGCTGAGAGACGTAGGAAGGGGCTCAGTGTTTCGTAAGACCTTTTCGTTGTTATATGCCTTAATTCCCGAATTCGTAATTGGCACGTTTCACCATCAGTGTGCAATGCGCGTGACGTGTACGTTCGTCAATAAATAAACTGCATGTGTTTTGCAGAAGAACATTGTAGCCGGAGCTACCTCTCTCCGTTAATGTCTATGGCGAGTCACACAGGCACTGGGCAACTCCGCAACCGAGCCGAGCCCGGGATAAAATAGTCCGAATATAAACACTAATTATAAATGTACCGTAGTGATTCAGGATAAGTCAAAAACACGGTTTGGAAAATTGATGTATGATGTAGGCTACTCGTTCATTTTGAACACAAGTTACGGACTGCAGCAGCTGCTGATACAACAACGTTCTGTTGTGCGACCGTCCACTCGCATAAATGCGACCACATACAATTTTCACAACGTCCACATCACAAATGCGACCACATGCTTTGACTCCTGTACCAAAAAAAAAGACACAAACGTTGACAATCTAAATAATTTCCGCCCCATTTCTAATCTTCCTTTTCTTGCCAAAATTTTAGAGCGAATTGTTGCTATTCAATTGCACTCCCATCTAGCTGCAAATAATCTCTATGAGCCCCTTCAATCAGGCTTCCGTAAACTACACAGCACTGAGACAGCATTAGTTAAGGTTACTAATGACTTGTTAATCGCTTCTGATTCCGGCAGTCTCTCTATTTTTATTCTTCTTGATCTTAGTGCCGCTTTCGACACTGTTGATCATAATATTTTACTTGCTCGGTTAGAATCTCTTTTTGGTGTTTCTGATACTGCACTAAGCTGGTTTAAGTCCTATCTTTCTGATAGAAAGCAGTTTGTTGCTATGGGTGGTTTCAGGTCTGCTATTGGTTTAGTGCATTCTGGTGTCCCTCAAGGTTCTATCCTGGGCCCTATACTTTTTAACATATACGTTTATCCTCTTGGCCAACTTTTAAAATCACTTGGACTCAGTTTTCACTTTTATGCAGATGACACCCAGGTTTATATACATTCAAAACCTGATGTAGATGTGGCTGTGTCTCATCTTTCTTTTTGTATTTCTGAGATAAAAGAATGGATGTCTAGAATTTTTTTATGCCTAAACAGTGACAAGACGGATGTAATGCTCATTGGTTCACCTCATCAGCTACGGAAGGCTGGTTCCCCCACTTTTAGTGTAGAAGGTTCTACACTTCAATTTCAGACTAAATTAAAAAATCTGGGGGTGATATTTGATAATAATTTGACATTTGTTCCTCATGTTCAGAGCACTGTCAGGACGTCATTCTTTCATCTCAGAAATATAGCCAGATTGCGTCCCATGTTGTCTCTCCCTGTGGCTGAAAAGCTAATCAACATTTTTGTATTTTCACGTATCGATTACTGTAATGCTGTGTTGGCTGGGGTTTCAAAAGCTACCCTTAACAAACTACAGTTGGTACAAAATTCTGCCGCTCGAATTCTGTCTGGAAACAGGACGAGGGATCACATTACTCCGGTACTGGAATCTTTACACTGGCTCCCTGTCAGATTCCGTGTTGATTTTAAAATCTTAATGCTTACTTATAAGGCCTTGCATGGACTGACACCTCATTATTTAACTGAACTTTTAACACCCTACACACCAGCACGTGATCTCCGTTCTTCGGAAGCTGGCCTTTTAATTGTTCCGCATACCCGACTAAAATCGATGGGTGATAGGGCATTTTCGTCAAATGCTCCAAAACTCTGGAATTCCCTGCCTATTGAGATTAGGCAAGCAGAATCGCTTAGTGTTTTTAAATCATCACTTAAAACTTATTTGTTTAGGGTAGCTTTTAGATAATTGTTGTATTATTATTATTAATCCTATACTTCATAATGTTTTTATTTTGTATTTTATTTCGTCTCTCTGTCAGCAATTACTAATGCATTGTTTGTTTAATTGTATGTTTTATTATGTTTCTATATTTGTGAAGCGCTTTGAGATAGCCTACTTTTTAAAGGCGCTATATAAAATAAAGTTTATTATTATTATTATTATTATTATAATTTTAGCTCGCACATTCTCAAAAAATGGTCGCATATTCGACCAATTTGGTCGCAGTCTGGAACCCTGGGTGTGATCCGGGATGCCATTGAAAATAAACCATCCACTTGTTTCTGAAGCTGGAGTCTTTCTGGAGTCTGTACAGAGACTCACACGAGCTGTTCAAAGTGACTGACGCCAGTGGGTGGGGACTATAGTGGGCGGTACTTATAGTGGGTGGGGCCTATAGTGGGCGGGGTCTATAGTGAGTGGGGCATATAGTGGACGGGGTCTATATTGGGTGGGTCCTATAGTGGGTGGGGCCTATAATGGGCGGTGCCTATAGTGGTTGGGGCCTATAGTGGGCGGGGTCTGTAGTGGGTGGGGCCTATAGTGGGCGGGGAAACTTGCAGGATGTTTCAATGTTACAAAGACCTCTTATATGTCAAAATAATTAGGAAAACTTGATGTCTCATGTCGTGACCCCTTAAAGATTATTCCTATATGAGAGAAAGATTTACTTCTAAACTATGAGATAATAAAGAACTACCTCTGAAAACACTGCAGTAAAGTAAAACGTACTCGGTTACTAACGTAACCTTGGTTCTCTCTAGAGAGGGAACGAGTACTGCGTAAATCTTACGCTATGGGGAAAAACTCTTTTCCACGAGATATTGAAGCCAAAAATTATCCTTAATTTTTTATTAATGTAAAACGCTTTGCAGCAGCAAGCAGACATAGGCGAGACAGCTCGCGCGCCTATTGGCTGCCCTGCGGTAAAAGCTGCAGCCTATCGAGTGAGGCTTTGCGTGACGTCATGACGAATGGGGGCTCTTCGCGCCCATATCGTCGCGTCCCGCCAGAAAGGGCGTGGTCTCGCCCTATAAATACCCTCGATAGCTGCTCATACGTTGGTTTTCATCGCCGAAGCGAACCAGAGCGTATTCTAAGCGAGGTTACGTTAGTAACCGAGTACGTTCTCTTACGAGAGTATCTCTCGTACTGCATAAATCTTACGCTATGGGGAACACCATGCAACACGCCGTGCTGACAGAGATCCAGCACCAAAGTCCCAGGGGCCGAAGCCTGGGGCGCATATAGTGCATAATCACCATAAACTCACAGAGAGTGAAGGAAGAGAGGCTAGAAGCATCATTCCCTGTAAAACAGCCTCCGAAAGGAGCCAATCATATGACAAATAGACCATACCATCAGGGTGAGCATTCAGCCTGAACTGGGTGGCCACATGTGTGTCAACACTCATGGAGCTGCTGTACTGGTCAGTGAGCGATACGCAGGTCAAACTCAGTATCCGGGCCGCACAGCGGGGCAGATAGCACTGAATTCTATACCGCCAAAAGCTTAGCTTGTAAGGCGGGAACCTCCAGGTTATAATATTTTATAAATGTAGACGGCGAGGCCCAGCCCGCGGCCATACAAATATCTTGCAGGGTAACCCCGCTAGACCATGCCCACGAGGAGGCCATGCCTCTTGTGGAGTGCGCTCTGACACCCAAAGGGCACTGTAGGCCCTTAGAAGTGTAAGCCAGCGCAATGGCACCGACTATCCATCTGGACAGGCTCTGTTTCGAAGCGGCAAGTCCCTTAGCACGGCCGCCAAACGAAACGAAAAGCTGCTCAGTCTGTCTGAAACCAGACGAGCGGGACACATAAGCTCTTAGTGCCCTGACAGGGCAAAGGAGACTAGCGTCCCTCTCCTCATTGAGAACCGGAAGGGCAGACAGGGAAATCACCTGGGCCCTGAACGGTGTGTTGAGGGATTTTGGCACGTAACCGTGCTTCGGTTTGAGAATGACCTTTGAGTCATTAGGCCCAAACTCCATGCATGACGCGCTTACTGAAAGCGCTTGTAAGTCCCCTACGCGCTTCACTGAAGCGAGAGCCATAAGAAACGCTGTCTTGAAAGACAAGTGTTTCATGTCTGACGACTGGATTGGCTCGAATGGGGCACCTTTCATGGCCTCCAAGACCGTGGAAAGGTCCCATGTCGGGACTGAAGGGGGCCTGGGAGGGTTTAGCCTCCGGGCTCCTCTAAGGAAACGCACGACAAGGTCGTTTTTTCCCAGTGACTGGCCAGACACCGGTTTTGCAAATGTTGCAATGGCCGCCACGTATACTTTGAGCGTTGATGGGGTCCTGTCCTTATCCAGTAGCTCCTGAAGGAAGGAAAGCACTTCCGTAACCCCGCAGTCTACAGGTGAAAAGCCCTGCGCTTGACACCAAGCAGAGAACACTGACCATTTCGAGGAGTAGAGCCGTCTGGTAGACGGGGCTCTAGCCTGCGCGATCGTGTTTAGCACTCCCTCTGGGAGGCCAGCTTTGATGGCCCATGCGTGCAGGGACCGCAAATCCGGGCGAGGATGCCAAATCGAGCCTTTCACCTGAGAGAGGAGGTCTCTCCTCAGCGGTATAGGCCATGGGGCAGCGCTGGTCAGCTGCATCAGGACAGGGAACCAAGACTGGTTTGTCCAGAGCGGAGCTATGAGTAGCACTGGGCATCCCTCCCTCCTGATTCGCTCTAACACCTGAGGCAGGAGTGAGACAGGGGGAAAAGCATATAGAGGGCGGCGGGGCCAAACATGGGCCAGCGCGTCCCGGCTTTTCGAGAAGAATCTCGGGCAGTGAGCGTTTTCTTGGGACGCGAACAGGTCGACCTGCGCTTTTCCAAATGTTTCCCACAGCAGCTGGATCGTCTGCGGGTGCAGCGACCATTCTCCTGCTGGGACGTTGTTTCTGGACAGCCTGTCTGGTCCCACATTCAGGTGACCAGGCACATGCGCTGCTCTCAGCGAGAGCAGGTTGTGCTGAGCCCAGACCAGGAGGCGTTCCGTCAGCCTGTAAAGGTTTCGGGACCTGACGCCGCCCTGGCGATTTATGTACGCCACCACCGACATGTTGTCCGACCGGACCAAGACGTGGTGGCCTTTTATCTGGGGACTGCTATCGACTGCTATCAACTCCAAGCAGTTTATGTGAAGGAACTTCTCCCGTGCTGACCACAGGCCAGCTAGCGGTCTGCCCTTGAGCAGCGCTCCCCACCCCGATGTGGAGGCGTCCGTAGACACCACCTTCACACTCGAGGCGATCCCCAGACTCACACCTGACTGATACCAGTCGGTCACTTTCCACGGTTTCAGAGCTGAAATGCACTGAAGGTCGACCCTGAGGCGAAATAGACCCGTGGTCCACGCCCTGGGGGGAACTCGTGCTTTTAGCCATATCTGCAGTGGACGCATGCGGAGCAGGCCCAACTGAAGTACGGAGGCTGCTGAGGCCATCAGCCCCAGAATTTTCTGAAACCTTCTGAGCGGGACTATAGAGCCGTGGCGGAAGGATTTCGCGACGTGCTGAATATTTAATCCGCGCTCCGGTGACAGGCGTGCTGTCATGGATAGCGAGTCCAACACTGTTCCCAAAAAGGAAATTTTCCGACTGGGGAGCAGTGAGCTTTTCGCCCAATTGAATGTAAGGCCCAGCTCCTCGAGGTGCTCGAGTAATGCGGCCCTGTGTTCTATGAGCTCTGTTCGAGAACGAGCCAGAATCAGCCAATCGTCCAAGTAGTTCAAAACTCGCATGCCCCGAAGTCTCAGGGGGGCGAGCGCCGCGTCCATGCACTTCGTGAACGTACGGGGTGCTAGGGACAGGCCGAACGGCAGGACCGTGTATTGATATGCCTGGCCCTCGAAGGCGAATCTCAAGAATTGCCTGTGATGGGACGCTATTTGTATTTGGAAATAAGCGTCTTTCAGATCTATTGACATGGACCAGTCTCCTTGGCGCACTTGCGCGAGGATTTTCCTGGTCGTAAGCATTCTGAACTGGCGCTTCACAAGCGCTCTGTTCAGCAGTCGCAGATCTAGAATGGGTCTGAGCCCTCCATCTTTTTTCGGTACCAGAAAATATCTGCTGTATAAGCCCCCTTCACTCTGAGCCTGAGATAAAGGTTCTATAGCCCCTTTTCTCAGTAGTTTGCTATCTCGGCTCGAAGTAGATGAGATACTTCGCTTTTCACCGTAGTTTCGACGCGCGCCGTATAACGGCGGGGGCGTCGAGCGAACTGTAGCGAATAGCCTCTCGATATAGTGTTCAACACTCATTCTGATACCCTGGGAAGCCTTGACCACGCATCTGCGTGAATAGCTAGGTGTAGAATGAAATCTGGGCTCTGGCCGCGGGAAAGCGGCGGCACGAGAGTCCCTGTGTGCTGGGAACACAACACCGTGTTTACAGCGTTCGAGGCGGGGGGCGCGCTGATCACAGCGGGCAGCCTGGCCACGCTCAGCTTCTCTATGGCGGGACGCGCAGAGAAAGCGAGCGGGGCGAATCCCGCGGGATTCGGCGTGTGTGAGAGAATGTGGGCACATTTACTAAATGCGGGCACATTTACTACACTGAGAATACTGTCAGCTCGCGCCGACTGAATCACTGCTGTGTTTACAGCTTGCGAGGCGCGCGCTGATCACAGCTGGCAGCCTGGCCGCGCTCAGCTTCTCTGTGACGGGTTGTGCAGAGAAAACGAGCAGGGGCGAATCCCGTGGGATTCAGCGTGTCTGCGAGAAAATGTGGGCGCGGGACAGCGGGCACATTTACTACACTGAAAACACTGTCAGCTCGTGCCGACTGAATCACTGCTGTGTTTACAGCGTGCGAGGCGCGCGCTGATCACAGCTGGCAGCATGGCCGCGCTCAGCTTCTCTGTGACGGGTTGTGCAGAGAAAGCGAGCGGGGGTGAATCCCGTGGGATTCGGCGTGTCAGTGAGGGAATGCGGGCGTGGGACAGCGAGCACATTTACTGCACTGAGAACACTGTCGACTCGCGCCGACTGAATGTGTGTTAGTTTCGTTTTTATAGAAACCAAGGGACACGCATCGTGTAGTGTAAGCGGGCACTGTGATATGGGCGCGTTCACTACATTTTCTGCACAACCGACATGAGTCTGTTTCATTTGTGCTAGCCCTGCACCGTGGCGGGCTGTGTCTGGGTGTGGGAATGGGCACTGGGACGTGGGCATTCTTACAACACTCGTAACACCATCGGCCGTGGCCGGAACACCAGAAAATGCACTCTTTATTGGATTTATCTGGGTAGCCATAGAAACGGCTTTTATGCGCAGGCAAGCGGGCTGAGACACCGGCTGCTTCACTGCGAAATACACTGGGACAGTCACATCGCATGGAACTGAACGAGCGAGATGTTTGGGTGGAAATCCGGCCGCAGCGGGATCTGAACACAGTCACTTTCCTAGAGAGACTAGGAAGGCCTTGAGACCTCGGGCTTTACCTCAATCCTCAGCCGGGGCCCGCGCTGAGGGGGGCGGCGTCCAGCAGAGCGAGAGCGCGGTGTTTGATCTCGGGCCTAGCGGTGCTGCTGGGTAGCCGAAACGACGGCCTTTGTGCGCAGGCAAGCGGGCTGTGGAACCAGCTTGCTCACTGCGAAATACACTGGAACAGTCACATTGCTTGGAACTGAACGAGCGAGAAGTTTTGGTGAAATTCCGGCCGCAGCGGGAACTGAACACCGCGTCGAGGAACACAGAGCGCTCAGCTTCCGTCATCTCAGATAGCGTCAGCCACAAATGTCTCTCACCATTCAGGGAGGAAGGGCGCGGGTCTCGACTGTGACGGAGCTTCGTCTTTCCCGAGAAAGCGTCCGTCCAGCCTGTTGCGCGTTGGTTGCGCGGGCGCCTTTCAGTCGAGGCCGATGTAATCCACGGCTTGAGAGAGCGGACGCATCGACTCAGTTTCAATGCCGGCTCGTCTCCCAGTCCACAGCGCTGTGCGATGCCAGGAGAGAACATGCCTCGGTAGGTTCGTCGAGCTCAAGTGCGGACGCGGCGGCAGACGGCGGCCGTTGTCCGTTTGGAGCGACTCGAGCGAAGCCGGCGAAGCTGGCGGGCGAACCGGCGAGCTTTGGCGGGCTGGAGATAGGCATAGGCAGCTGGGCATAGGCAGACCATAGGCAGACGTTCACAATGATGGCATCCGCCGCCAGCGAGCGCGATGGCCGCGTGATCCTCACCCAGGCAGGACACGCAGATGACGTGGCGGTCCTCATCGCTGAGTGGGGCTCGGCAAGAGCCACAGGAAGGCATCTTTAAAAAGACGCCGCTCTTTTAGAGATAGTGGGAAAAAAGGCAAATATATGCAACACACTAAGGCAGAGGAAAGGATATGTACGCCGGAAAGCGTAGCAGGTACGGCGGCTGAAGGCGGCGGGGCCAGCTGCTTCAGACTCGAAGGCACGTCCCGCTGAAGGCTTGCGTTCGACGGCGCGGCTTCTCACTCTGGATCCAGCGATGCGTAGAGCTTCGCTGAAGAGATGAAAATCAACGTATGAGCAGCTATCGAGGGTATTTATAGGGCGAGACCACGCCCTTTCTGACGGGACCCGACGATATGGGCGCGAAGAGCCCCCATTCGTCATGACGTTTGTTGGCAATTCTGGTTTGATCATATATTTTCACAAACGTATGTTTTGATTGTCAATCTTCTTAGGCAAATCGCGAGACAGCAATCTCATGTTATTGCTTTACTTCATCAATCAGTTTATAATATCTGAATATATAATTTTGAACTATTCTATTTATAATACATTTGTTACTTTTAATTTTGTAGAATATTAGTAATACTAATTATGTTTAAATGTGTTTCTTCTGTACATTTTTGCTATGTCTGCTTATTATATTGCGTTTTTAAGTGTCTTGTTTTGCTCTTTTTGTGAAATCTGGCAACCCGTCACCTGGAGCTTTAATCAAGAGAAGTTCAGAAGTGTCGAGTTCATCAAGTTCAGAAGTGACTAGAAGGAGCAGTATGAAAACCAAACAGCAACTAACTAACTGTTAGTGTTGACTAAGTAGTTTAAATTATACACAACTTGTAACTGCGTCATTAGTTTACCATAGCCCGGTGAACACTGACACACCGCGCTTCCTCTCAGTGCGTGTGCACGTGCGCGTCTTTTGCATGAGTAAAATGCGATCGGTTCATTTGAGTGTCAAATTGTAATCACGTATCAAATCAAAGGGAGATTTTATCAGCGGGTTCAGGAGATGCAAGATTCAATCTGTCAATGCCTCACATTACCAGATAATCTGCGCCGAACATCGGAACCGATCGAGGTCCTCGACAAGATATTTTCTCTGATTCTCGGGAGGGGGAAATCGGGCCTAAAACTCCTGTAGTGTGAGCCAGGCATAAATGCCATTTTTGTGTTTAAAAAGTAACTATACATAAGAGATGGAAATATGCAGATAACTATACATTATTTAAGGTTATTTCTATTCGGTATGATATTGATAAACTGTTGTTGTCAAGTAAGCTTCATGCTTTCCCCGTTGGGAACGTCCACTCTGTAGCCTACGGGAGCTGCACTGCTCTACTGATGTGCATTTTTATATAAATATCACGTTAAAGGGTACCTATTATGGCATTTAAAATGTTCCTAATAATGTTCTGGGAGTCCCCAACAACAGTTTTACATGCATGCAATGACAAAAAACACTTTTGTTGTCTTATAATATGCATTTATTTTTACCTGATTTGCTCACCGACTCCCTAATGATTCGTTTGACGACTCATTTGTCCAAACCCCTCCTTTGCGTGACGCTAATCGGCAGTGATTGGTCAGATGACCCAGTCAGTTATATTTTGCGTTAGCCCAAAGCTTAAACATATTGATAAAGCACTGCAGTACTACAATACGCTTCACATAATTTCACATATTTCAAAAAACAAAAAAAATGACATTGGAGACCTAGAAGCTGCTGAGTGTAACTCTCACTCTCACACACACACGCACGCACGCACACACACACACACACAGACACACACGCACACACACACACACACACACACACACAAAAGCAACAATGATTAATAGTACTTACAGGTTGTGATTCGGAGGAGGAAGCTGATCCAAATAAACTTGGTATTGAACGTTCCTTCAGTATCAGGTGACTCGCGAATCCACACTTGAAAGCATTTGTGTTTGTGAAGCGATCGTCATTAAAATAAAGCAAACACAGCTCAAGGTGGCTATACTTGTGTGGTATAGTTGTAAAATTTACAACTATACCACAATGTAAATATACAATGTAAATATAAACTCTAGCCACTGAGTCTTCACATGCTTGTCTCTGGGCAGTGAAAAAAAAAGTTTGCTTTTGATTCGCACTTCAGAACAGAGTCTCGTCGACATGTTGTTGTCAGGTTTCTCTGTCTGCTCGGCGCGCGCACTGAGTGGGCGTGTCGAATTCAAATAACTTGTACAAGTGACGTACGAAAGTGCATCGTTCGTCTATCGATTCATATCAGCGACTCAGAGTCGACTCTTACTTTTGAGAGACAATAACTTTGTATACGGTGAACTTTCATATTTAAAACTTTGCAGGATGTTTTTGTTCACTTAGATCTATGTTACACACTACATGAAAGGTAATTTTCAAAATTCCATGATAGGTACCCTTTAACAACAACAACCCTTTAGAAAACAGCCACCGGGGGCGATCGAGACTCAGTGTTTATGAGCTATACTGGGACCAGCCACCGGGGGCGATCGAGACGCTTTGGCTTCACTTTTCAGCACTTTTGCGGCACTCTTGGTGTGGACTGAGAGCATTTTGAGATGTAAATGCTGTTTTCAAATTGTGGCGTTTTCTATTTGACTACTGTAGGAGCTAAAATAGGATTACTTTATGTATGTTATAATTCAGTATCTCATATAATGTTACTGTGAGTTGAGCCCATCTAGGGGTTGAAGTCGGAGACTCAAGGCCTCTGGGGATAATGCACCTGTGACTTCACCTGGGGGTGTGGCCAGAGCCGAAAGTGACTTTGACCTCGCGGTCTAACTCCATGTGCAACAGATTTAATCTACATTACATCTTGGCAATCCTTTATTTGCATGACTTTTTGATTATTTTTTTTGTATTTTTTTGTTTTGTATTTTGTATACATTTACTTTTTTGTAATAAATACTACTTCCGTTTGAAATAACTACGCTATGGACAAAGGAACCCTATGGTCAGTGAGTGACTTCTCCATAACGACCACATATTTCACACTATTTGAATTTATTTGATCTTTGTATTGCCAATTATATATTCATATATATATATATATATATATATATATTCTATTTTTCTGTTTTTTAATGTGCTACTGCTGCCCCTTTAAAGAAAAGCACCCTGAACCCCAACTTATTGTGCAGTATTTACTCTCTTCTAGACATGTTGGCTGTAATCTCACTAGTCAGGATTGTGAAATTGTGTCATCAGCTCTACAATCCTCAAACTCTGTCCTGAGAGAGCTCGACCTGAGTAACAATGCCCTGCAGGATTCAGGAGTGAAGATTATTTCTGATGGACTGAAAAGCCCAAACTGTAAGCTGCAGATACTGAGGTATTTAAGAACATATGAGAGATTATTTACAGTCTGCCGGTCATAATGTCGATGTGTGTTTCTAGATGTTCTAACTGTGTGTGTCTGTAGGTTGTCTGGCTATATGGTGACAGAGAAAGGCTGTGGTTATGTGTCTTCAGCTCTGAGTTCAAACCCATCACACCTGAGAGAGCTGGATCTGAGTAACAATGACCTGCAGGATTCAGGAGTGAAGATTATTTCCGATGGACTGAAAAGCCCAAACTGTCAGCTGCAGATTCTGAGGTATTTAAGAACATATGAGATATTATTTACAGTCTGCCGGTCGTAATGTCGATGTTTGTTTCTAGATATTCTGACTGTGTGTGGCTGTAGGTTGTCTGGCTGTATGGTGACAGAGGAAGGCTGTGGTTATGTGTCTTCAGCTCTGAGTTCAAACCCATCACACCTGAGAGAGCTGGATCTGAGTAACAATGACCTGCAGGATTCAGAAGTGAAGATTATTTCTGATGGACTGAAAAGCCCAAACTGTCAGCTGCAGATACTGAGGTATTTAAGAACATATGAGAGATTACTTACAGTCTGCCGGTCATAATGTAGATGTGTGTTTCTAGATGTCCTGACTGTGTGTGTCTGTAGGTTGTCTGGCTATATGGTGACAGAGAAAGGCTGTGGTTATGTGTCTTCAGCTCTGAGTTCAAACCCATCACACCTGAGAGAGCTGGATCTGAGTAACAATGACCTGCAGGATTCAGGAGTGAAGATTATTTCTGATGGACTGAAAAGCCCAAACTGTCAGCTGCAGATTCTGAGGTATTTAAGAACATATGAGATATTATTTACAGTCTGCCGGTCGTAATGTCGATGTTTGTTTCTAGATGTTCTGACTGTGTGTGTCTGTAGGTTGTCTGGCTGTATGGTGACAGAGGAAGGCTGTGGTTATGTGTCTTCAGCTCTGAGTTCAAACCCATCACACCTGAGAGAGCTGGATCTGAGTAACAATGACCTGCAGGATTCAGGAGTGAAGATTATATCTGATGGACTGAAAAGCCCAAACTGTCAGCTGCAGATACTGAGGTATTTAAAGGGTACCTATCATGGAATTTTGAAAATTACCTTTCATGTAGTGTGTAACATAGATCTAAGTGAACAAAAACATGCTGCAAAGTTTTAAATATGAAAGTTCACCATATACAAAGTTATTGTCTCTCAAAAGTAAGAGTCGACTCTGAGTCGCTGATATGAATCGATAGACAAACGATGCTTTCTCTCTAGCTTTCGTACGTCACTTGTACAAGTTATTTGAATTCGACACGCCCACTCAGTGCGCGCGCCGAGCAGACAGAGAAACCTGACAACATCATGTATACACAAGTATAGCCGAACCTTGAGCTGTGTTCGCGTTATTTTAATGACGATCGCTTCACAAACACAAATGCTTTCAAGTGTGGATTCGGCTGATATAGGAAGGTTCAATACCAAGTTTATTTAGATCAGCTTCCTCCTCCGAATCACAACCTGTAAGTACTATTAATCATTCAACGAAAAACGGAAGGGGTAGAGGAGCGCTTCCTGGACTCCAAAGTTTGATTTAGATAGAGGTGCTCTTTGGATGGGAAACTAAATACCAAAAATCAAAGAAAGGGGAATTCCAAGGCACTCTCAATTGCAAAAGTTAAAAAGCCTTTATTCTTATGGCTTGGTCAAGTAAACCATCTAAAAAACTCCAACGCGTTTCGGCTACATGCCTTCTTCTGGGAGTTTAAACAGATCTCAAACAAACTGAGTTTCTTATGAACTAACAGTCCACCAATCAGAAGTCTCCATCTGTCAACTAGGATGCTTAGATTACAAATGTTAGTACACAAATGGGACAGCAGATGTCAGTATTTCCACTTTTTAACTAATCAATTAAATACGCACCAACACGGTGACACATAAAAGTTAAAATACAAGCATAGTATATACATTTTACTCCACCACAAGACAACGGAGCCTCACAGATATACACTGAGGTCAAGTTCCTCATTTAAGCCTGGATATTTAGTAGCCCACAGGCGATAAATCCAGAAAGCTTCCCATTGATTCAGCTGTCTTTGTCTATTACCTTTTCTTAAGGAACAAGGGTGTGGTCAATCCCACAAGCCTGCAAAGTGGATGGGTCACTATTATGATGTTCCAAATAGTGTCTTGCCATGGGATAGTTGGTGTTTCCTGTGCGGATTGCGTATTTATGCTCAGCCAGTCTATCCAGTAAACGCCGCTTCGTTCTTCCTACATAAAATACTTTACACATAGGACATTCCAATCTATAAATGACAAAGGTAGTTTGACAATTTATAAAATGGTTAATGATGAATTCCTTTTGGGTACCAACATCATGATTTTTTTTGTTTGTCTTACATTAGCACAATGATTGCAGTGATGGCATTTGTTAGAACCTATGGGCCTAGGACCTAACCATGTTTGTTTTACTTCTGGTTTAAGGTAACTGTGAACCAGTCTATCTTGTAGGGTGGGACATCTTCTAAAACTAATGAGAGGTGGTTCAGGAAAGACCTGACTTAGTACCTCATCGCTTTCAATAATACCCCAGTTTTTTGTATGATTTGCCTTATCTGTTCAGCCTCTGTACTGTATGTAGTGACAAAAACAGGCCTCTCTTTTGTTTGTTTCTGTGTGTTCCTTTGTAGTAGTGACGACCTATCTACATGTTGGGCTCTGGTGTAAGCTTTTTGGAGAGTAGAGCTTCTATATCCCCTTTCTTTAAATCTTGACATCATCTCTAGTGATTTACTCTTAAAAACGTGATCTTGGTCACAGATTCTCTTTACTCTCTGAAACTGCCCATATGGGACATTCTCTTTAAGCCAATTTGGATGGAAGCTCTTGGCATGTAAAATTGTGTTTCTGTCTGTCGGTTTTCTATACACTGATGTATGCAAAGTTCCTTGGTTATCTTTTGAAATTGTCAAATCAAGAAAATTAATACACTCTTTGCTATATTCTAAAGACAACTTGATGTTTGGGTTAATACTATTCAGATAACCATGAAATTCCTTCAACTCTGTTTCCGAGCCAGACCAAAACAGACATATATCATCAATATAACGTCCCCACCAAATGATAAACTTGTAAAATACATTATTTTCTTGGTTCAAAACAAAGTCCTCCTCCCATTTGCCCAGGTACAGACCTGCATAGGAAGGGCTATACACTGTAAAAAAAATCTGTAAAAAAACATACTAAAATAGTTGTAATTTTACAGTAACATACTGTTTTCCATTAAAACAGTAATATACCGTAGAAAAAATGCATTCGGGGTGATGTTTGTCGTTTTCGAGAAAGTAGCCTACAGTAGTATACTGTGAATTAACAGCACTCGAAGTCGACACTAAGAGGCTGTGTTCAAAATCAGACCCTCATTCACCATTTCCTTGCATTAGTTCACTAATATAGTCCACTTGACTGAGTGAATAATTCAGTTAATTTTTTAAGTTAATTGAGACCCTGGTGAACACCTGCTGATAACAATCAGAATCACTAAAGGAGAGAGGAACAAGAAGAACAGAAAAAAAGATGGAATCAAGATAAAAGACATTAAATCTGAAGATCTCAGCAGAGGAAGATTAAATAACTCCACAAACAACATTACCAGCTTCACTTATTACTAACCAGACTGACTTTATTTCTGTCAGACGTCTACAGAAGTTCTTATTAAAAGGTGACAGAAGTTTAGATGTCATTTTATTTTCATTTGATGTTACCATAATGGTGATCAGTGATTGCTTTAGTTGGGCTCTTGACCCTTGACTTTTGAACTTTAGTTTTTCTTTGGCTGCTGTAGCTGTGATTTTTAAAATACATTAGCTATGGCTCAAAGCTGAAGAAAACAAGTTGACAAGCGCTGTTTGTCTCCAGTCACAATCATCATATAATGGCCTGATTTACTCACTAATCTCATTCATTGCCTGACATTGATAATCATTGATTATTTATATATTTGATTTTGATTTCATTGTGGTTTTATAAATTAAGATTTCTCGTGGATTTGCCGTTCTGAAAATAGTAATGATTTTAAGAAGCTTACACTCAAAACATTTCGTAACTCTTGATCGGCCAGACACACACAGGGATCAAGAATCGGCATATGAATCTCAACAATGGTGACAATCAAAAGGTGTATGCTGCAATGCATGTTGGGTACCAAAAAAGCCATGACTCCCAGCATGCATTGCAGCATGAATAAATTATGCAGCTGAATTGTCTGGTTATTTGCTTTAATTTTTACCTTTTGCTTTTATTTTTGCTGTTGGTTTTGTGTTTACTTTAAATAGTGTGTTTTGTGATGTTCAGATTTGATTATTTGATTCAGATTATCTTTTTTGTTGATTGTCACCATTATTGAGATTCATTGGCTGATTATTTATGTTTGTGTGTGTCGAGGTACAGCTGTAGTTCAAATTTTTTTAGTGAATGATGAGTATAGGAATCCTTCATAACTGATTACGCATGCAGTGCTTGTTCTTTTGCTGTAGTATCACTGTCTAGTAATATAATCTACACATTATTAATAAGGAATAGACACAGGCTATGATGCAAACATTACATAATGACATTATCATCTTTAATACCTGATCTCATTTTTGTTGGTTTTGTTTTTGCCATAACAAATGATTCTAAGAAACACACAGTTAGAACAGTCAAAGTAAAATTAAGGTTAAAGCCAAGGGTCAAGAGCCCAACTAAAGCAAACACTGATCTCCATAATGGTAACGTCAAATGAAACAAAACAACATCTAAACCTCTGTTAATACTCAATAGGAATTTATGTAGATGTATCTGTCAATTTGTCAGTCTGCTTAGTAATAAGTGAAGCTGGTAATGCTGTTTGTGGAG
This sequence comes from Chrosomus eos, assembly GCA_036326025.1. Lineage (NCBI taxonomy): Eukaryota > Metazoa > Chordata > Actinopteri > Cypriniformes > Leuciscidae > Chrosomus > Chrosomus eos. The sequence continues at coordinate 248,953 of JAZAVI010000052.1, forward strand.
TTGTTTAATCCTCTGCTGAGATCTTCAGATTTAATGTATTCTGTGGCTGAAGTCAGTTGTAGTTGATTAACTTCAACTCTGCTTCAGTGTTACTCCAACACTATGTAGTGTGGACACACAAGTGTTCATTTAAAACTGAAGATTTTGCAGTGGGGTTGAAAGGGTTAAATGTGTATAAAAAAAAAAACAGAGTGAAGCGTATTTTAACAGTAATCAACTGTAAAATAAATGTACGGCATAACACTGTAGAAAAACAGCAATATAATGGCACCCCAGCTGCCAGAAGATTACTGTAAAATCAAGGAAAACAGTAAATTACTGTAAAATGTTACAGTCAGATGTATTAAACAAAATAAGTTAATTTCACTGAAATATTAGTGAAAGTTCATAGAGAAAAGTTGTGCAAAGTCAATAACTGATAAGGAGAGTAAATATTAAACTGAAGTGTTTTATGTGTTTTGCACAGGATGATATAGGAGAGATATGTTAGTTTAATTGAGTTTTGTGAGTCACCATTGTGCTGGAGAGTAGAGTCTGTGCTTCATTCAGAGATGAGCAGAGAAACACTGATGTTATGCTGTCTGTTGCTTTATTTAAAAGCAGTGACTGTGTAGTTGCTGATGCGGTGACAATCTCCTTGCTAAGTACTTTAACGCATACATGTGTGCTATTGTTCACTATAAGAACTGCAAAGACTTAAGTTAAAATCACGTTTTTAATTAATTCACTATTTCACATTAGGTGTTTGCTGTTTTATATAAAGAGATATTAATTTTCAGTGAACTCTAATGAAGGAATTGTATGGTACTATCGGTATAAATACTAGTTTTTGATCTCGAACTGTTTAAAGTAATCGGTTTCAAATGATATGAGTTACCTGTCATGTTATTTTTACGGTAACATACTGTAAAAAAGGAGAGCTGTAAATTAACGGTAAAGGGCTGTAAATTAACAGTACATTCCTGGCACCCCAGCTGCCGGAATATTACCGTTTTTTTACTGGGATTCTTTTTACAGTGTAGCATGCCCCCATGGCACAATCTTTTGTCTGTTTAAAGATCTTACCCTGAAAGACAAAAATGTTATTAGTCAAGGTCCATTCTGTTAATGACAACAAGAAATCAGTCGGTGGCATTTCATGTTCAGGACGTCCTCTCAAAAAATGTCTGAGTGCTGTTAGTCCCTGTTGATGGTCGATATTTGTATATAATGCTTCCACGTCCATAGTTACAAGGAAGGTTTCAGAGTCTATATCTTGTAGCTCTTTACTCTTGTTCAAAACATCAGTAGTATCCTGGACGTATGCAGGGAGTGAAGGTAGAAAAGGTTTAATGAAATGGTCAATATACTTAGACACTGCTTCAGTAAGGCTTTCATTCCCTGATATCACAGGTCTACCTGGAGGGTTCTCCAGACATTTATGTATCTCATTTATGTATCATTTATGTATTATGTATTCTAGGATTCTCATTGAACAAAAATCTGAGTTCTGGGTCTGAGATCCAACCACTGGTTTTGGCCTGATGTAACATCTTTCCCAATTCCTCTTTAAGAGACTCTGTGGGGTTATGGGTCAGTAGCTGATAGAATTCTGTATTATTTAACTGACGGGAAGCCTCTTTTACATATAAGTCCTTGCTCCAAACCACAATCGCACCCCGTTTGTCTGCTTTTTTAATCACTAAATCTTCATCTTTGGATAGTGCTTCCAAAGCACTTTTTTCTTTGTGAGAGAGGTTACTTCGTTTAGATGTCCTTTTATTCTTAAATAAATTCTCAATATCAAAGTTCACTTTTTTAGCAAATGTATGTAAAGAAGCATTTTGTACCAAAGGGCAAAAGGTAGATTTTGGCTTAAAACGGGAAAAGGTGTCTGTCTGACCTGTATCTGTGGAGCTTGTAGAAGTTGAGGTCTGCTGCTTGTACCAAGTTTTGAGATGTAGATTTCTGTAAAATCGGAAAAAGGTCAATTTTCGTGTCAAATTCCTTTCCTGCGTGGGTTGGTGCGAAGGATAATCCTTTGGACAGGACCCGGATGCTCTCCTCTGACAAAACCTTGCCTGAGATGTTGATTACTGCCTGGGTCTGGCTCTGCTCCTTGTCCATCTGGGTTCGTCGTGTCCTTCTACCTCTCCTCGTTCTCCTCTTCCTCTGCTCCTGTCCCTGCTCCCTCCTTGTCCACGTCCATGTCCGCGTCTCCCCCCTCTGGTGGGGTAAGGTGGATGTTCTAAAAAATCCTCTCGAGGGGCCTGGACTGCCAAAGATCCCGAGTTGTCCTCTTCTTCACTGCTAGTGAAGTTGAAGGAAACGGTTCTGGGCTTCATACCAGCTAAGCGACCACCAACTGTACTCCCTAGTACTTTCTTTTTCCAGTTGTAGACGTTGCCCTCATTATAGTCTGTGGCATCTCTCTGAAGTTTACGTATCTTCACTTCTTTGAGGCTTTTTGTGTATTTAAGGAGGTCCGTCTCAAGTTTTTCTTGAAGATCTTGTTTAACAGAATTGTCAGTGTGCTCTGCTAATATCTTCCTCACCTCAGTGATTTCCTTATTGATTTCTTCCCTGTCTTTATTAGATTCTTCTATTAGGAGCAGCATTAAATCAGAGGAGCACTTATTTAGAATAGCTTCCCACCTGCCTCTGAAGTCCTTCTTGTCATCTCCTCCATAGGCTGGGAATTTGTTGATTCTCAAGCCCCTGGGAATATATCCTTTTCTCCAGTAATCAGACAGCGAAACTGAATTTAGGTGAAGTCTCACATCTTTCTCCAACAAATACCTCAGTTCTTTGTAGATTTTGTGAATATCATTTCTGGGTAACTCACCACCTGGATTTTATTGAAAGCGATGAGGTACTAAGTCAGGTCTTTCCTGAACCACCTCTCATTAGTTTTAGAAGATGTCCCACCCTACAAGATAGACTGGTTCACAGTTACCTTAAACCAGAAGTAAAACAAACATGGTTAGGTCCTAGGCCCATAGGTTCTTACAAATGCCATCACTGCAATCATTGTGCTAATGTAAGACAAACAAAAAAAATTCATGATGTTGGTACCCAAAAGCAATTCATCATTAACCATTTTATAAATTGTCAAACTACCTTTGTCATTTATAGATTGGAATGTCCTATGTGTAAAGTATTTTATGTAGGAAGAACTAAGCGGCGTTTACTGGATAGACTGGCTGAGCATAAATACGCAATCCGCACAGGAAACACCAACTATCCCATGGCAAGACACTATTTGGAACATCATAATAGTGACCCATCCACTTTGCAGGCTTGTGGGATTGACCACATTCCTTGTTCCTTAAGAAAAGGTAATAGACAAAGACAGCTGAATCAACGGGAAGCTTTCTGGATTTATCGCCTGTGGGCTACTAAATATCCAGGCTTAAATGAGGAACTTGACCTCAGTGTATATCTGTGAGGCTCCGTTGTCTTGTGGTGGAGTAAAATGTATATACTATGCTTGTATTTTAACTTTTATGTGTCACCGTGTTGGTGCGTATTTAATTGATTAGTTAAAAAGTGGAAATACTGACATCTGCTGTCCCATTTGTGTACTAACATTTGTAATCTAAGCATCCTAGTTGACAGATGGAGACTTCTGATTGGTGGACTGTTAGTTCATAAGAAACTCAGTTTGTTTGAGATCTGTTTAAACTCCCAGAAGAAGGCATGCAGCCGAAACGCGTTGGAGTTTTTTAGATGGTTTACTTGACGTGCGTGCGTGCGTGCGTGCGTGCGTGCGTGCGTGTGAGAGAGTGAGAGTCACGCTCAGCAGCTTCTAGGTCTCCAATGTCATTTTTTTTGTTTTTTGAAATATGTGAAATTATGTGAAGCGTATTGTAGTACTGCAGTGCTTTATCAATATGTTTAAGCTTTGGGCTAACGCAAAATATAACTGACTGCGTCATCTGACCAATCACCGCCGATTAGCGTCACGCAAAGGAGGGGTTTGGACAAATGAGTCGTCAAACGAATCATTAGGGAGTCGGTGAGCAAATCAGGTAAAAATAAATGCATATTATAAGACAACAAAAGTGTTTTTTGTCATTGCATGCATGTAAAACTGTTGTTGGGGACTCCCAAAACATTATTAGGAACATTTTAAATGCTATAATAGGTACCCTTTAAGAACATATGAGAGATTATTTACAGTCTGCCGGTCATAATGTTGATGTGTGTTTCTAGATGTTCTGACTGTGTGTGTCTGTAGGTTGTCTGGCTGTATGGTGACAGAGGAAGGCTGTGGTTATGTGTCTTCAGCTCTGAGTTCAAACCCATCACACCTGAGAGAGCTGGATCTGAGTAACAATGACCTGCAGGATTCAGGAGTGAAGATTATTTCTGATGGACTGAGAAGCCCAAACTGTCAGCTGCAGACACTGAGGTATTTAAGAACATATGAGAGACTGCCGGTCATAATGTTGATTAGAGGTCGACCGATAGTGGATTTTACCGATACCGATATTTAGGTTTGACCATAAATGCTGATAACCGATAATTCAACCGATATTTTTTAAAACGGATACTGGATTAAAAACAAACATAACACTCACAAGTAAAACAGTGCTGAACTGAAATGTGCTAAATTAAATAAATATATAAATATGAATATATTCAAATGAGAAGTTCTACAGAACGAACTAAGCTTAAAATAATTTAAACATAAATATATTACAAGTTTCGTTAGCTATAACCTAGAAACATACGTACATTTCCTAGGTATGACTTTGTAAAGTGTTACCGTTTCATATAGTCCCAAAGAGTCATTCTTAAAGATGGCCATTAAAATTTAATAAAGACCTATATTGCGTATACGTACTATAGCCTATGTATAGTCTCTCACTTTATTTGCTTCTATTTTAGAACACTTGATTATCTAATCAAAATAACAAGATGTATTGTAGTGATAAAAAATAACTTAAATCGAACGCGTTTCTGATTTGTTTATGTTTCTGTCGGCTACATGAACATATCAATGTTAAGAAAGCAATCACGTCACTAGTTTTAAATATGCAACTTCGTCGGCTAATGAATGCATAAAAGTGACCAGCTGGATATAAAATAATGCAAATAGATTGTAACAATTGCAACATAAAACATTTGGGTCAGGTCTGTTGTCACATTGTTTAAACCACTTGACTGAGGTACTAATGTTAGAGTCCTCACAGCCTCGACGGCAAACTGCTGTTCTTTCTCTGCTGATGCAGCATCTAGTCAACGAATTAATTACTGTATAATGATATGGCAATATACTTTAGTGTTATGTATTCAGACCGTTTCGCTGTCGGTGTTTTAAATGCGCGTCTGAAGTGTCAGCGCTCTCTGTGCTGCGTGTTCTCTCTGTGCTGCGTGCCTCACGTGTTAACGTAAACTCAGCCAGTGATAGTTTGTTATTTGTCCTCTAGAGGCCACTCTCGCTCTGTATAATGCCAGCAGTCTCTTCAGTGCTGTCGTACTGTGTAATGACTCCGCACACTTCTCAGCCGCTCCAGCAACGGACGCAACCCGGAAAAACTATCGGTGTGGATTTTTGCCGATAACGATAGTTCCACCAATCAACTATCGTTGCCTATTAATCGGCAAAACGGATGAATCGATCGATCTCTAATGTTGATGTGTGTTTCTAGTAGGGGTGGCACGGTACATGAAAAAACATCCGAACCATTCGGTTCGCTTGTCTCGGTTTCGGTGCGTGTGTGCGTCGCACGGTTCGTTCGACGCATGTGCAATGTAACCTCGTGCCCGTGACCTCAGACAGTGCGTTTACTTTTCGCGCGAAATAAGAGATGTGTGGACATACATATGATGCTTGTTCGACTTGAACCGGCGCTGCACAGACTGATCGATGAATAACATCAAAGTACCGCGAGAGCAACGGCTCCGTATGCTTTTCGATCACTCTCGCAGTACTCTGATGTCATAAACCGATCGGTCTGTGCAGCGCTGCAGGTCACACCACGTATAGAAATGGCGAGTGGGAGAGATAAGGAAGGCTAACAGGAGTTGGAGGATGCACCAGCGTTGTATAAGTCGGTGTGTGGGAACATTTTGGATTTCATGTTACCTATCATATTTAAATATATACAGTGACACTAAGTTTAGATAAGAACTCCAGTCATATGTTTCCAAATACTGCACTTTAATTTCACGTGAAAAAAATGTATCCTCACTCTCAGGGAATAGTTCATTGTTGATACTTTTTTTGTGTTGATGTTGAACTTATGTTTCACTTTATGATTATGGCCTTTGCTATTGTTATAGCCTCATTATAGGCAATTATTTGTAATGTATTTTGACTTATTTAAAAGATAGTGCTTTAAGAGTTCCTCTCTTTTTCTTTTAAAAGATAAACATTTTGTAAGAGCTACACTGAAGTTGACAGTTTGATAAATGCAAGTTAATTTTAATCTTTGTGTGCTAAAAATGCGCATAAGTTCCTGTAGAGATAGCAACACACATTCTCCTTTTTTGCCAAATAAATAAAAGCATTTAAAACATGATATACATTTTTTTTTTTTTAAATCTGTATCCTGAATTGTAGATAATTAAGCTATAGCCTATATCATATGCTGAAGTAAATTTCTGGAGTGTTAACGATTAAAAGAAAAAATAACAACAAGAACCGTACAGAACCGAAAACCGTGACCCTAAAACCATGATACGAACCGAACCGTGGTTCCACTCCTAGTTTCTAGATGTTCTGACTGTGTGTGTCTGTAGGTTGTCTGGCTGTATGGTGACAGAGGAAGGCTGTGGTTATGTGTCTTCAGCTCTCAGTTCAAACTCATCACACCTGAGAGAGCTGGATCTGAGCTACAATCACCCAGGAGAATCAGGAGTCAAGCTGCTCTCTGATGAACTGAAGGATCCAAACTGCTCACTCCAGATACTCAAGTATGTGGGACAATAAGAGGCCGGTTTACACCTGGTATTAAGATCTGCCTCAGGTGATCTGACCACAAGTCGGTTACTCTCATTTGGATGTAGAGCAATTCCAGCGTTATGGATGTGACATTTACAGTCAAAACTTGAAATATAAATTCTCATAGAATGTATTCATTACCAATATATTGAATAGGGCTGTCAAGTAGTTACATTTTTTAAATTAATTAATTACATGATGTGACGATTAATTAATCTAATTAATCCCAAATTAGTCGCACATCAAGTCATTGTGTAAAACATCAAATAGACATTACAAAAAGTAACGTCAGAAAGAAATATGTGATTCAGCATAGAATTTATTATGCATACATTTCTGGACGATGAGGTTGAGTTAATGATGACTGAAGTTTCATTTTTGGATGAACTATACCTTTAATGTTTTTTTTATAATATGGTAATATAAAATTATTTTTTTAATGAAATTATACTCTCAATAAGAAACAAAATGGTCAAAAGTACGGACTCGGGTCTAATAGCTGCAACAACAAACACATCTGTTGTAACTGTGGTGAGGAAGGCCATGACAAGGAGAGTTGTGAAAAACCATCAACATGTTGTCATTGCACATTTGATCATTCAGCTGCAGCAAAACAGTGTCCCATGTGGATCAAACACAAGGAAATACAGAAGCTCAGATGTACAGAGAGGATCAGTTTCCCTGAAGGAAAGAAAATGCTGGCTTTAAATAAATCTTTAACCTCTACTGTCAAAAAAGCTGTGAAAAGCATAGATTGCCAGTCGGATATAACCTGAATGCATAGAGATAAACCCCAAACTGTAAACTATAGTAATCTTCTCTAAAGGACGAAGAATACAGGAATTCAGAGCGACATTCATCTCAATCAGAGTTCAACAACTGAGAATCAAGGCAAATAAAAAAACAGAAAGACAAGCTCTTCACAATCAAAAGAAGAAACTTCAAAGCTGTGAAGTTAAATTAAATAAATTAAATTAAGAAAGAAAAATGAAAGGTGTGGAAATGAAAGAGAGTGAGCACTTTAGTAGAAGCCTATCTCCTAAAGCCAGAATTAGGACATGCTGGCCCGGTCAAAATCAAAAATATATATTTTTCATAATTAAATTAAATTAATGTGTGTCTGAACGTGTTTAATTCAATGATTCATTGCTATACAATGCTAAATCAGATACAATACATGTCAGTGGCAGGCCGTGCATTTCACACCTAGGCCTTCTGTCCTACCTGAATTGATCACATTTAATAGGGTAGCAGCGCAAAGAATCTGTATAATTGTTGTTGTTTATTTTGCACCGGCAGTTATAGGGTTAATGCGGTGAGTTCGGGAAAGGCCGGTAGAGAGAAACGAGCGCGTGAGTTCAGCGTGTACCGTGGTTCTTGCGTTCCGAATCCGATTATAAGTTCAGAAACGGAGCCTTCCTTATCTTGTCGTTCAAGGGTTACAAAAGTCCCTTTTCAGACGTTACAATAGTATGAATGTTTGAAAAAAATTAAGTTTCGATCATAAATTTAAAAGAAAAATTAAGAAGAAAATCATATTCACCACGGGGGAAAAAGCATTATACTCACCAAAACTACTGATTATTTTTTACACAAAATCCATCCTTATTTCTTTCCTCAAGAAGACTTCAATTACGGTTGTACAGGTTCTAACTGCGTTTCAGTTCAACAATGTCGTGTCTGTCTCGTCATATTTCTAGCATAAGTTTTAATTCGCTTTAGGGCTGAGAGTGTGTCCACAGAAGCAGTGGACACAGTCACTGCAAAACATGACGATGTGTACAGCTGCCCATGCTCTCACACAGAGTTTTAAATGAAATCAATGAGATCAGCGGGACTTTTAACTTACATTAGTCCGTTCTGTTTTTACCCGGAGAGATCGAATAGTGTTCCGTGACTCTGCGTTAAGCTCAGGCTGACTACGGGATTTATTCCGGTAGGTTTTAACCTGCTGGGGGTCGAGGAGGGAAAGAAACACTAATTTGTGGGTTGAAAAACTATTAAATCTACAGGAATATATTTTAGTTTACGCAGTTCGCTACAGATGCGGTTAGCTAGCTCTGACTAGCAGTGATAGTATGCGCTCTTAGCATCCAATCAAAGGACGTGAAAATGCAGACGTTATTGTACGCCTGCTAGACGGCCCCGCTGCAGTCAAAGCGAAATCTGATTGGCTGATTAAATCTGACTGATTATCTGATTGGTTAAAGCAACAGTTTCATTGCCATTCATTGTAAGCTACAGGCGCCGCACTGTCGATTCTGAAGGCAGATTTATTTGACCCTGGCAACGCATGATGGCTGAAATATGAGTGGATAAAAGCGCTAAAATAAATATACACTACTGGAAGCAGCGAAACCAAGAGAAAAGCTATGAAATTAAGAGAATGAACTATTGGGAATAATTTAATACTCATTCATGAAAAAAAATATATTAAAGTGTAAGTCAGTGATTCTGATAGTGTTTAGGCCTCAGAGAAGGCCTTGCTGGCCCTGACCACCCACCACTGATACATGTGTATAATAACAATTTTCGGGAAAAACACAACATTATGATATGTTTTATATATATATATAAAACACCATATATTTCTATAAATATTTTTGAGTTCTTTTCTGACATAGCCTACTCCAGTTCTTGTTAAAACACACCAGACATGCAAATTATGTGCATTTTAGGCACTTTTTGTGGGAAATCATGTTTATTTTGTCCATCAAAAGTGTGCTTTCACTTTAATTGAGCGTCGGCGCCGAAACCCGCTTCACTGCCGCTCACGCGCGGCTGCTCGCGGTGTGAATGCACTCATTGATTAACATCAGAGCCCGTCTGTTAACAGAAAAAATACGTGCCGCTCGCGCTTGCGATCTGAAACAGCCATAATTCACGAGGTTTCCTACATGTGCGTTCCGTGTGCACGTGTGATGCTGATGTTGCGCGATGTTAATCATGCGGCACCCGAGTGCAGATTAGGCCCCATCCACACTACTGCGTTTTAGTTTAGAAACGGAGAATTAAAACGAATACGATCTCCGTCCACACCAGCGTTTTAGCTGCGTATCAGAATTGATCTCCATCCACATTAAAATGACTGAAAACGCGGATCACGTGACCATTCACCTACACTGGGCATGCGCGTGCCGGTGTAAACACAACACAACTTCATTGATAAAATTATCCCACCATGCGCTGGTTCTTCCCGGGTTAACCTAAAACCGGCGCTGCAAACGGCACGGGAATTGTCACAGATCGCTGGAATAATAGCTTGCCTCCGGCGTATGTTGGCAGTTAACGTTATAGCATCAGGTAAGGATATGCCATGAGTGATGACACGCAATCAGAGAGCCGAGCGCGAGCGTCTGCGTCATCATTTCTAAAGTCCTCCGTTTAGACCCGTCTTCACTAAAACGCCCTCCGGAGATTCAAAACGCAAAACGGGTCTGCAGCATTTCTAAACTTCTCCGTTTTAGGTCTTCGTTTTTGCCGTTTTAGTCTGGCGGGAGGTGCAAACATAGCAAAAGGTCTCCGTTTCTAAACAAAAACGTAGTAGTGTGGATGGGGCCTTAGACCACCATAAAATCGGCACATGTCAGACTAACCGGTCGGTCGCCGGTCACATGAAAATCGTCCAATTCCAGTCACCAGCCGATCAATCGGTGCAAAAGATTAGCATTACAAGTATGATGTTCAGATATGCTATGCGACAAATTATTATAATGCTATTTCATAACAATAAACATAATAAAAAAAAAATATATATATATATTTTTATATTATATATAACCCCCGGCGGCCCCCACTTTGAAAACCCCTGGCCTATAACACGCTCTCTGTTTATTTTTTATCATTTTTGGGAGGAGTACAAATGCATTTACACTTGTCCAGTTTCGTCTGTAAAGCGGCCCAGGCCTCCTCCTGAAGTGGTTTGAGCGATCGGATTCAAACCCGTCTCGAATGCGTTTCGGAGGGCATTTACACCTGGTCTTTTCACGATCGGATAGCTATCCGATCACAGAAAACGCATGAAGTGGTCAGGTCTAAACAGCCAGTGACTGAAAGTACTTGGTGTGATAATGTAATGTTAGTATTGGATGTCCGTTATGGCACGTTCATTTGTGGAATATGCAGTGAACTTACAGCACAGTAACTGTAACGTTAACTACCCACAAATTAAAACCTGCAAACGTTAGCTCAGCGCATAACAACAATCGTTGATTGCTAAACAGAAATCGTGTCAGATGGAGTGTCATACAAGTAAGCCTATTGAGGATGGCCTTATGCAATATTTGCACTGCTCTATTCCAGTAGATAAATGTAGTATGTCTTGGCAATTAAATACTTACTTTTTTTTTTTATTATTAATATAGGCTATTTATCAGGCAGGAGCCTATGCACAGTCTTCTGGGTTAAAATTGAATTACAGGTTGTTGTTGCACTATCTCAGATTTTGTCCAAACCTTGTCTAAATCAAGAATGGGTCCCAAAACCAAGGCCTGTAAAATATTTCTGTTCAAATCCTGTCTTCATATTTTCAGCCCTTGAAATTTCTTCAGTTTTACAGCCTGAAAATCTATTATCTGGGAAGCAATATTTGGACATTAATATAATGAAAGTATTATTCATAGGCATATCCTACTTAGACAGTGATACATTTTGAAAAATAAAGCTTGTGATTTGCTTAAATATCTGATCCTTCTGCTATTACGAAACACAATTTTGCTTGTTTATAGCATTATCTCTTTTAATGTGATAAAAACACTAAATAATAATTTTGACTATGTATTTGGTATGTGATATACGGTGGTGTAAGGTGCTGGAAAAGGCTTTAAAATGGACCTTGAAAGTGCTTGAAAAGTGCTTGAATTTGACCTTGGAAAAGGTGTACGAACCCTGAGTGTGCCACAAAACCTCGACAACCCACTTCCACTGGATAAACCTGGACTCTCCATCCTCGCTGTTCTGCTTCAGTGGCCAGATGAGCATACCGCAGTTTCTTCCTTTTATATGCCTCATCTACCGCATCCTCCCATGGCACTGTTAACTCTATCAGTTGAACAATGCGTGCTGATCCAGACCATAAAACAATATCTGGTCGTAGGTTAGTGGTTGCAATCTCAGGTGGAAAAATAAGCTGTTGATCAAGATCAGCCAGCATCTTCCAGTCCCTAGCAGCTTCCAGTTGTCCTGGGCGAGAATTGGTGTTAACACCTTTTCTTGGTGGTTGCTCGCCTGGGCGGAGGAATATGGTCTTCTGCGTGTAATGTTTTGCTAGAACAGGCGGCAACTTATTGGTCATACTACGCTTGCCTTCCAATGCTAAAGCCAAACATCGCAGGACTTGGTCATGGTGCCAAGTAAACCGCCCTTGGCTAAGAGCCACCTTACATCCTTACATCCTTAAAATATTTACTACAATGTAGTATTACCAATTGCTTACCAAGATCATGTACCTTTTTCAGTCCAAACACACACTGTGTGGAGAGCATTTAACCGTTTCATTATCTGAAACACGCTTGTACATTATTTTGGCATGGATGACCAAAACGTCCTCAGAAAACGTTCACCACAAATCACAAGTTCACAAGACAGACCTATTAATCCATAACAACAAAAAGTCACTCAATTTAAATGAACATTTGTATGATCACTAACTTCTAAATTGTCAGCAAACTAAGCTTGTTTTAAAGGGTAACAGTGCTTTATTTATTTGGCCTATAGTGTGTACACACCATGGGCGTCGGAAGCAAAAAAAAAATGTGGGTGGGTCATCCTCCAGATGTTTGAATGGAATAAGCTCAGCACGGTCACAAATCAAACAGCGCTTTAATTGCCGTCTCTGCGCGTCTCCATCTCAGCAACCAAACCAGCTCTAATAGCCAATAATCAACTAAGATTCATATACATTAATTAATTACTACTTCATATGTCTATTTAAACGTTTTAAACTTCGTATGATCTGTATTCTAACTGTTAGAAGCTCCGGTTCCCATAGGAACCTGAGACTCGCGCTTGGGACAGCACATGCACATCGGCTCGCCTGGCCTGAAAAGTAAAGCTCTGTTCACACTACGGGCGACTTTGTCGCTGCATGTCGCCAGTGGCTGGCGATGAGGTCGCTAGTGGGCGTTCCCACTACTGGTTGCCTTTATGAATGACATACAATGACAGCGAATCAGTTTTCTTGCCGCTCCACTCCTATTGGTTGTCGCTTCCGAAAGTCGCTCTTCATTTGCATAAAGTTAAACAGATCTCAGGTTAAACGGTCGCTGTTGCGCGTGTCGCCGGAAATCGGCCGCTCCCCATTGAAATGAGTGGTATCGTGACGCTTTGTCGCGTGTAGTGTGAACGGGGCTTAAGGCCGATGACACACTGGCTGCGTGGCGTGAGCGTTTTTATTTCGGCTCCCATGTTAACAGGTTAGAGCTTGTACACTGCCTGCGTGACACGTCTCAGGCAAAGATGTGTATATGTCATTTTGACATGAATACATATTAATAAATGACATTTTTATGTTTGAAAGTCTATAGGTTTTGACATAAATGCAGATATGAATATAATTAAAAAATTGCACCTATCAATACAGAACCAAATATTCTGTAGCATATTTTGCAGTCTATACTGCCGACGTTGTCTTTGCTGTATCAGTAGGCTATATATTTATGTTTATATAAACATGTATAAACGGCGCCTATGTCCCGAGATGGCTCTCCCTGTAAAGCTTTGACTTATTTTACTGAAGGTATGAACACTAGGTAATTCGTTTTTTAAATTAATTCACAATATGTACACATTCATTATTAATCTAATGCCTAGTATAATGAAAACAACTTTGTTAATGTTTCTTGTCCGCTCACATAGAGTTAATTACTACATTATATGAATCACGTAAATTATATAGGCATATTTTCAATTCAAAATGGTAAAATTAGACACAAGTTTATTAGTTTGCCTGATTATTTTCAACAGTCGTTGAACATTTAGTCAGAAACACAGGGATAGGACGAGTGTGAAACCAGTCAGAAAGGCTGAACCCAAATGCAGGAAAACCAGAGGACAGTTCTGGGGAAATGTGTTCAATTCTATAATATGATGAAAAGTACAAACTTTAACTTTTAATTAAACATTTATTGAACAACACAAGCCAATCAGTGCTTTTACTTGTATAAAATAAATAAGAAAATTATGTATACGTTAAATATTAAATACACAAAACAGGTCATCAAAAATATAGACTGTCAAATAAAGTTTTAGTGCACAAAAACTTAAATAAATTAAATAATAATATAATAATAATAAGTTATTGTTATGATCAGGCTCCCTGATCACAACCTAAAGTGACCGCAAAGTCAGTTGTACTCATTTGTCCAGGGGATTTATTAAACAATTGGGTAAATTACAAACAAACAAGAAATTAGGAGGTAACAGAACAAGAACATTAAAGGACGGTCAACAACAACAGGCGTGGTGGCGAATACACAAGTCTCTCCCTCCTCTCCTCTCTCTCTGAACGAAGTGCCTCAGCTTTTAAAGGGTGTCTCTCCGCCCGTGTCCAGGAGCTCAAGGGCTCCAGTGCGTCATCAAGTAGGGGCGTGTCCAAGAGCTCAGGGGCTCCAGTGCGTCATCAAGTAGGGGCGTGTCCAGGAGCTCAAGGGCTCCAGTGCGTCATCCAGTAGGGGCGTGTCCAGGAGCTCAAGGGCTCCAGTGCGTCATCAAGTAGGGGCGTGTCCAGGAGCTCAAGGGCTCCAGTGCGTCATCAAGTAGGGGCGTGTCCAGGAGCTCAAGGGCTCCAGTGCGTCATCAAGTAGGGGCGTGTCCAGGAGCTCAGGGGCTCCAGTGCGTCATCAAGTAGGGGCGTGTCCAGGAGCTCAGGGGCTCCAGTGCGTCATCAAGTAGGGGCGTGTCCAGGAGCTCAAGGGCTCCAGTGCGTCATCAAGTAGGGGCGTGTCCAGGAGCTCAAGGGCTCCAGTGCGTCATCAAGTAGGGGCGTGTCCAGGAGCTCAGGGGCTCCAGTGCGTCATCAAGTAGGGGCTTGTCCTGGAGCCCAGTGGGCTCCAGTGCGTCATCATGTAGGGGCGTGTCCAGGAGCTCAGGGGCTCCAGTGCGTCATCAAGTAGGGGCGTGTCCAGGAGCTCAAGGACTCCAGTGCGTCATCAAGTAGGGGCGTGTCCAGGAGCTCAGGGGCTCCAGTGCGTCATCAAGCCCTGTTTTGACCCCACCCAGAAAATCCGGATAATAGCAATGGTGAAAACCCGTTTAACGGTCTAACTCCACAATTCAGTACTTCACAGTTCACAGTCTTTATAATATGTTCAAGCAATACATTTCTAACATTTATAATGTGTTTAAACATTTTTTTTTAAATTGCCTTTACAGGGACTTTAACGATTCCGCTTATCGGTTCTGCTCGTTGCAAATGTGTCATGCCACACACGTGCTGCGTTGGTTTGGTTCAGAACGCAGAAAACATGGCATCGAGGCAGAAGCGCTCGTTTGGTTATATTTCACGCGAAAAGATGACAAATATGAGGCGCCGTCTAGAGTTTAAATCAAACTTTATTCACGCACACATCGGCTATATGAAACACTTGCACACATACTACGTAGTCAAACATACATGTATACATCTGAATGGGCAAACAAATACATATGAAATGCACAACGACACACCTAAAGTCACTCACGTACATACTGTACACACAAACTCTACACACACGAGATGCGCGGAACTCTCCAGGCACATGCTCATATGAGACGCGCGCGCGCGCACACACAAACTCTCCACGCACATGCTCATATGAGACGCGAGCACACACACACACAAACTCGCGCACATGCTCATATGAGACGCGCACGCGCACACACAAACTCTCCACGCACATGCTCATATGAGACGCGAGCACACACACACACAAACTCTCCACGCACATGCTCATATGAGACGCGAGCACACACACACAAACTCTCCACGCACATGCTCATATGAGACGCGAGCACACACACACACAAACTCTCCACGCACATTGTTGTGTTTTCTGTGGAGTTTTGTTATTTTTTTTATTATTAAATATATAACTTATATATTTATTATTATGTTTAATTCAAATGTGTACATTAAACTAAAGTTATAACTATTATAAGGAACTTTTGAGGTTAGTAGCCTAATGGTGTAGTGCCTCTTTAAGAGATGAGTGTGCTTTGTAAACATGTGACCGGAGTTCACTGTGTGAAAAGGAAGCGCGATTCATTGAATCTATAGTGACTTCAATCCGGTGTGCAGCCACTTGGTGAGCTCTCTTAATTGTAAATGTTTCTTGTCTGATGTACGCTTCATGTTGTCTGCTGTCACTATGCTATGTTGTTGTTCTGTGTTTGTGTCCGTTTCACGTTTCACGTTAAAGATAATGCTCTGCTCCGGTAGATCTAAACTGTCTAACGTTAGTTGACTGATAAATATATCGCTATGCTTCAAAGTTATAAGTTGACAAGGTAACCGTGATACAAAGCTAACATTAGACTTACTTAGAGTATCGCTATACTACGTGTCCAGTTGTTTGCTTTGTTTCAATTTATAGTTGTTTGAAGTGTGAATCGCAACGGTATTTAATGTGGGTGATGTTGTTCTTCCTGGTTTGCCGCGGAGCATTCTGGAAAATGTAGTTTCTTGCCTGCAGAGGTTTGGTAGGATTTGAGTATGGTGTATAATGTAAACTGTGAAACGTGTATATGATAATTGTGAAATTATTATTATTATAGCATATTAATATTGTTATATAATTGGTATTTTGATTAATGTTATTTATTGTTGCATATGTTATTATTATTGAGCTATTGAATTGTGTTTGTTCTAGTATACACATGAAATTTGAAATGTTGTATTCTTCTTATCTTCTCAGGTTTATTACCTGGTTATCTATTGGTGAAAATAAAAATAAACAAAGAAAAGTGAACCAAAAAAAAACCTGAGTAATATCCTTAAATTGTACACTGGGTTGCCCTTTCCGTGGGGAGAACACGGAACAGTAATAAACCAAAAGGCCCGAGAGCGTTAAGCCAAGTTTGCCACTGGCCTATCAGCACTGACCAGTGAAGGAGCATCAAGGGAAGAGGAACAGGCCGAATAGACCCCTCTGTTATACAGCGCCTTGGTCAGTGCAGGAAAGGAAGATGGATTCGGCAGAATTAGTGGCCTTGAAAGGAAAGCGCTCAACAGCACAGAGCTCTTTCAGCAAGAGAGCCAAAAAGCTGTCCCTCACTATAGACCTCCTAGAGAAAAGGGTGCTTATTGACGAGATCAGAGCACTTGGTGTGGACTTTGGAAAGCTGCACGACACTGGACTCGAATATGTTGATGCTCTGGGAGAAGTGGATGGCGACGAAGAAAAAGAAGTGGCTCATGTGGAGGAGAAGATGGCGACGTGTCTTGCCACCTATACAGAAACGCTCCGGCTCGCTAAGGAAACGTTATGGTCTAAATTCGCCTATGTCGACCTTAAATTGTACGCCGATGGTGCAGAGGAAAAATGTACTGAAGTGGAGGAAACCGATGTGAAGTTGTTGTCGGAGGATGACTTTCAAGGCCTGAGAGAGGGCCTGGTGGAGAGAATCAAAATGCTTGAGGAGAAGGTGGTTGAATGGGAAAGTCTTGTCCCTGGAGCCAAGACAACAGTGTATAAGCAGCAGTTATACAAGCTGGTCAACAGACTGCATGACTGGGTACGGAGCTGGCAAAAGTTGAAGCGGTTAGAAGAGGTCGATGGTGAGAATGAAGAAGCAGGTGCTGATGAAGAGCATAGCGAGTCCGGTGAGAGACCCACTAGAGCTAGCACGCAGCCCCAAATCCCCAGTGTAACACCTGTATTCAGTACTGGAGCTGCTGCATTTCCATATGCACCACCACAAAGCATACCTGGCCTGCATCCCGTGGCACACGGCTTCAGACCACAGATCAGTCTTGAAAGAACACGCCTGCCCAAGTTCTCGGGAGACATGACCGACTACTATCGGTGGAAGGCTGAGTGGGAAGAGCTGGAGCAGCTGGGAAACCCACTGAGGACGGCTGGTGTTACAAGGTTCCACCTCCTGGCAAGTCTTGGTGACAGGGTGAAGAAAGACTTGGTTCTGTCTAGCTGTGCATTGGCGGATGAAATGTTCAGGCGCCTCGACAACCGCTTCGGGAACAAGGCGAAAATCGTCTTGAAAATATCCGAGGAGGTTCAGGGCCTACCTTCCGTAAAGGGAGATAACCCTAGGAAAGCAATTGAGCTGATTCAAGCAGTGGAGCGGGCCCTAAGTAACCTTGTGATCCTGGGAGAAGAGGAGGTAATAAAGAACCGTTGGGTAGCGCAGTCCCTTGAGTGCAAGCTACCAAGTGCTCTGAAGGAGAAATGGATTGCCCACAAGACTGAGCCTGTAAATGGTTTTGCTCCACACAACCACTTCGACTGCTTACTGCGCTTCCTGAAGAGGCAAGAGGTGATCCTGGAGGAGTTAGATCAGCTGGAGGTAGGACTTAGAGAGGGAAGCTCTTCAGTGAAAGGCTCGGTAGACAAGCCAGAAGGAGTCAAGAAAGCGTTCTCCAAAGCTACCTCAGGCCGAAGAGAGTCTCAGTCGAACCCACGCTTAACCTCGTGCACTGCCTGTGCTGATGAGACACACGCTGGCAGGCTGTTTGCCTGCAGAGCCTTCAGGGAGTTGGATCTCCAGAGGAGAAAAGCTCATCTAAAGACCCATGGGATATGCAATCGGTGCCTGTGCTTCCACCTAAAGGATGGCCGTTGTAACCCGAAGTTCCTCTGCAGTAAAATGGACTGTCGCAAAGAAGAGCCTCACCACTATCTGCTCTGCCCCAAGTCCATTGCTCAAGAGAAAGACGTTGACAGCGAGGTGCAAGGAACCAAAAGGATGGAGAGAAAAGGCCTTGGGCTGACCAGCAAGCAAGAAGAGCTCCTGGCGAAAGTCACTCCGGAATTAAGAGCAGAATTCAGGAAGGCATTTTCTAACAAAGCCTCAACTACGATCTGCACTGCTGGAGGTGGACTGAAAGAGTACCCAGTTCTAATGATGTTACTGGAAGTGACAACTAACTCAGGCCAGTTGATAGGCACTCTTATTGACCTTGCCTCTGACACCAACTATATAACAAACAATGCTGCCCAGCGCCTTGGACTGATTGGTGAGCGCATCAAGTTAATTGTTCATGGAATAGGAGGGATGAGAACGACAGTTATAACCAAGAGGTACTCCCTGCGACTAAGAGTGAAGACCATCAAGGGGACGGTAATGGAACACAAACTGCTCTGCTATGGCCTGGAGAGTATTGCGGAGATAAGTCGGCCTGTCACTCCGCAACAACTGCAAAAGATCTTTCCTGACGTCACTGCAGAGGAGCTGGTCCGTCCTGAGAAGATCGATCTTCTGATCAGCCACAGGGAAGGTCGTCTTGTTCCACAGCCGTTCAAGTTGGAGGGAGATCTAGTACTCTGGGACGGCCCATTGGGGAAAACTGTTGGCGGTACTCACCCTGATCTCTTTGAGGTGGCTGACCTAATGCTGAACCAGTCTAAAACTCACTTTGCAAGGTCTATGAGAACATCCTCAAGAGTGTATAAGGAGGTTCTTGTGGACACCAAAGACTTGAGTGAGGACCCAACGAGAATGGAAGAATTGACCCTCAGCAGCACCACTGTCACGAATAAGGAGGTGTTTGAGTGGTTCAGGTGGGATAGTATTGGAGCAGCATGTGACCCAAGATGCGGGAGCTGCAAATGCAGCAAGTGCCCTCCGGGAGGCAAAGAGATGACCCTTGGAGAAGAGAGGGACTTAGAAAAGATAAAGATCTGTCTCTCTTATATGCTAGCGGACAAACACAGCGATGCCCCACACTGGGATGCGGCCTACCCATGGAAAGTAAGCCCAGCGATTCTGCCAGATAACCGCCGAGCAGTAGAAGCAACCTTCAAGAACACAGAGGCTCGGCTGGCGAGAGAACCTGTGTGGAAAGCGGCATATGGAGAGCAGATCCGTGAGATGGTATCAAGAGGAGCAGCCATCAAGCTCACGAAAGAAGTGATCAAAGGCTGGAACGGCCCAATCTGGTACATCAGTCATCTGGTTGCCCCGAATCCTCATTCTAGCTCAACGCCAGTGAGGATAGTCTGGAATAGTAGCCAGGAGTTCAGAGGGTTGAGCCTGAACAACCTCTTGCACAAAGGCCCTGATGTCCTCAACCCGATCCGAGGTGTCCTGCTTAGATTCAGGAGCAGATTGCATGGTGCCCTTGGCGATGTTAAAAAAATGTATAATTCAGTGTGGCTGAAGGACGAAGAGGTCCACCTCCATCGATTCCTCTGGAGGGATAACCCCGAAGATGAAATCGGTGTGTTTGCCGTCGTCAGGGTTAATATCGGCGACAAGCCTGCTGGATGCATCGCTCAGGTTGCCATGAGAGAAACGGCAAACCTGCCTCAGTTTACATCCATGGTTGAAGAGCGCCGGATCCTGACAGAGGACTGCTATGTGGACGACATTTTGACGTCGCATGATGATCTCCAAACTCTGAGTAGGATGACCGAA
Source organism: Chrosomus eos (assembly GCA_036326025.1). Lineage (NCBI taxonomy): Eukaryota > Metazoa > Chordata > Actinopteri > Cypriniformes > Leuciscidae > Chrosomus > Chrosomus eos. The sequence continues at coordinate 269,453 of JAZAVI010000052.1, forward strand.
GGAGTGGAAGAGATCCTAAAAGCAGGAGGCTTCTCCCTCAAGCCCTGGGTCATGACAGGCCAAAGTGGGACGAGTGGAAAATCCACTGACTCCAGCAAAGTCAGTTCAACAGAGCCCAAGACGCTGATACTCCCCAACCAGATGCGGGACGAGGAGAACAGGGCATTGGGATTGGGATATGAACCCGAATCTGACAAACTCCGTGTGCTTACGTCAGTGAACTTTTCAAGGAGGCGAGGAAAGATGAGGACCGGTCTGGATCTACGAGAGGATGAGATCAGAGGCAGCACCCCCGACCCTCTCACCCGACGCATGCTGCTGAGTCAGATCGCAGGGTTCTATGACCCCATCGGTCTGGCCTCACCTGCCAAGCAACGAGGAGTGATGCTCATAAGAGAATCCTTTCAGGAAGCAGGAAGAGACCATCCCTCCAAGGACACCTGGGACGATCCGCTTTCGCCACGTCTTCGAGAGGCTGCAATAAAACTCTTTGAGCAATATGTGAGGCTTGGCCAACTTAGATTTGACAGGAGTCTCACACCCCTTGGAGCCATAGGTTGCCCAATGGGGATCACGTTTTCTGATGGTAGTGAAGCTTCCTATGGAGCCGTTCTTTACCTACGGTGGGAGACAGAAAATGGAGTCGTAGTGAAGCTGGTTGAATCAAAGGCCAAGCTCACCCCTCTAGACCAGAAAGGTGATGTCATTAAAGCAGAGCTGTGTGGGGCTGTCTTTGCATCCCGCTTGAAGACATACTTCGAGAAGCATTGCTACATCAAGGTCGATCGGTGGATCCATTTTGTCGATAGTCAGATAATCCTGGGAGCTATCCAGAAGGATAGTTATGGCTATCAGACATTTTTTGCAAACCGGATTGGAGAAATCCAGAAGGCCGGATCAGTAGAGAGCTGGAGGTGGGTCGAAGGGAGACAGAACATCGCCGACCTTATCACAAGAGAGACATCCCCTGAGGAGCTTGCTGAAGGATCAGTCTGGCAGGAAGGCCCAGAATTTTTAAAGTTGCCTGAATCAGATTGGCCTGTGAAAGCTGCCAGAGAGATCAACCCCTCTGTTACTGAGGAGATCGGGGGACTTCGAAGGAAGGCGTTCACAGCACTGGTGACAGCAGGAGCCCAGCCCAGGAAATGGTCAGGCCCAACCAGTGTTGCACTTGTGCGCCTTGTGGACCCCCGAAGGTTCAGTTCACTGGCACGGTTATGCGGGACCATCGCTTGGGTGAGACAAGCAGTAGAAATCTGGCTAGGTAACAGCCAGGCCCCAGTTCGGTCAAAGTGGGAGGCAAGACCATACCTGTCTGTGGAAAAAAGAGCAACAGCTTTTAAAGATCTAGCTTTCGAAGCTCAAGATGGTGTCGAGTTCCGGGACACAACCCTAGATCGCCTGGTTGTTCAGAAGGAGGAAAATACAGGACTCTTGCTCTGCGGAGGGAGAATCCAACGCTGGAATGAGGATAGAGTGGCTGTACCGCTAATCCCATGCCAGTCGTGGCTAGCAACCCTACTGGCCAGGGAGGCACATGAAGAAAATCATGAAGGTGTTGCCTCTACCCTTCTACGGACAAGAAGAAAAGCCTGGATTATGCAGGGACGAAGGACAGTTAAGAAGGTGTTGAACAACTGTGTCATCTGCAGAAAGCAAAGAGCCAAGATGTGTCAGCAAGTAATGAGTGAGCTCCCTCAAGAGCGTACCAAAAGAGCAAGCCCATTCGAGTATACAACCCTCGACCTCTTTGGCCCCTTCGAGGTGAAAGACGCTGTTAAAAGAAGGACAAGTAAGAAGGTCTGGGGTATTGTTTACTGTTGTATGGCCTCGAGAGCCGTCCATGCGGACCTCACCGATGACCAGTCGGCAGAAAGCTTCCTCCAAGCATACTCCCGCTTTGTTGCCCTGAGGGGGCATCCTAGGAAACTATGGTCCGACAGGGGCACCAACTTCATTGGCGCCAAGTCGGCTCTGAGTGAGCTGTATAAAAATCTGGCTTGCTTGCAGGCTACGTCCATAGAAGATGTAGCCGCTAAGAATGGGACTGAGTGGAAGTGGGATTTTCACCCTGCAGACGCACCCCACAGGAACGGAGCTGCGGAGGCTGCTGTGAAGCTTTTGAAGAGGGCGCTCATGAGCCTCGGAGGAGTTACGGAGTCTCTCACATGGGGGGAGCTCCAAACTCTGTTCTATCAGGCAGCCAACCTGACAAACGAACGCCCAATCGATGCCAGAGCTCAAGAACAGGAAGACTCAATCGAGTATTTAACACCCAACTCCCTCATACTGGGTCGAGCATCGCTTGGAGGAGACACCAGCGGGCTTGACCTAGGAACCCATCCCTGGCGTCGTCTAAGGGCTATTCAAATCGGAGTAGACCGTTTCTGGGCTAAGTGGAGGGAACTTGCTGGCCCAAATCTGTTCATTCGACATAAATGGCACCGGACGGAGAGGAACGTCAAAGTCGGTGATCTCGTCTGGATTGCTGACCCAAATGCTTTGAGAGGTCAGTTTCGTTTGGGTCGGATTCTGACAGCTTATCCTGACAGGAGAGGAATTGTCAGGGATGCTGACATCACAACATGTGCTGGCCTTCCTGTTGCCCTGGTGGGTAGTCGGAAGAAAAGAAGTTCTTCACTGCCCATGACAGTTATCAGAAGAGACGTGAGAAGACTGGTGGTGCTTGAAAAAACTCAGCCACCCTAGCCACCATGACACCCGCATCTTCCTGAAACAGTCTTATTCTGTACATCGCCCTATTCCCTACCCCTGTCACTGCCCTTACCCCTGTAGGCTGGTTGGTGCAAGCCTAGCGCTGCCACCATGCCCATCACATTGCACATACATGAAGAAGTAAGAGCATGCACATCCCATATTTCACATACTCTGGCAGGACACCACACACCTGAAAGGGATGTGATTGACTTGGACTAAGCTGCTCTTCCATCGGTTGTGCCTTAATCAGACACTTACACATAGACATTGTGCAAAGCAAAAAAAAAAAAAAAAAAAAAAAAAAAAAAAAATTATTTGATAAGTGATTTTAGTAAGTTCCCTAGATTATAAGATCAGGAACTTAAGTGGGAGGTGTTGTGTTTTCTGTGGAGTTTTGTTATTCTTTTTATTATTAAATATATAACTTATATATTTATTATTATGTTTAATTCAAATGTGTACATTAAACTAAAGTTATAACTATTATAAGGAACTTTTGAGGTTAGTAGCCTAATGGTGTAGTGCCTCTTTAAGAGATGAGTGTGCTTTGTAAACATGTGACCGGAGTTCACTGTGTGAAAAGGAAGCGCGATTCATTGAATTTTTTTTTTTTTTTTTTTTTTTTTTTTTTTTTTTTTTTTTTTTTTTTTTTTTTTTTTTTTTTTTTTTTTTTTTTTTTATTAAAAAAACCAAACAATTAAACAAAACAATAACAATGTCAAATCTTAATACAAACATACAATGCTAATCCTAGACAAAAAAATAAATAAATTAAAGAATAAAATAATCATATAAGAACAAAAGAACATAAGAACATGGGGCATCTTAAGGCAAAAATGGCAATTACGTATACAAAGAAATTAAATTACAAGGACAATTATTCAATAAAATTATAAACAAAAGAAGCAAGTTTCTTAGCATTCTTGTTATTAACCAATAATAGAGAATTATAAAGAAGATTCAGCTCATTTCTCCAATGAGTAATGTTAGGAATTATCTTGTAAAAACGACATTTATGAATGAAATGTTTACTTAAAAGAATTATGTTGTTAATGCCAAAGTCATTATGATTATTACGAAAAATACCGAATTTGATATCATTAATTGTTAGATTCATCAACTGAAATCCTTTGGAGACAAACAATTTTTGAAGATCCAGCCAAAACCTTTTTACATTTTCACACAAATAAAACAGATGATCCAAATCTTCGGGATCAGTTCCACAAAAGTTGCAATATCCTACATCCATTTTGAATCTTTGTTTTAATAATTCTTTAGTCGGATATATCTTATTTATAATTTTAAATTGCATTTCTTTTATCTTTGGCAGAACTGGAAATTTTAAGTATTTACATCTGATCTTTTTTATTATCTCCTTTTCAAAGTCTTTAAGAATATAATCTCTTTTAAGAGAACTTGTTTGGCATTTAAGTAAACAATTCCTTATAAACTTGTTGTTACACTTGTAATTCAGAAAATTAATATCATTTATATAAAGTTGTCTTAGGGTGGGCGTGACTTTAGAATATATTATATCCTGCTTAATCATAGCTACAAGAGATACTGGAAAAGCTTTCACAATCTGTTTAAATTTCTTTTGTGTACAACTAATTTGAAATTTTTTACAGAATTCAACATGTTGTAAAAGATTACCTTCCACATCCATAAAATGGGCAATCGCCCAGATACCTTTACAGAACCATTCTGGAATAAAAAGAGATTTCCTATTAACCAATATATATCTGTTATTCCAAATTGGTGTATTGTGTGGAGTGAAATTATGTTTGAAAATTAGTTTCCAGTACAGAAGAACCTGTTGGTGGAAATCTGAAAGTTTCACAGGTAGTTTCTTAAAATCAAAATCACATTTAAGAAGAAAACTAATTCCTCCTACTTTTTCAAAAATACAATTGGGGATATGAGACCACAATGAACTAGGATTTTGAATATAATTTTTTAACCATCTAATTTTCAACATACCATTCATACAATCAAAATCTATTGCATTACCACCTCCATCCTCATACGTTCTAATTAAATCCTGCTTGGCTATATAATGACATTTATTCCGCCAGATGAAATCAAAATTTAATTTGTTAATAGTTTTAACTACTTGGGGTGTTATTGGAAGAGAGTAAGCTGGATATATTAATCTAGATAAACTGTCCATTTTAGTTAACAATATTCTGCCGAAAATGGAAAGATCTCTTTGTAACCATCTATTTAAAGATGATTTGCAATTATCAACATTGTCTCTTATGTTTTGTTTATCAGAAATTGTTTTGTCTTTAGACACCACAATACCCAAGTATTTGACTTCTTTTTTTACATTTATATTATATAATGATTGTAAGGATTGGTCTTTTAACGGCAACAATTCAGATTTATTTAAGTTTAACTGCAGTCCGGAGGCTTTGGAAAAAATATTGATAGTTTGTAATGCTATGGGAATTTGGGACTCATTTTTAAGAAATAAAGTTGTGTCATCGGCCAACTGACTTATAATTATTTGATTGCCCATCAAATTAAGACCTTCTAACACGCTGTTCTTAATTAAAATAGACAGAATTTCTGCAACCAATAGAAACAACAAGGGAGAACTTCCACATCCTTGCCTTATTCCCCTTTCAATATTAAATCTTTTACAAGTCCCATGACCCAAAGACACACAACTATTTATATCAGAATAGAGCATATGAATAATATCTTTGAAATTGTCACCAAAACCAAAATGATGAAGTGTTTCTAAAATAAAATTGTGTTCAACGGAGTCAAAGGCCTTACAAAAATCAAGGAAGAGTATATAACCATCATCATCAATTAAGTCACTATAGTCTAATATATCCATAACAAGTCTAATATTATTATGAATGACTCTTCCTTTTATAAAGCCTGACTGTGTCTCACTTATTATGTCTGCTATCCCTTTTTTAAGTCTAGTTGCAATGGAGCCTGAAAATATTTTATAATCTGTATTTAACAGCGTAATCGGTCTTAAATTGTCTAACTGTCGTTTGTCTTTCCCCGGCTTTGGAATCAAGATAATTACACCCTGTTTCATACTAGTCATCAATTCTTTCCTAACTATACATTCTTTTAGCGCTTCAAATAATATGATTCTCAAATCTTCCCAAAAATATTTATAAAAATTAACTGTGAGGCCATCTGAACCTGGGGATTTGTTTAAAGCCATATTCTTAAGAGCTGCATCCAATTCATCAATTCTAAGTTCAGAATCACAGATCTTTTTAAAAGATAAATCAATCAGGGGGATTAGTGGACAGAGTTTATGAAACAAATTATTACATTCTACTTTCGAGAACTGAGAAGAAAATAATTTAGAGTAAAACATGTAAACTTCGTTTTCTATGATTTTTGAATCTTTACTTTCCTTACCATTAACTAAAAGACTAGAGATGCAATTTTTTTTTTGTCGACTTTTTTCTAGATTGAAAAAATAAGAAGAGTTCTTTTCCCCTGATTCAATCCACCTTGCTCGTGATCTTACGAAAGCTCCCTGTGCTTTATCAATATAATGTTGATCTAACTTGTTCTGCAATTTGACTAAACGACTTTTTTCTTCAGGAGTTAAATTGGTGTTCCTACAGCATATATGTATATCTTGTAATAATTTATTTTCCAACTCTTTATTTTTTTTGGTTAATACTTTACTAAACTGAATACTAAATTCTCTAATTTTGAATTTGATAAATTCCCATTTATTACAATACCCAATAATTGCTTCATCATTTAGAGTTTCAGTAACAATTTCTCGGATTTTACAGCAATATTCTTCATTTAGTAATAATTTGGCATTAAATTTCCAAAAGCCTTTCTTATATGTTGATTTATCTGTAGGTTCTAAGACTAATTCTATGAAACAGTGATCTGATAAAGGTGCATTAGACATAGTTGTCTTCGTAACAAGACTCATTATACTGTCAGTACCCAACCAATAATCAATTCTAGACTTACAACTTCCGTTTGGTCTAAACCATGAAAAACCTGTTATTTCTGGGTATGTTTTTCTCCAAATATCACTCAAATTACTATCAGCCATAAAGTTATTAACTAGGGTATTATATTGGTGTATTCCAACTCTAGGTGGCCACCTATCAAGCCATTCATTAGGAGTCATGTTCCAATCCCCTCCACATAAAATATAATCTGTAGGATATCGACCTTTAAGCTCAGAAATTACCTTTGTTATATCATCTAACATTGACTTATTTTGGTTATCATTATTATACCCATATACATTAAACAAGATTATGAAAGAACCTTCAAATTTCACGACAGCTGCCAACCAATGTCCTTCAGTGTCAGTCCGATGTGTGATAACTTCCCCAGGAAAGTTATTGAAGCAAATCGCTACTCCTCCGGATCTTGAAGAGCCATGACTGAACAAGATTTTCCCGCCCCATTGATTCAACCAGAAAGATGCATCAGCTTCTGAGGAATGAGTTTCTTGTAAAAAAAAACAGTGAGATTTTTGCCCTTTACAAAATAAAAACAATGCCTTTCGTTTAACAAGTTCTTTCAAGCCCCTAACATTTAAAGAACCAAAAGAAATTTTAACATTAAGCATGAACTAACAAAAGACAAAAAGAAAGAGAAAGAAAAAAATATATATATTAAAGGATACTTTTGCCTGTGCTACTGATAAAGAAAATACTACATGTTAGAGCTCTCAACCGCTCACGAAATATCCACTTTTAAAGCCTTAACCTGAATAAGTCCGTAGTCCGTTGTCATTGACACGACGACCCTCAAAATATACAAACAGCCCCCCAAAATGGGTCCAACCTCAAACCCGCAACTGCACCATCCGTAAGAAATGAACCGTTGTTCTCAACATAACAACCATTAAAATAACGTTACACATACTACCCCCGGAAAGAATCCGCTTTCCAGCCCGACATCAATCATTCTGAAGAAGTCTGTATTTCGCTGTCTTCAACACGACGCCCATCAATATACGCGTAGGGTCCACGGAAAAAGGCTCGCTTCCCCGCCTTTCTTGCTTGGTCAACCAACGGCCACAAACGCTCTCGTGCCTCTAAATCCTCTTTGGGTAACATCTCCGCAAAGCTGATACCTTCCATCCTGCATACTGGAGAGTCTTTGGTTTTTAGCCATATTTCATCCTTCACATGTCTCAGTGCAAATAGGATAATGACTTGCCTGGTGCGGTTATCCTCTCGTTTGCCAAGTCTATGAACAACATCTACCGCACGTTCCATGTCTTCCGCACATTCTGGGGCAATTTTCTTCAGGATGGGAATGATGGTCGCTCTGAGGTTTTCATCTTTCTTCTCCTTTAGACCCCTCACACGAAGACACGGCCTCATACTATATCGTTTCTGTTCCATCACTTTCTTCTTCAGTTCTTTGTTTTCCTCCACTAACTGACAATTGGCCCTCTCCAATTTCAACACTTTCTTTTTGACCTCATTTAGTTCTTCCGAGTTGAACTGTACTGTTTTGGTTAAACTGGCAATCATGGCGGTATTCTGTCGGTTTTGTTCTTTGATGTCTCCTAACTGCGACTCAATTCCAGTCACACGTTTTCCCAACTCCAATATTGCTTCCAAAATATCATTATTTGAAGCTTGAGGATGATCACTCTCAATGTTTGGTTTAGTTTTCTTTTCTTTTAAAGTCTTACTTGGAGTTGGCGGCGTCGAGTCAGGGCCACGCACCCGCTTGGATTGTAGAGTTACATCCATTGCACAATACTGGTGCTCACCGACGTTTGACATTTGATGGGATTTGAAAGGTCAACAACTGCAGTATGCTGTTTTAAGAAACTGCTGAGCATTCAGCGCTTCAATTCGGGTGGAGTAAATTAGTTTAAATCATGAAAATCTGCGGTTTTGAAGAGAGCTCTTAAAAACGCGACTGCCTACTACGCCGCCATTTTGACAAGTCCGATTCATTGAATCTATAGTGACTTCAATCCGGTGTGCAGCCACTTGGTGAGCTCTCTTAATTGTAAATGTTTCTTGTCTGATGTACGCTTCATGTTGTCTGCTGTCACTATGCTATGTTGTTGTTCTGTGTTTGTGTCCGTTTCACGTTTCACGTTAAAGATAATGCTCTGCTCCGGTAGATCTAAACTGTCTAACGTTAGTTGACTGATAAATATATCGCTATGCTTCAAAGTTATAAGTTGACAAGGTAACCGTGATACAAAGCTAACATTAGACTTACTTAGAGTATCGCTATACTACGTGTCCAGTTGTTTGCTTTGTTTCAATTTATAGTTGTTTGAAGTGTGAATCGCAACGGTATTTAATGTGGGTGATGTTGTTCTTCCTGGTTTGCCGCGGAGCATTCTGGAAAATGTAGTTTCTTGCCTGCAGAGGTTTGGTAGGATTTGAGTATGGTGTATAATGTAAACTGTGAAACGTGTATATGATAATTGTGAAATTATTATTATTATAGCATATTAATATTGTTATATAATTGGTATTTTGATTAATGTTATTTATTGTTGCATATGTTATTATTATTGAGCTATTGAATTGTGTTTGTTCTAGTATACACATGAAATTTGAAATGTTGTATTCTTCTTATCTTCTCAGGTTTATTACCTGGTTATCTATTGGTGAAAATAAAAATAAACAAAGAAAAGTGAACCAAAAAAAAACCTGAGTAATATCCTTAAATTGTACACTGGGTTGCCCTTTCCGTGGGGAGAACACGGAACACACATGCTCATATGAGACGCGAGCACACACACACACAAACTCTCCACGCACATGCTCATATGAGACGCGAGCACACACACACACAAACTCGCGCACATGCTCATATGAGACGCGAGCACACACACACAACTCGTGCACATACTCAATGAGACGCGAGCACACACACACACACACACACACACACAAACTCGCGCACATGCTCATATGAGACGCGAGCACACACACACACAAACTCGCGCACATGCTCATATTAGACGCGCACACACAAACTCTCCACGCACATGCTCATATGAGACGCGAGCACACACACACACACACACACACACACACACACACACAAAAAAACTCGCCCACATGCTCATATGAGACGCGAGCACACTCACAACTCGTGCACATACTCAATGAGATGCGAGCACGCACACACACACACACACAAACTCTCAACACACATGCTCATATGAGACGCGAGCACACACACACAAACTCTCGCACATGCTCATATGAGACGCGAGCAACACACACACAAACTCTCGCACATGCTCATATGAGACGCGAGCACACACACACAAACTCGCGCACATGCTCATATGAGACGCGAGCAAAACACACACAAACTCTCCACACACATGCTCATATGAGACACGAGCACACACACACAAACTCTCCACACATGCTCATATGAGACGCGAGCACACACACACAAACTCTCGCACATGCTCATATGAGACGCGAGCACACACACACAACTCTCCACCACATGCTCATATGAGACGCGAGCACACACACAAACTCTCCACGCACATGCTCATATGAGACGCGAGCACAACACACACACACACACAAAAAAACTCACCCACATGCTCATATGAGACGCGACACACACACACACAAACTCGCGCACATGCTCAAATGAGACGCGAGCACACACACACACACAAACTCTCCACGCACATGCTCATATGAGACGCGAGCACACACCACACAAACTCGCGCACATGCTCATATGAGACGCGAGCACACACACAACTCGCGCACATACAATGAGACTGCGAGCACACACACAACTCGTGCACATACTCAATGAGACGCGGCACACACCACACACACACACAACTCGCGCACATGCTCATATGAGACGCGAGCACACACACACACAAAGCACTCCAATGCGCGCACGGCACACACATCCCAACAGCTCATATGAGACGCGAGCCACACACACACACACAAACTCGCGCACATGTCCATATGAGACGCGAGCACACACACACAAACTCTCCACGCACATGCTCATATGAGACGCACACACACACACACACACAAAAAAACTCACCACACTCATTGACCACACAACACACACAACTGCGCACATTACATTGAGACGCGAGCACACACACACACAAACTCGCAGCACAATGCTCATATGAGACGCGAGCACACACACACAAAACTCTCCACGCACATACTCAATGAGACGCTCATATGAGACGCGAGCACACACACAACTCGCGCACATGCTCATATGAGACGCGAGCACACGCACACGCAAACTCTCCACACACATGCTCATATGAGACGCGAGCACACACACACACAAACTCTCAACGCACATGCTCATATGAGACGCAAGCACACACACACACAAACTCGCGCACATGCTCATATGAGACGCGAGCACACACACAACTCGCGCACATACTCAATGAGACGCGAGCACACACACACACAAACTCGCGCACATGCTCATATGAGACGCGAGCACACACACAACTCGCGCACATACTCAATGAGACGCGAGCACACACACACACACAAACTCGCGCACATGCTCATATGAGACGCGAGCACACACACACAAACTCGCACACATGCTCATATGAGACGCGAGCACACACACACACAAACTCGCGCACATGCTCGATATGAGACGCGAGCACACACACACACACACAAACTCACGCACATACTCATATGAGACGCGAGCACACACACACACACACACACACAAACTCTCCACACATGCTCATATGAGACGCGAGCACACAACACACAAACTCAGGCACATACTCATGAGACGCGAGCACACACACACACAAAACTCGCGCACATGCTCATATGAGACGCGAGCACACACACAACTCGCCCACATGCTCATATGAGACGCGAGCACACACACACACACAAACTCGCGCACATGCTCATATGAGACGCGAGCACACACACACAAACTCGCGCACATGCTCAATAGAGCATGTGCGTCTACGCTTGCGTCTACGCTTGATAGAGCACACACACACACACACACACACAAACTCACGCACATACTCATATGAGACGTGAGCACACACACACACACACACACAAACTCTCCACACATGCTCATATGAGACGCGAGCACACACACACAAACTCACGCACATACTCATGAGACGCGAACACACACACACAAACTCACGCACATACTCATATGAGACGTGAGCACACACACACAAACTCACGCACATGCTCATATGAGACGCGAGCACACACACACAAACTCACGCACATACTCATATGAGACGCGAGCACACACACACAAACTCACGCACATACTCATATGAGACGTGAGCACACACACACATACTCACGCACATGCTTATATGAGACGCGAGCACACACACAAACTCGCGCACATGCTCATATGAGACGCGAGCACACACACACACATACTCACGCACATGCTCATATGAGACGCGAGCACACACACACAAACTCACGCACATGCTCATATGAGACGCGAGCACACACACAAACTCACGCACATACTAATATGAGACACGAGCACACACACACACACACATACTCACGCACATGCTCATATGAGACGCGAGCACCAGTGATGGTAATAACGGCGTTATAAATAAACGGCGTTACTAACGGCGTTATTTTTTTCAGTAACGAGTAATCAAACTAATTACTGTTTCCTCCGTTACAACGCCGTTACCGTTACTGACAATAAATTATGCCGTTACTATAATTGAGCTCACTGAAGTGGTTTTCATCCGAGTAGGCTCTCTCTCCGCCATAGGACCTGCAACGTTTTTTCTCTGGTGGTGTGCGTGTGTTTATGAGGGCCGGACTGGACTAAAGCGAGGCGAACGCCGCGGGCGCGCTTGATAGTGCGCGAGAGAGACCGTGTCCGAGAGAGACCGTGTCCGAGAGCGCGCTCGATAGTGCGCGAGAGAGACCGGGTGTGTCTGAGCTTAATTCTTTATAAATAAAGTAGGCTACACATTTCCGCATTAGAATAATCTCTGTAGCATATTGGTCATCGTTTTAATTTGTTTGCATGGTTATAAAATAAAACAAAAGAATAACCTGCAGGGAAAGCTCCCAGAAAACATCTTTGCTTGACCGGTTGTGAACACGTGAGGCAGACACGACTAGAATTTGGCTTATAAATAACCTCTGATGATGACGTTCTCTGTAGGTTAAAAATAAAACCCAAAAATATTATATTTTAATATTATTATTTATGTTGGTACATTGTTCAGTATTATATTGAGAGGACTTTTTGTTAAACTCTTTACTTTTGTGAGGAAGAAAATACTTCAATAGGCGATACAGTATGTCCTCCAGATGTAAGGTGTGTGAGTTTTATAATCTTAATTTGCACTACAAAGAGTGTATGTGTATGTATATTTTTTATTACTATTTATTTATTTTTGGTGAATTTCTTAAGAATCCTTAGTTAATCCTTTGTTGGCCAGTTGTGATGTGCAATAATATTAAAAGTTCTAAACCATCTATTGTGTTTTGTTGTTCCACTATAGTAATGATACTATTTTAATATTTAAGTTAATAGGTGATTCTCACATTGTCCCACAGCAACTTTAAAATAGTGTAGATTAGTGTACAATGTTTTATAATAATATTTTTTTCTATTTAGTGTCCATTTCATTCATTTAACATATTTAATATTGGGGGTATCCAAGTTATTTTACATATTTAAAAAAATGTTTTATAAAGGAACGCAATAGTTACTTTCCCAGGTAATTAGTTACTTTTGTAATAATGTAACTCAGTTACTAACTCAGTTACTTTTTGTCAGAAGTAACTAGTAACTATAACTAATTACTTTTTTAAAGTAACTTGCCCAACACTGGCGAGCACACACACACACACACACACACACAAACTCTCCACACATGCTCATATGAGACGCGAGCACACACACACACACACAAACTCGCGCACATGCTAATATGAGACGCGAGCACACACACAACTCGCGCACATACTCAATGAGACGCGAGCACACACACACACACACACAAACTCGCGCACATGCTCATATGAGACGCGAGCACACACACAACTCGCGCACATACTCAATGAGACGCGAGCACACACACACACACACACAAACTCGCGCACATGCTCATATGAGACGCGAGCACACACAACTCGCGCACATACTCAATGAGACGCGAGCACACACACACACACACAAACTCGCGCACATGCTCATATGAGACGCGAGCACACACACAACTCGCGCACATACTCAATGAGACGCGAGCACACACACACACACACAAACTCGCGCACATGCTCATATGAGACGCGAGCACACACACAACTCGCGCACATACTCAATGAGACGCGAGCACACACACACAAACTCGCGCACATGCTCATATGAGACGCGAGCACACACACACAAACTCGCGCACATGCTCATATGAGACGCGAGCACACACACACACACACACACACTCGCGCACATGCTCATATGAGACGCGAGCACACACACACACAAACTCGCGCACATGCTCATATGAGACGCGAGCACACACACACACAAGCTCTCCACACATGCTCATATGAGACGCGAGCACACACACACACAAACTCGCGCACATGCTCATATGAGACGCGAGCACACACACAAACTCGCGCACATGCTCATATGAGACGCGAGCACACACACACAAACTCGCACACATGCTCATATGAGACGCGAGCACACACACACAAACTCACGCACATACTCATATGAGACGCGAGCACACACACACACAAACTCTCCACACATGCTCATATGAGACGCGAGCACACACACACACACAAACTCGCGCACATGCTCATATGAGACGCGACCCAACACACACACACAAACTCCCCACGCACATGCTCATATGTGCATGTGAGCACACACACACACACACACACACAAACTCGCGCACATGCTCATATGAGACGCGCACGCGCACACACAAACTCTCCACACATGCTCATATGAGACGCAAGCACACACACACACACACAAACTCGCGCACATGCTCATATGAGACGCGTAAGCGCATACACAAACTCTCCACACATGCTCATATGAGACGCGAGCACACACACACAAACTCGCGCACATGCTCATATGAGACGCGAGCACACACACACAAACTCGCGCACATGCTCATATGAGACGCGAGCACACACTCACAAACTCGCGCACATGCTCATATGAGACGCGAGCACACACACAACTCGCGCACATACTCAATGAGACGCGAGCACACACACACACACACAAAACTCGCGCACATGCTCATGAGACACGAGCACACACACACAAACTCACGCACATACTCATATGAGACACGAGCACACACACACACACAAACTCTCCACACATGCTCATATGAGACGCGAGGACACACACACAAACTCACGCACATGCTCATATGAGACGCGAGCACACACACACAAACTCGCTCACATGCTCATATGAGACGCGAGCACACACACACACAAACTCTCCACACACATGCTCATATGAGACGCGAGCACACACACACAAACTCGCGCACATGCTCATATGAGACGCGAGCACACACACACACACAAACTCACGCACATACTCAATGAGACGCGAGCACACACACACAAACTCGCGCACATACTCATATGAGAGTATGACGGCGCCTCATAACAATACGGTCACTTGCAACCATAGACTGTAAAAAATAGCTTGCAACCTTATTTTTTTACAGTTTGCAACACGTGTAAAATTTCCATTTCGTCAAAGGGGGGAACTACCTCCAATATGCAGAAGCATTTGTAATATGCGTGTAACATTATACACTGATGAATGAGCGCTGCTTTTGAACATTTCTTTAAAACAAAATTGATTTGACAGAATTTCATTTTCTTAAAGGGTACCTATTATGGCATTTAAAATGTTCCTAATAATGTTCTGGGAGTCCCCAACAACAGTTTTACATGCATGCAATGACAAAAAACACTTTTGTTGTCTTATAATATGCATTTATTTTTACCTGATTTGCTCACCGACTCACAAATTATTCGTTTAACGACTCATTTGTCCTAACCCCTCCTTTACGTGAAGCTAATAACGGTGATTGGTCAGATGACCCAGTCAGTTATTGTTTGTGTTAGCCAAACGCTTAAACATATTGATGGCGCTGCTCTGCTGGCGACATGGTGGTGGGCTCTTGCTGCATTTTTGTTTATTTTTTATGTCGTCTGTTATGTCCGTTTTTTATATTTTTTACCGGCGGACTCAGTGTGCAAATTTGCTGGATACCATTTGTGCTTTGAACTGTACGCTTCGTGTGTGCAAAGTGAATCAGAGGAGAATGGCACCGCTAGTATTGGCATGCTAATCCTGTTTGGCCAAATCGTCCAGAGCTCTGCTAACGGGTTAACCAGCGGCAGCGGCCTCCTAATGTACAGCCGGGCCGAGCTGCTGGGAGTG
This sequence comes from Chrosomus eos, assembly GCA_036326025.1. Classification (NCBI taxonomy): domain Eukaryota; kingdom Metazoa; phylum Chordata; class Actinopteri; order Cypriniformes; family Leuciscidae; genus Chrosomus; species Chrosomus eos. The sequence goes on from JAZAVI010000052.1 coordinate 285,641, forward strand.
CGGGACAGCGGGAGTACTAACGTCACCTGATCTGCTACACGAGGTGCCTGGGGAGTTACGTCAACACCATGGACCGGGCCTCCGTCGACGCAGGAAGGCCAGGAAACGAGGTAGGAGAGGCGGCCTTAGACAGCGCATCAGAAGAGCTGCCAAGCTACCACTACCACCAATGCTTCTCTGCAATCCACGATCCTTAAAAAACAAACTGGACGAACTGCGTCAGCAGGTTGGAGCCTGCTACGAATACCGTGAGTCTGGTTTAATGGCTTTTACAGAAACCTGGTTTAGCGACGAGGTGCCAGACAACTTTATTCAAATTGAAGGTTTCTCCCACCTACGGTTAGACAGAGACGCAAACTCGGGCAAGACACGGGGGGGGTGGGGTGTGTATGTATATTAAGGACAGTTGGTGTCGTAACTTTGCAGTGAGAGACAAAATATGCAACCCCAACCTGGAGCTGTTATGTGTTACCTTGCGGCCACATTATCTCCCTAGAGAATTTACTAACATATTTGTGTGCGTTGTGTACGTTCCTCCAAGTGGGAACGCCAGCATGGCAGCTAAGGCAATCACAGACTGTGTCCATCGCCATCTACAGAACAAACCTGATGCTCCCATGCTGATACTTGGCGATTTTAACCACTGCACCTTGGACAAAACATTACCTGGATTTCATCAATATGTTAAGTGTAACACTAGAAATAATAGTATACTTGATAAATGCTATGGGAATATCAAGGATGCTTACACAGCCAGAGCCAGACCCCCTTTGAATAACTCTGATCATAATGTTATCCAGCTGCTACCCACATATCGCTCAGTTTTTAAGTCCAGCAAACCGGAAATCCAGTCTGTGAAAGTATGGTCTAGTGACAAAACAGAGGAGCTGAAGGGGTGCTTCCTCTGCACAGACTGGAATATCTTTTTTAAGGATGCAGATATTGACCGTGTTACTGAATCTATTACAGACTACATTTCCTTCTGTATCGATTCTGTCATACCCCAGAAAACGGTTAAACGGTATCCTAATAACAAACCCTATATCACAAAGGGCATTAAGGAATGTATAAACAGGAAGAAACTAGCTTTTAGATCTGGGAACAAAGCGGAAGTCCGAGCTGCACAAAAAGACCTTAATCTGCAAATGAGAGCAGCTCGGCAGCAGTATAAGGAGCGGGCAGAACAAGAGCTGTCAGACTCAAACACAAAGACACTTTGGGACTCTATCAGGAAAATGACTAATATGGACACTAATAAGAAGCCTCTGTTTGCACACAATGAAATTGCAAAGGCAAACGAATTGAATAGTTTTTATATGTGTTTTAATTCAGACAATACCAGGGAATGTGCTGCAGTGCTAGAGAATGTATTTTGTAATGTTGACTTGGATAGAATTGTAATTGAACCACACACTGTTACTAAGGTGTTTAAAAATATACAGACGACTAAAGCAACAGGCCCTGACAACCTGTCTGCATTTTTTTAAGAACTTTTGCAGAAGAACTATCACCTGTTCGGCATAAATTATTTCAGCTTTCTATAGATACATGTACAGTACCAAACCTCTGGAAAAAATCTATCATTATTCCAGTACCCAAAAAGGCATCTCCCCAGGAGAATAATGACTATCGGCCAGTGGCCATTACTTCCAATGTTTTTAAATCTTTAGAGAGGCTTATGACAGAGAAACTCCACACAGTTGTGGAACAAAATTTAGATAAATATCAATTCGCTTATACAAAAAAACGTAGTACAAGTGATGCTATATCAACAATAACTCACCTAACGTTAAAGCACCTTGAAAGTCCTGTTGCATATGCCAGACTGCTTTTTGTTGATTTTAGCTCTGCTTTTAATTCAATCCAGGTAGATATCCTTCTTAAGAAATTAACTCAGTTAAAAGTAAATCCTTTTTTAATTAGATGGTATCACTCTTTTGTGTCAAACAGGCCACAGCAGGTGAAGTTTAATTCCTCTTTTTCTGATCTAGCGGTGTGCAGCACTGGCGCCCCCCAAGGGTGTGTTAGCTCACCTCTCCTGTTTACATTGTATACTAGGGGTGTAACGGTACGTGTATTCGTATTGAACCGTTTCGGTTCGAGGCTTCCGGTTCGGTACGCATACAAACCGAACGGTTATTTGGACCATTTTTCCTGCCGACAAAATCCGCGTTGGCGCGAGCGCGAGCGCGACCACCACAACGTTGCGCAACATCACATGGCAAACGTAATGAAAGCGAAACGAAATGCGCTACTCATTATATTGTGCATTACGGACCGTTTATCAGTTCGGACCAGCAACCTATCTGTGCAGCGTGAGCTCTATGAGCGCGAGCCGATCTCGATCAAGCGACACTGTTACTACACAGCGCTAAGAGATCCAGTAAATAAAGCATTTGAATTCGCCACTGAAGTAATAACATCGCTGCGAGATCTAGTGAGAAGCGTTCACATGTCTCTGTTATTAGTCGTAGATCTCTATTAGATCAAACAGCGCTGACGTGGAAACCAGGAGAAACATTGTGCAGTGAATGAACTAGTAATTAGGCTTTAAGTCCACAGATCAGCAACATTCACCATAGTAACACTAATTGTAACCAGTTTGGCTGGAATAGTGAAATGCTTTCAAGTACTTCACACATCTTTTTCCAGCACTTCAAAACTCAAATATTATATACATATTATATAAATAAATATATATTTAAATGTCATTTTTAATGTGATGACCAAAACATTATTTATTCATCCTTCAAAAATTACCCCCATTTAAACCTGAGTTTCAAGATGTAGGAAAACTCACACTTATATAAAAATATTTTTTTCTTTTAATAAATAGAAAATTTCTCTGGCATTTCTTTCTTTTTGCTGTATCGAAAACGTACCGAACCGTGACTTTAAAACCGAGGTACGTACCGAACCGTGATTTTTGTGTACCGTTACACCCCTATTGTATACTAATGATTGTATTAGCTCTGAGCCAAACCAATATATAGTAAAATTCTCAGATGATACTGTCCTTCTCAGTTTGCTTACTAAAGAAAGCAACATGAACATCCACCAAGTTGCTGTGGACAAGTTTGTAAATTGGTGTGATTCACATCAACGTCATATCAACACAAGCAAAACTGTGGAAATGTTGGTAGACCCCAAATCAGTTGGAGATCAGAGCCCTGTGACCATCCATGGTCATGACATTAGGCAGGTGACATCCTTTAAATACCTAGGAGTGGTTATTGATAATGACCTGAGCTGGCGCACACATGTTGCAGATGTCTGTACCAGAACTCATCAGCTGCTTTATTTTTTGCTCAGACTTAGAGTGTTTGGGGTCTGTAAAAACATTATGCTAATCTTTTATAGAGCAACAATAGAGTCCATTCTTCGGTATGGTATCACCAGCTGGTTTGGAAATTTATCAGTCAAATCAAAAACTCAGATTTTTAACCTGGTCAAGACGGCAGGTAAAATTATGGGCACATCGGCACCCCTCAACCCGCAGGAGCTTTTTGACCAGACAATGATCAGGCAGGCTAAAATCATTATATCTGACAACTCTCATGTGTTGTTCTCAGAGTTTGAGCTGTTGAGCTCAGGAAAGAGGTACAGGGTTCCTCTGTGCAAATACAATAGGTATAAGCGCTCATTTGTTCCTCTCTCAATTAAGCTCATAAACGATCAGCGATGAACGCGTGACCATGAATTTACTAATGTATTGTTTATCTGTGATTAAATGTCATGTATGGACATGATATGATATTACTTGCACAGGGAGATTTTAGATAATGTTGATTGCTATTTGCACCGCTATTTGAGTAGCCTAAATGTTTTTTGTACTTTCTGCACATCCGTGATATCTGTGATTGAATGTTATGTAAGGACATGATATGAAGTTACTTTTTGTACAATCAGATAGAAGATGGTGATTTGCTATTTGCACAGCTCTTTGAGTAGCCTAAATGTTTTATGTACTCTTTGTCTCTTAATTGTTTTAACTCTGTATTGCGCATCTGCGCATATCTGTGACTGAATATATCTGTGACTGAATATTATTATTATGATGTTACTTCTGCACAAGCAGATTTTAGATAATGGTGATTCGCTATTTGCACAGCTCTTTGAGTAGCCTTAATGTTTTATGTATTTTTGTCTTTTAACTGCTCTAACTCTATACCTGTGTTTTGTCTTTGTTGTAATCTGTTTGCAGCAATATCTTTATATCCAAAACTAATTTCCCCTCGGGAGACAAATAAAGATACTTTGACTTTGACTTTGATAAAGCACTGCAGTACTACAATACGCTCTATTGTTTATGACAACTCCAATAACAACGACAAACATTTCACATATTACAGATGTGAAATCTGAACCTAGAAGCTGCGCCTAGAGATCTAAGTTAGACCTAGAAGCTGCGCTGAGCGTAACTTACACACACACACACACACACACACATACGTACGTATTGAGCATGCTACAAAACCCATAAAAGCAACAATTATTAATAATACTTACAGGTTGTGATTCGGAGGAGGAAGCTGATCCAAATAAAACTGGTACTGAACCTTCCTTCAGTATCAACTGGCTCGCGAATCCACACTTGAAAGCATTTAATTTTGTAAAGGAATCGTCATTAAAATGACGTGAACAGCACAAGGTTGGGTTATACTTGTGTGGTTGTACATATAAACTCTAGCCACTGATTCTTCACATGCTCGTCCCTGGGCAGTGAAAAAAAAAACGCTTTTGATTCGCACTTCAGAACAGAGTCTCGTCGACATGATGTTGTCAAGTTTCCCTGGCGTCGCCGAGCGCAATAAGTGGGCGTGTCTTATTCACATAACTTGTCAAGTTGACGTCATCTAGACAGAGAAAATGCATCGTTCGTCGAATGATTCATATCAGCGACTCAGAGTCGACTCTTACTTTTGAGAGACAATAACTTTGTATTCGGTTGTTAAGTCTGACGTCACGCGTGACGTTTAGCCTCTTCCGGGCCCAAGCGCTCCGCTCGTCTTTCAGATCCTAGACTACATAAACCCTTTTCTTAAAGGGCTTTTTTCGCTTCAGTGCCAGTGGGTGTTACTAGGGATTAAGGGATAGCACCCATTGGCGCCAAAGTTTCTCTATTCTTTTAAGATTTGTAACTTACCTAATCAACTGCAGCCATTTTCTCTTATCTTTCTCGTCACAGGGAAAGCGGTAGATGACAGTTGAATGTCACTTGTTTTTTTTTTAACTCCGATCTCTTTAAACAACACGGGAACACGTTAAAACTCCGGCGAAAGCTGTAGGTAGGTAGAGAGGACCCGGCCTTTGGACCCGGAAACAGTATTATCGGAGAGCGCTTACGTTACGACTTAACAACCGGATACGGTGAACTTTCATGTTTAAAACTTTGCTGGATGTTTTCGTTCACTTAGATCTATGTTACACACTACATGAAAGGTCATTTTCAAAATTCCACAATAGGTGCCCTTTAGTGGCATAAACAGACTTTAGTCTTGAAAATTGATGATGCAGTGCATGTAATGCATATCGAATTGAACTGAATCGATGACATGATAATCGTAATCGAAACGAAACGAACCGTGAGACCAGTGTAGGTTCGCACCAATAATACTCTGTGCTGTGTCTTCTGATCAGATATTAAAGCGTGTGTGTGTGTGTGTGTGTGTGTGTGTGTGTGTGTGTGTGTGTGTGTGTGTGTGTGTGTGTGTGTGTCAGTTATAGGCCTAGTGATTTTCTGTGTGTGTGTGTGTGTGTGTGTGTGTCTTCTGATCAGATATTAAAGCGTGTGTGTGTGTGTGTGTGTGTGTGTGTGTGTGTGTGTCAGTTATAGGCCTAGTGATTTTCTGTGTGTGTGTGTGTGTGTGTGTGTGTGTGTGTGTGTGTGTGTGTGTGTGTGTGTGTGTGTGTGTGTGTGTGCCAGTTATAGGCCTAGTGCTTTTGTGTGTGTGTGTGTGTGTGTGTGTGTGTGTGTGTGTGTGTGTGTGTGTGTGTGTGTGTGTGTGTGTGTGTGTGTGTGTGTGTGTGTGTGTGTGTGTGTGTGTGCGTGTGTGTCTTTCCTTTAGTAAATGAATATGAATCATGTTTGTGTTTTATAGTGTGGATCATTGTGGAGAGTTGAGAATTACAGCAGGATTACACAAATGTAGGTCTACACACACAATCATTCAGTGATTTGTTGTTGATTTGTGTCATTTAGTGAAATGTTTCTCTCCTCTTGTGTTCAGGGGTCTGTGATCTCACACTGGATCCAAACACAGCACACACTCGACTCGTTCTGTCTGATGAAAACAGGACAGTGACGTGTGTGTTTGAGGATCAGTCGTATCCTGATCATCCAGAGAGATTTGATGATGTTCTTCAGGTTCTGTGTGGAGAGAGTCTGACTGGACGCTGTTACTGGGAGGCTGAATGGAGCGGAGATTATGCTGGTATATCAGTGTCATATAAAGGAATCAGCAGGAAAGGATGGAGAGACTGTGTGTTTGGATATAATGATAAATCCTGGAGTCTGATCTGCTCTGATAACGGATTCTCTGTCCATCACAATAAGACTGTTATTCCTGTTGTCTCTTCATCCTGTAAGAGAGCAGGAGTGTGTGTGGACGTGTCGGCTGGCTCTCTGTCCTTCTACAGCGTCTCTGACACACACACACTCACACACTTACACACACTCTACACCACATTCACTGAACCCCTCTATGCTGGATTTAGGGTTTATCATGATAACTCTTCAGTGTCTCTGTGTGACATTAAACAGCGTCCTGAGAGAAACAACAGTGACACACACACAACCGGGTGAGTGAAATATACTGTGTCTTAGTGAAGGATTTTTCCAGACTGAATAATAGTTCAATCCTCTGTTCTTCATACGGCACTAAACACTAGAGATGCACATATTGGGTTTTTGCTGATCTCGATATGCTGATATTTCTCATCATACTGTATTTTGGCCAGTATCAATACATATATATTTTTCCTTTGTTTGTAAAGAACACAAAGTCTCTCCTGTGCAGGGACTATAAACAACTTATTATTAGGGCCCAAGCCCAAAGGGCGAAGGCCCTATTGTTTTCCTAAGGATTATTTATTATTATTATTATTATTATTTTTTTTTTACTACCTTTTGGACACTTTTGGAGGCCTTAACATGCTCAAAAACTCCTGAAACTTTGCACACATGTCAGAACCCGCGGCCATCAGGGCCGGGCTGAAGCTGGTACCCGGGCGTGGCAGGGGGGCTCGACAGCGCCCCCTGGAACGGGGTCCGAAAATATGGTCCATAAATCAAACACGCTTGCATGTAATAATATGAAACTCGGTACACATGTAGATCTCATCGTTTCATATATACTTCACACTCTTACTTTTTACCCCAGCCCAACAGGAAGTGGGCTATTTAGGGTTGTTGGTAAAACACACGCAAAGGAATTTGAAGTACTCCTCCTAGAGAATTCAAACACACGGCACGAAACTCGGTCAGCGTGAAGTCAAGACATTGAGGATGAAAGTTTGCGAGGGGATTTTTGATATCTCGAACGGTTTGGCCGTGGCGAGGAAACAAAATTATGGCGAGAAACGTGAAACAGGAAGTGTGTCATAACTTCAGCATACATTAACTGATCTTGATGAAACTTCAGCAGTGTGTTCGTTCTAAGAGCCCGATCATATGGATGTGACTATTGTGAGTCAAAGTTATAGCGCCACCAACTGGCAGCAGGAAGTGTGTCACTTTCAAAATGCTTTGAAATCACCCTCTTATTTTTACCCGATTTGCTTCAAACTTCATTTGTATAATGTAAATACACGGCAGATGAAGACCTGTGAATGGATTCTTGATATCTTTGAAACTGTTGCTGTGGCAATCCATCAAACTTTAATATTCTTTTTGGATGCTTTTGAGACTCTTAGCATGCCTGAAATTGCTTAAAATTGCATGAAACTCGACAGACAGATCACATTTATTAGCCAGGTGACATGTGCATAGTTTCAGAAACGGGCGTGGTGCAGGGACTCAGTAGCGCCACCTTTTGACAAAAGTGGGGGGGTTAGTTTCATCTAGAGTTACAAAAATCTGTATTTATATAGTTCTCCTCCAGCCAGACAACTTTCTAATTTACAGTCATTAGTAACAACCAAGAGGAAGTCAGATATTTTGGTTTGAATATGGTCATTTCTCTCTGAGCCTACGTCTCTGTGCTTGCTGTCTGTGTGTGTGTCTGTGAGTGTGGGGAGGGGGAGGGGGAGTGGGGCTAGATTAACCATTTCACTGCTGTGTGGTTTGGCCTTCATTAAAAAAGAAAATAAATGTCTTAAGCCTTGTATTTTTTAAATACGTTTTTTTAATAAAGGCATATAACAGACATGCTGCATTTAAATTTTTTTAATAAAACATTGTTTTTTATGTTTTTCAAGCCATTTGATTTATGAGGACTTTTGAAATGTCCTCATAAACCACCCATAAGTTGTAATACCAGTGTAATACACGTCATTATACAAATTTGTGTCCTCATAAATCACATAAACCAACCCACACAAACCAACCCACACACACACACACACACACACACACACACACACACACACACACACACACACACACACCAAATTGACGGTGGGTGGCAATGGTATATTTAAAAGTGCATAATTGTAATATCTGCAAGGCACCCCTAGTCCAATCTTATTAAATGTATGCATCTTTCATTTTAATTTGTAAATTTGATCAATAAATTCAATTATTTAGAATAATAAGATACTATATGGCTGTTACCCTAGGTAGGGCTGATCAAATTACATCATTTACATTGAAAAATAACAATGCATTAAATGATGTTATGAGATTGTTTTAAATATGAGTCAATTAAAAATCGTTGGAAAGAATGATACTTTTAAACATAACACTGAACCGTCACTAGGTGTCGCCAGGCTACCGTCTTAATGAGCGAGTCATTGATTCATTCGTTCAAACGATTCGTTCGAACGACTGAGTCATTCATGAATGAGACAGGTATGGATTGGTCATTGAATCTAGGGTTTGCGATGTCTACCAATTTGGCATCAGATCAGACGATGTGTCAGGGGCGTCGCACCCGTGGGGGATGTGGGTGTTTTAACACCCACACTTTTCCCGGTGAGAGGGTTCAACACCCGCACTTTTTCTGCAGTTTTTCCGCAGTTTTGCACAAACGCGCTACTAAAGTCGCTCCTCCGTTTCTCTGGCGCACTGTGTGTGCGCTCGCTGCGGCTGCCTCCTCTCAAACATGACACCGGCTTTGAGTGTGAGCTGCTGATGATTGGCTGTTATGCCTTAAGTCCCGCCTCTCTTGATGTGTTAGATTTATCGGTCAGCTCGCTCTGAGGAGGCGGGAACTTATGGTTATTTACATCTCCCTTTTCCAGGTAGGCCTACTTTGAATGAGTGTTTATGCTTTGAACGAGTTTTTTAAATAAGCTTGATATGTGTTTGGGAAGATGTTATGTTTATGTTTTGTTGACATGTCGAGTGTTTTTGTGCTCTTTGCTCACACGATCAGCATGGTGATCTGGTGTTTTCTCCTAAATAAAAGCTCAATGGTTTATTTCTTACAAGTGAAGAAATTAGGACAAAAGTATTGTAATTTTCCTATTCTATAGCATAATACAAAATATAATGTAATGTAGACAGAGACTCTATATCATAACTAAAAAGATGTTTGAGCCCTTTAGGTAGGCTACAAGTCAATGCTTTTTCTTTGTTCAATGTGCACAGTTCATGGGTCGAAGCCGTTTGAAACTCTTAATTTTGAGCTCTCAATGTGCACCAGATTGATGCATTTAACCTTAAAATGTACAAAATTTTCTTCCGGGGGGCATGCCCCCGAACCCCCCCCTAGAGGGACAGAGGTCCACACAACATGGCAAAATTTCAATGTCATATCCATCCCCCGCACTTTTGAAAAGCTTGCTACGCCACTGTGTACAGTGAAACATCGCGATGAACGATGATATCGGAGGAGGGGCGGGGCTAACGTTTTAATTTTTCACTTAAGCAATAAGCCCCGCAAAGCCGTGTTTTACAGTGGATTTAGAACAGCTAAGGGGCATAGGCACAACGCGGAGATATTTTCCTCTACATCTCATCAGCCATTTTGATTTCGGCACGCTCTGAGTCTGCAGCAGCTGACCACTAGGAGCGAATGTACATGATGTACAATGTACACGTGACAGAGCAGCCAGATCCAGACTGTGCTTTCGCGCTGTGGCTGGCGCTGAGCCAGAGACAGACGCGTTCAGTGCTTGTCATATTATATCACAACTATTCAGTGTTTTTAACCACATAATGTTTATTTTAGGTTTCAGACATTTAAATGCATATAATTTATAGCAAAACAATACATTTATAGTTTGTAAAATACACAATGGTGTCTATGGAAGCAGCCATAACAACCCATTCAAATATATTTGCCGACGGATTTTATTCATATCAGACACACAGTGTAAGTAACTATAAAGTTAACTCTATTCTTCTACCAGTTCACCGGCCATGTATTTCGGGAGAAACTGTTTTTTAAACGACAAAACAAACTCACTTACACACATTTGAGAATCAGAATAGAAGATAGTTAATGACATGGTAACCAGGTTTGTTAATATTTATAAATAAAAGCGCTAACGTTACATGTCTATTTTGGCTGTGGTGAATCACGTGCCAAGCATGACGCGTCACCATGGAAACATGGGGGGGGGGATCGCGATGCTGGCTTAAAGCAAAGAGGCACAAGAGGCGAAACTCTGATGCTTTTCTGGTAACAGCCACTAGGTGGCGCTTCGGGAGCGCGGCCGCCATTTTGGGATGAATATTCCAACGGGAGTTACTGGACAACAGCACAGATAACAGTTTTTTGAGGTAGTTTTTTCTTGCATTATAGAATATTTCCATTTTATGCAACTTTACACATTTACTACTATTATTAGTTACCAACTCCACTTGGCCTGAAATATATTTTGTACGTTTTAATCCCCTGGATCATGCTACAAACATGATGATCTTATGGAACATTATGCATTGCTGTGTCCGTTATCCTATAATTGCCACAATTTTGTACAGTGGCTGTGTGTTTTTGTTTACATAGTCTTGCTTTAACGGTCATTAATATACGATATAAGAAGTTTACTGTAAAGCTGTTTCTATTGCTGTTGTATAGGCCTAATAGTTGTACAAATAGAGAGTTTGTAGGCCTAATACTGTATACGTGTTGTTGTAGCCATTAAATAAGCGCATTTAGTTTCATATTTGTTCAAATATTATAATGTTTTTTTCCCCATATTGATTATGAAAAGTGAACAGCATGAGTATGATATCGGGAGACATGAAGTGGCTCATACATGATTTTGACTCATTAGCCTACGCTGTGTTTTGTAGAAAGCCTTTCTTTAAAATTAATTTCGTTTTGTATAAATTCTATCTTATTTTTATTTTTTTTAAATTTAATCGGCTGGATTTAATAAATGGCAAATATAGCAGACATAATCATGACATCCGGCGCCGGCGCTCGTCTTGAGCGAATCTCATCATAAATTAACCGAAATATGCCTCAGACATGAGAAATATAGAAAGCTTGCAACTAAATGTTTAAACGAAACTATTCCAAACGAAAAGAAATAGGCTACTCTCTGATTATGTTGCACACTCACATATGTTGAAATAACGAGATATTATGTTGAAATAACATTATAAATAATACATCTTTAAATATATTTGATTGAATGCTGAATGTTGTTCTTATTCAATTTAGTAAAATTAAAACTTTAGTTGTGATAATTAAAATGATTGAATATTAAATATCGAAGTTTTGCTCATTTAATAATAGTAGCACAATATAGGCTATAAGTGCGCAGCTCCCCCTGTCAATGATCTAGCACCCCCTCGGCACCTGCGTTAAAAAATCTGGCGCTGCCTCCTCTTTTTACATAATTATTTCAACCTAAAAATGACCTCTGCACTGGGCTAAATATATGGCTTTCACCCCAAAATGGCGGAAGCGTAGCGCTGCTGCTGGGCGCTGGTGTTGCAATGGAACGTTCTATTGGCTTTCACTTCTTGTAAATATACGTTCTTTGCTTAAAGTCCCCATGAACCGGAAGTTGCAAACGGCTTTTCTCCAGTGCTGTGACGTATTTCCGAGAGAAACGGAATACTTATGAGGCAAAATAGTGAGCGTGGCTTTTTTTTTCCAACTAGCACCTGATTGGATCTAGAAAAATGCACCTCCTTGCCATCTCTCCTTTCACACGCTGTGTGCCTGTCTACTGTCAGTTGGAGGGGCGTGATTACGGATGTTAAGCAGACACCCAAACCATCAAGCCTACGTCATCGGGCAAGGTCCTCCAGTGCAGAGGGGAGGGGCATTTTCAGAATTTGATTAAAGATTACGAAGCCAAATTTTTTTTTGTGTGGATTGACTTGCACGGATGAATTGTTCACCACAAAACGATCAATTTAGGCAAACAAAGTAAGTATGGTCAATTTTGATTTCATGGGGACTTTAACATCGTGATGTCTGTCAGCCATCACGATGGACGATGATATCGTCAATCTTTGAGTAAACCAATTTGTCCAAAATACTGAATCATTCAGTAATGAGAAAACATGTTGCTGTGAGATGCGCAATGGTTCTGCTGTGATCTTTGTTTAACTATTTTCGCTGCTGAAACAGAAAAACCGTCAATATTGCATCTAAAATGTAAGTGACTTGACGTGTGTGTGTGTGTGTGTGTGTTACAGTGAAAAGAGTTTAACCCTTTAAAGGAGAACTCCGGCGCAAAATGAAATTAAGTCTAATTACACATTGTTACCTAGTCAACCGTTATCTGAGATTTGTTTGCATGATTATCGAATGTAAATAGTTTTATCTCAGTTTACAGTTTAGCCTATAACACTAGTATAACGCTAGTATATAGGGCATAGAGTAATGACAAATAAAAATCGCTAGTTAATACCACTAACAAGGCTCAAAATAGCCCAACACTAACACTGTAGCATAATCAGGGTCCCTACATACAAACTGAAGCATTGAGAACGTTTTAAGTGTACAGACAGTTTAATAAGAAGATATTTTATACATACAGTCAACTTCGCGAAAACAGACAGGAGCCATCTTTGGAAAACAGTCTCGAGCAATCGAACCACGAACGCCGAGCCAAGTGCGCTGGTGAGATGTGAACGAGCCAGTTGTTGTGATAAGGTGGCTAGGCATTCGTGGTTCGATTGCTCAAGACTGTTTTCCAAAGATGGATCCTGTCTGTTTTCGCGAAGTTGACTGTATGTATAAAATATCTTCTTATTAAACTGTCTGTACACTTACAATGTTCTCAATGCTTCGGTTTGTATGTAGGGACCCTGATTATGCTACAGTGTTAGTGTTGGGCTATTTTGAGCCTTGTTAGTGGTATTAACTAGCGATTTTTATTTGTCATTACTCTATGCCCCATATACTAGCATTATACTAGTGTTATAGGCTAAACTGTTTTTAGAGATAAAACTATTTACATTCGATAATCATGAAAACAAATCTCAGATAACGGTTGACTAGGTAACAATGTGTAATTAGACCAAATTTCATTTTGCGCCGGACTTCTCCTTTAAGGCAGTGGATCTCAATCCTGGTCCTAGGGAGCCACTGCTCTGCATAGTTTGTATGTCTCCCTCATTTAACACACCTGATTCAGATCATCAGCTGGTTAGGAAAGAGCTTTATTAACTGAAGTGGGTGTGTCAGATAAAGGAGACATATAAAATGTGCAGAGCAGTGGCACCCTAGGACCAAGATTGAGAACCACTGCTTTAAGGCCTTGTCTTTTTTGGATATATCTTCTTTTTTTTTTTTTATGTGCATACAACCCATATATTTTAAATGTATTGTTTGCTTTAAATTAAATTAAGATTGTATGTTTGGTAATTGAACCTAAATAAATTTAAAATTAATGTGCTATATTTCAGATCAATATAATTGTTTTCTTTCATTTTAATCAACACTAACTTTATTCTCTATCTGTATTATAAATAACTTATTTCTGCATAAATTAAAAAATCCCCAATAATCCAGACCAACCAGAGCGCACTAATTCTACAACATCATCAGTGCTGAAGCGGAACTACCAGAGCCGTTCGGCAGATAGCGAGCAGATATTTTGTGTCACGTCGTGCACAATAACCCTAAAGGCACCAGGCTGGCGGTGCCACTGGCTTTATATATATATATATATATATATATATATATATATATATATATATATATATATATATATATATATATATATAAATATAGCTGCGAGCAGCGATGAAGGGCCAAAGCCGACGGTAGCGCCACCCTGGTGCACCAGGGTTGCGGTGCCACCGGCTTGGGCCCGTAATCGCTGCTCGCAGCTATATTTTATAATTCTTCTTCTTCTTCTTCTTCTTCTTCTTCTTCTTCTTCTTCTAATTCTTTTTTTACTACCTTTTGGACACTTTTGGAGGCCTTAACATGCTCAAAAACTCCTGAAACTTTGCACACATGTCAGAACCTGCGGCCATCAGGCCGGGCTGAAGATGGTACCCGGGCGTGGCAGGGGGGCTCGACAGCGCCCCCTGGAACGGGGTCGGAAAACATGGTCCATAAATCAAACACGCTTGCATGTAATAATATGAAACTCGGTACACATGTAGATCTCATCGTTTCATATATACTTCGCACTCTAACTTTTTACCCCAGCCCAACAGGAAGTCGGCTATTTAGGCTTGTTTGGAAAACGCATGCAAAGGAATGTGAAACACTCCTCCTAGAGAATTCAAACACACGGCACGAAACTCGGTCAGCGTGAAGTCAAGACATTGAGGATGAAAGTTTGCGAGGGGATTTTTGATATCTCGAACGGTTTGGGCGTGGCGAGGAAACGAAATTATGGCGAGAAACGTGAAACGGGAAGTGTGTCATAACTACGGCATACATTAACTAATCTTGATGAAACTTCAGCAGTGTGTTCGTTGTAAGAGCCCGATCACATGGATGTGACTATTGTGAGTCAAAGTTATAGCGCCACCAACTGGCAGCAGGAAGTGTGTCACTTTCAAAATGCTTTGAAATCACCCTCTTATTTTTACCCGATTTGCTTCAAACTTCATCTGTATAATGTAAATACACGGCAGATGAAGACCTGTGAATGGATTCTTGATATCTTTGAAACTGTTGCTGTGGCAATCCATCAAACTTTAATATTCTTTTTGGATGCTTTTGAGACTCTTAGCATGCCTGAAATTGCTTAAAATTGCATGAAACTCGACAGACAGATCATATTTATTAGCCAGGTGACATGTGCATAGTTTCAGAAATGGGCGTGGTGCAGGGACTCAGTAGCGCCACCTTTTGACAAAAGTGGGCGGGTTAGTTTCATCTAGAGTTACAAAAATCTGTATTTATATAGTTCTCCTCCAGCCAGACAACTTTCTAATTTACAGTCATTAGCAATAACCAAGAGGAAGTCAGATATTTTGGTTTGAATATGGTCATTTCTCTCTGAGCCTACGTCTCTGTGACTGCTCTCTGTGTGTGTGTGTCTGTGAGTGTGGGGAGGGGGAGGGGGAGTGGGGCTATGTGCCTGCTCTCTGTGTGTGTGTGTCTGTGAGTGTGGGGAGGGGAGGGGGAGTGGGGTTTGGCCTTCATTAAAAAAGGAAATAAATGTCTTAAGCCTTGTATTTTTTAAATACGTTTTTTTAATAAAGTAAAGGCATATAACAGACATGCTGCATTTAAATTTTTTTAATAAAACATTGTTTTTTATGTTTTTCAAGCCATTTGATTTATGAGGACTTTTGAAATGTCCTCATAAACCACCCATAAGTTGTAATACCAGTGTAATACACGTCATTATACAAATTTGTGTCCTCATAAATCACATAAACCAACCCACACAAACCAACCCACACACATACACACACACACACACACACACACACACACACACACACACACCAAATTGACGGTGGGTGGCAATGGTATATTTAAAAGTGCATAATTGTAATATCTGCAAGGCACCCCTAGTCCAGTCTTATTAAATGTATGCTTCATCTTTCATTTTAATTTGTAAATTTGATCAATAAATTCAATTATTTAGAATAATAAGATACTATATGGCTGTTACCCTAGGTAGGGCTGATCAAATTACATCATTTACATTGAAAAATAACAATGCATTAAAAGATGTTATGAGATTGTTTTAAATATGAGTCAATTAAAAATCGTTGGAAAGAATGATACTTTTAAACATAACACTGAACCGTCACTAGGTGTCGCCAGGCTACCGTCTTAATGAGCGAGTCATTGATTCATTCGTTCAAACGATTCGTTCGAACGACTGAGTCATTCATGAATGAGACAGGTATGGATTGGTCATTGAATCTAGGGTTTGCGATGTCTACCAATTTGGCATCAGACGATGTGTACAGTGAAACATCGCGATGGACGATGATATCGGGAGGAGGGGCGGGGCTAACGTTTTAATTTTTCACTTAAGCAATAAGCCCCGCAAAGCTGTGTTTTACAGTGGATTTAGAACAGCTAAGGGGCATAGGCACAACGCGGAGATATTTTCCTCTACATCTCATCAGCCATTTTGATTTCGGCACGCTCTGAGTCTGCAGCAGCTGACCACTAGGAGCGAATGTACATGATGTACAATGTACACGTGACAGAGCAGCCAGATCCAGACTGTGCTTTCGCGCTGTGGCTGGCGCTGAGCCAGAGACAGACGCGTTCAGTGCTTGTCATATTATATCACAACTATTCAGTGTTTTTAACCACATAATGTTTATTTTAGGTTTCAGACATTTAAATGCATATAATTTATAGCAAAACAATACATTTATAGTTTGTAAAATACACAATGGTGTCTATGGAAGCAGCAATAACAACCCATTCAAATATATTTGCCGACGGATTTTATTCATATCAGACACACAGTGTAAGGAACTATAAAGTTAACTCTATTCTTCTCCCAGTTCACCGGCCATGTATTTCGGGAGAAACTGTTTTTTAAACGACAAAACAAACACACTTACACACATTTGAGAATCAGAATAGAAGATAGTTGATGACATGGTAACCAGGTTTGTTAATATTTATAAATAAAAGCGCTAACGTTACATGTCATACAGCGCTATTTTGGCTGTGGTGAATCACGTGCCAAGCATGACGCGTCACCATGGAAACATGGGGGGGGGGGGTCGCGATGCTGGCTTAACTATGATATCGTCTATCGGCACAACCCTAATTGAATCTTTGAGTAAACCAATTTGTCCAAAATGCTGAATCATTCAGTAATGCGAAAACATGTTGCTGTGAGATGAGCAATGGTTCTGCTGTGATCTTTGTTTAACTATTTTCGCTGCTGAAACAGAAAAACCGTCAATATTGCATCTAAAATGTAAGTGACTTGACGTGTGTGTGTGTGTGTGTGTGTGTGTGTGTGTGTGTGTGTGTGTGTGTGTGTGTGTGTGTGTGTGTGTGTGTGTGTGTGTGTGTGTGTGTGAGAGAGAGTGTGTCTGTTACAGTGAAAAGAGTTTAACCCTTTAAGGCAGTGGATCTCAATCCTGGTCCTAGGGAGCCACTGCTCTGCATAGTTTGTATGTCTCCCTCATTTAACACACCTGATTCAGATCATCAGCTCGTTAGGAAAGAGCTTTATTAACTGAAGTGGGTGTGTCAGATAAAGGAGACATATAAAATGTGCAGAGCAGTGGCACCCATAGGACCAAGATTGAGAACCACTGCTTTAAGGCCTTGTCTTTTTTGGATATATCTTCTTTTTTTTTTATGTGCATACAACCCATATATTTTAAATGTATTGTTTGCTTTAAATTAAATTAAGATTGTATGTTTGGTAATTGAACCTAAATAAATTTACAATTAATGTGCTATATTTCAGATCAATATAATTGTTTTCTTTCATTTTAATCAACACTAACTTTATTCTCTATCTGAATTATAAATAACTTATTTCTGCATAAATTAAAAAATCCCCAATAATCCAGACCAACCAGAGCGCACTAATTCTACAACATCATCAGTGCTGAAGCGGAACTACCAGAGCGGTTCGGCAGATAGCGAGCAGATATTTTGTGTCACGTCGTGCACAATAACGCTAAAGGCACCAGGCTGGCGGTGCCACTGGCTTTACATATATATATATATATATATATATATATATATATATATATATATATATATATATATATATATATATATATATATATATATAAATATAGCTGCGAGCAGCGATGAAGGGCCAAAGCCGACGGTACCGCCACCCTGGTGCACCAGGGTTGCGGTGCCACCGGCTTGGGCCCGTAATCGCTGCTCGCAGCTATATTTATATATATATATATATATATATATATATATATATATATATATATATATATTTATTAATTTGAGTTAGTTTTGAGCTAAATCTATTTCTTCATTCAGTTTCAGAGTTGTGAGGTCTCTGACTGATTTACTGATATTTCTCAAAAGCTCCTGATCACACATGATCTCTAAACTGTAATTTGCTATTAGTTTTCTGTAATTTTCTAGCTGTAGTGTGATCTTCTTTTCTATTAACTGAGATTAATAAACCCTTTAGTACTTAGACTAACGTTGGTGTTTAACTAACGTAGTTACAGTCACTGGCGAGTTTTATTGATTAGATTATTAGATTAGATTATTCAACAATGAATCTTGTTTGTGCATAAACCCCCTGACTCTTTGCTTCTGGCTTCTTCTGGTTCTTCACAGGTTCTCTGAGCCCAAACCTTCTGGGCTGGATATTCACCCGCTGCTGAACTGCCAGTCTTGTGTCCATATAGCTGATTCTGATCAGTGGCTTCAGATTGAGCCGTCGGCCTGTACAGATGAAGGAGGGTCAAAGTTCAGGGTCAGTACTGACCCAGGCCGTTACGAGTGTGTCAGGACCAGAATGCGATGGGTCTGTGACTGTGTCGTCAGCCTTCAGTACCGTACCGTAGACGGACTCTTCCTCAACGCAGAGCTGGAGAGGCTGCAGTGCAACCGGATCGCTCCAGTGATGGACGTGACGGTGATCTCAGGGAAACTGGAGGAAGTTCATCTGCCCCATTACGCCTGTTTAGGAGAGTCTGACCCCTCTCTCAAAGATGCTGTGAAAGTCCTCACCGTAAAAGACGAGGGAATAACCACAGAACCTGTGCAGTTGACCCGATTCCATGCGAAGATTGTCCAGCCATCCTTCTCTATTACAACATTAATTATAAGTTGGATAATGCGAGTGGAAGAACACTGTGATCTTCGTCTCTACATGCGTTCTACAAATCCTCCCATTTTAAATCTCTACCTTTTTCCAGTTGATGAGTGTGAAAAAGAAAAAGTTGAGAAGAAAGAAAAGAACAATTACCTAATAGACCATCCCAGACCTGGCAGGCCACTCCGGATGAACACGCCACACATTCTCGCCGTTCCTGGTGCCGATATTATCAGTCCTGAAGAAGGGATCACACTCACAAGAGAAATTCCCCCAAACTACTTCAAGATCAACACAAGTCTGGAGAATGATCTTCAAATGACTCTTATCAGAGAAGAGGATCAGAAGACTGTCTGGACTGCAACGATTCAGAAAGAAGAACTTAAGAAATATGAGCCGCTTCTGAATAGTGATCAGATTCGTTCTCAGAGAAACGAGCCGCGTCTGAATAGTGAGGCAGATAAAGCAAGATATTTTGATAACCATTGGTCTGATCTCATTCAGGGTGTTACTAATGTCCAGATCATTGCAGATAAACTGTGTCAGTGGGAACTAATACATAGGGAAACACATTCAGAAATCACACAGAGTGTAACCAGTCAGGAGAGCA
Organism: Chrosomus eos; assembly: GCA_036326025.1. Taxonomy (NCBI): domain Eukaryota; kingdom Metazoa; phylum Chordata; class Actinopteri; order Cypriniformes; family Leuciscidae; genus Chrosomus; species Chrosomus eos. The sequence continues at coordinate 305,526 of JAZAVI010000052.1, forward strand.
TGAGAAAGATCTGTGACATTATAAGCAAACACAGTGATACTGAGAAAGCTAAACTCATCTCAGTTCTTCAGGAAGAGAAGCTTTACCACTTTTGAACATTGGTGTCCGGATCCTGTCCTGACAGTCTTGTCTGTTGTGTCTCTGTTCAATGTCTCCTTGTTTGTCTTGTGTCTGAGCACACGGCTTTGTCTGTTGTTGTGAGGGGTCCATCTGAGAATGGCTCTTCCCTCGCTTTCTCAGAACCTCTATCTTGACCCAATGCAGAAAAGGTCGTAATAAGAAACCCCTAGCCCAGTGTGCTACAGCCAGGGTAAGGGAACTGTCTGGGCTAATAAAACATATAAACATTTAGAAAGTTCTGCTGTAATAGGAGCTTTTGTTCTGTTCTGTACATCTCAGCCATATGAGTCATTAGTCATATACACGAGGGACTTCCTATCTCCGGTCTCTTTCTAACGACATGTTGCTTTCTACAGCATGTCTCTTATTAAAGGCAGTTAGACGCTTCCTATTTACTCATGCGCTTAGTAGGACCAAAATCCAGCTGAATTCAAGACTATATAAGAAGAGGACCGAGAGAGACTCGTCGCTCTTCCTTGCGATCACCGATCTGACACACCAGCAGTTGTCAGAGGCAAGAAGCTTCAAGCCTAGCTAGTATCCATCTGTTAGTTAGTACTCATTTATGATCTGTAACAAGTATTCCTTTTTCATTTGATTCTTTTAATACATTGTCACATTTATCATAATCATCTGACTGGACCTTGGATCATTGAGTGCGAGTCACATTCTTCTAAATGGATCAGGATGATCCTTCCTGGCAGTGTCGGCTCCAAAGATGTTCTGTTGCAGGTGCTATGAGGATCCTCAACACTTAAGAGAAGCTGCTTTGAGTTTTGGGCTGTTTGGAGGTCGCATCGGACCAGCCTTGGTATATATATACACACGCGTACACGCCCGCATTAACTCATTCCGCGACTATAAGTGTGTATATATAGCCTATATATATATAAATGTGATGACTGTGTATGTTGATCTGCTTGTGAACTCCGATTCTCTGTTGATTCCATTTAAGATCTATGAGCAACATTGATGCGTGAATGCACTGCCCACTAACCAGTTTTTGGTCGTTTGTCTCAGGTATGTTTTTATATTCGAATTTGTCATGTTCTGTGTATAAATGTATTAGCTGAATTAATTGTTAGCATTAACACACGTGCTGTGTGCTTGCACGTGCTGAACTGTGTAACTGCGCCATTTTAGGTGGCTGTTCTTTTCTTTCTGTATTCCACTTTATACCAGAAATATGAAAATGATGGTTGCTTAAAGGGGGGTGAAATACTCAGTTTCACTCAATCTCATGTTAATCTTGAGTACCTATAGAGTATTATTGCATCCTTCATATCTCCAAAAAGTCTTTAGTTTTATTATATTTATAAAAGAAAAATAGGCTGTACCGAGTCTTTCCGGAAAAACCCGAGCGGGTGGAGGCGTGCCGTGTGGGCGGGAGCGCGCGAAGCTTTTGCGTGAGTTGTAAACAGACAGACTCGTGGTTTATGAGGACATGATTTAGTTTTACAATAAACAAACCGACACCTACAGTGGCCAGCTAAACAACTGTATTTAAACACACAAACACACACCATACATCGCATGCTCCATCGATACATTAACTGTACGTGATCATGTTGTTTACTTGCTGTGCTTAACTTACACGCCGATAGTTAACAACACACAGACATTTGAAGCAGTTTTACTCACCGCCTGCGGTTCCGTGAACCTTTATCGTTGGGACTGCTCCATCTTTAAGTATTAGGCGATCTGCAAATCGTCGAACTGTGCCTTGTTTATAAAACTATTACCAGCTACCGCCGAAATGAAGGGAACAAACAAGAACACTTGCACAACTCCGTTGCTGCTCTGGAAAAACAAAATCCATCCACAGGTCCCTTAACTCTGGGTTCTTTGCAAAAATACTCCTTCTCTGCTGAGCTGCAATCAAAAAAATGGCACCAAAAAGTGTGTTTTTGGTTGCCAGGGCAAGACAACACTGCACAAATGTGCAGTTGTACCTGGCAACCAAAAACACACTTTTTGGTGCCATTTTTTTTATTGCAGCTCAGCCGAGCCCAGCGCTCTGATGGACGCTCTCGTACGCTCTAGGCTACAGCTGCGCGCGCGCCCTTCCGGGAGAAGTGCCCCTAAGACCCGTATAAGGAAATTCCGCCCACTCTGACGTCACGTAGGCCTGTATTCGAAAAAAAAACTTTCCGAAACTTGTGACAAACCGGAAGGAGTATTTTTGGAACAGAAATACTCCATCAAACTTACAACTTCATTTTTGAAACTTTGTCCATGTTTACCATGGTAATCCAACTCTTTAACAGTGTAAAAAACTCACTATGCATGAAACAGCATTTCACCCCCCCCTTTAAATTTATTGTCTTTCTGCAATTGTAAATTGATGAGAAGTGAGAACAGAGACAGTGATTTATACTTTATTTCTTTAATTTATGTCTTATTTTGAGTTTTATTCCACTATACGATCACTTTGTAAAATGTACCAGCAGAGTTTCACATCTCTCCTGCTGATCTATGAGCAACATTGATGCGTGAATGCACTGCCCACTAACCAGTTTTTGGTCGTTTGTCTCAGTCTGTTTGTTTCAGGCTCAGTAAAGAATATTCTTGAGTGACCATCCACCTGCTCTCAGTATGATTCCATCCGCACAAACACACACAGTCACATATATATATGTAAAAGTATTCAACACAAGGGCTATAGATACAACATACATAAGCAGTGTTGGTCAAGTTACTTGGAAATAGTAATTAGTTACTGATTACTGATTACTTTTCCAAGAAAGTAATCCAGTTACTTTACTGATTACTTATTTTCAAAAGTAATTAGTTACTTTACTAAGTTACTTTTCAAAAACATGATGCACGACCTGAATACGCTATAAAGCAATAGACCTTTCAGCCTAATTATATTCTTTCTGCATATTCCATCATCTAAAATTTAATCAAATGAAACACTCTTTTTTAAACTTGTTTTATTAGTTTCAATATTTTAACTTTATGCATCAGGCAAAAATGAAATTAAATGCAACAGTCTCAGACTTAATGAAAATTGTTGACCATTTAAACCTATTTTCTGCACATTCCACCATAATTTAATGAAATAAAGAAAGTCCTTCTTCTGTTAACTTATATTTCTGCATATTCCAGCATATAAAATAAATATATTTTTTGTAAAATCCTTCATTCGAATAGATGTAAATAAAATACAGCAATAAAATAATTAAAATTAAAGTCTCTCCTGACTGTATTCCAAATTATTAACACTTACGTAAAGTGCAGAGATGAGTAAAAATGAGTTTACCAAAACAGCCATGTCATGTCAGTTGGGGGTTCAGGGTTTTTTTTCAGTAAGTTTCTCGTTCCTGTGCCGGCTTGCTATGTGCTTGCTCAGATTTGAGGTGGGATTTTGACATTCTCCAACGGGGGGTCCTGTTTCTAGATCAGGATGCTCTCTGCACATGGAAGGTCTCTCGCTCGCTCTCCCTCTCTGCCGTGCGCGCGCTACGCGGTCTCTGTCTCGCATGCACGCTCACTATAGATTCCTGGAGATTTTAACTAATTTGCGGTATAACTAGTCGATCACGAGTGGCTCAACAGGAAGATCTATAGATAAACTCATCTTTCAGGCATTTGACCGACCGGGTTGACACTTCAGCGTGAGAAATCGGGGGTGTGGCGTGTGAGACCAATCAAATGCGTGTCTCTCTCTCACGCGCACCATTTTGTCTCTTGTTCAACACTACACATTTCGCACGACTCATGGCACGAGACAGTCTCACGAAACAAAAGGACGGTTAACTAACGCAGTAACACAGCCTGCTTATGGGGAAGTAACAGTAATCGAATTACTGTTTTTGCAATTGTAATCCCTTACTTTACTCGTTACTTGAAAAAAGAAATTGGATTACAGTAATGCGTTAATTCTAATACGCATACAGCAGCAACAGAAGGCAACACACACTGTGCACGCTTCGGCCTAAAATGCTCAGATCACGAAATCACACAGCCAGTTAAACTTGTAATAGCCAACAGAGGGGAAAATCAAGCACTTACCATAGACGTCTTCACAACAAAACAATACGTCTGTTGCTGTGATTGAGTGCGAAGGCATTAATGATGCTGTCGCAGTCAAGGGTCCTCGTCGTCTCCGTGTTTATAGCCAAAAGTGCCAGATTACTGGTCCTAGTGTCTCCACTGCTGTTCCTCAGGTAGTTCTTTACACGGTTCAGTTAAGAAACTGCGTTCACAGCTCACTGATGTGACAGGGAGTGTCAGGGCTATGCATATTAACTTATACAGGTCCATAAATGCATCTTTATATGGCCGCATTAAGGATAGGAACTCCTGTGTGCTGTGGATGGCATGTCTCTGTTCTTCTTTGCTTTGCAGAAGCCGCCGCACCTGGGACAGCTCTGCTGACAGGTTTTCCTCACTCACACCACAGTGTCAGGCCATGGCCAGCAGAAGTTGTTTGTCCAAAAACGATGTGTGTTTTGGGCTGAGAGTTGGCACACCTCTCAGTACGTCATTTGTCTCTGTTGAAAAGTGCCGATTCATTTCCATCAAGCTGTCTATAACTGGATACAAAGAGTGCATTTTCATGTCATCGGTGTTGTCTATCTGTGTTCTCTCTATAAGGGCCTCCACAATAAAATCCTCCAGCTGTCGAGTTTTATGGGTCTGCCTTTTCTTTTCTTTTCTTTTCTTTCCACTTACTGTCTGTGTGCTTTTCTGAGAGAGCATTAAGTACAGACTGGGCCAAATCCTCTGCCGCCGCAACCAGGTCAAAATGTGGGGTCTGTAGCTGATCTGACATGAACTTTGTTGTTCTAAATAAATCCTCAAACATGATGTGATGCAAAACACACTTCGCATCGATGATGGCACTGATGGCTCTTGCCTCTGCCCTCCGATGTGTGTTTGACTGAGTGATGACATCACACTCGGATAGCGGAGAGAGTTTTCTTGACGGCGCAGATCGCATTATAGTGGCAAGCCCAGCGAGTATCGCACAGTCTCTTGAGTTCCACTGTTAGTGCTGTCGGGTCAAGCTCTGTTTGTTTTCTCATCAATAAATCGTGCACCACGGATCCAGAAAAAAACTTGTAGAGCATTTGTAGTGTCTCAAAAAACTTTGCTGCAGCGCTGACATTATGTACACAGTCCACTAACACTAAATTCAGCTTGTGTGCATGGCAATGTATATAGATGGCTTGCGGAACCTCCTTTCTGAATCTCTGAAAACACCATTATTACATCCTGACATCACAGATGATGCGTCGTAGCATTGACCGACACAGCGATGTATATCAGTGTTACACTGACTGAGTGTGTGTTTGATGCCGGCTAGCAGAGAGTCTGCATTCAATCCCTCTGCGGCAGTGAAATGCAAAAACTCCTCACACACTTCCCCTGACTCTGGCTGCAAATACCGCACGATCACAGAAATCTGCTCCTTTTACTCGTATCTTTACTCTCATCCACCAAAACAGCAAAGCACTCGGCATCACTCACCTGATCACTTATCTTCTTTCTTATCATTTCTGCCATTACAGAAAATATTGAATTTTGAATATCATGATGAGTGTATTTGGCGTTTGATGGGTTAGTAACTTCTTGTCCACTGTTGGATCAAACTTAGCAAGGACATGCAGCAGCTCACGAGAGTTTCCCGTTGTGTGAGTCCTCACCCTCTCTGTGTCCTCGCTGTGCGATCCCCTGGCAGGCTGTGAAGCGCCGGCTCTCCACCACAGCTTTCATGTGTTTTCTGTTCTCCATAACTAACCCAGAATGCCCCTTATCAAGCATGTTTGCTATTTTAGATCCGCTTGTCTCTTTTAGCTTGAACTCATTCCATCCTTCCATTGCAAATTTGCCCCATACATCATATTTTCATGATGTACCACAAAAGTTAGACTTATAATATAAAGGCAAGGCAAGGCAAGGCAAGTTTATTTATATACCACATTTCATACACAATGGTAATTCAAAGTGCTTTACATAGGAGAAAATAAAATAATCAAAACAAATAAGAATAATTAAAACATTTTAGAATAAGAAATAAAATAAAGTACAGTAAAAACAGTCGGACGAACAGTGGCACAGTGCTCATTCAGTAAAAGCATAGCTAAACAGATGTGTTTTGAGTCTGGATTTGAATGCGACTACTGTAGGAGCACATCTGATCTCTTCTGGAAGCCGGTTCCAGCTGCGGCTGGCATAGTAGCTAAAAGCAGACTCTCCTTGCTTAGAGTGAACCCTTGGTATTTCTAACTGATGTGATCCTAATGATCTGAGTGATCTGTTGGGTTTATATTCAGTGAGCATATCTGCAATATATTGAGGTCCTAGCCCATTGAATGATTTATATACCAGTAATAATACTTTAAAATCAATCCTAAATGTAACTGGGAGCCAGTGTAAAGACCTGAGGACTGGTGTGATATGTTCATATTTTCTGGTTCTGCTCAGAATCCTAGCAGCAGTGTTCTGTATGAGCTGCAACTGTCTTATGGTCTTTTTAGGAAGGCCAGTGAGGAGTCCATTACAATAATCCACCCTGCTGGTGATAAAAGCAAGCACAAGTTTCTCTAAGTCTTGACTGGAAACAAAGCATCTAATTCTTGCAATATTTTTCAAATGATAGTATGCTGATTTAGTTATTGCTTTGACATGACTACTGAAACTAAGGTCTGACTCTAGAGACACACCAAGATTCCTGACTTGATTTTTAGTTGTTAGACCTCTAGAGTGAAGGTATGCATTCACCTTGAGGACTTCATCTTTGTTTCCAAACGCAATGACTTCAGTTTTGTCTTTGTTTAACTGAAGATAGTTTTGGCACATCCAACCATTTACTTCATCAATGCATTGGCACAGGGAGTCAATGGGGCTGTAATCGTTAGGCGATAGGGCTAAGTAGAGCTGTGTGTCGTCTGCATAGCTGTGGTAAGAGATTCGGTTCTTTCTCATTATTTGGCTCATTGGAGCATATACAGGTTGAATAGGAGTGGTGCAAGAATTGAGCCTTGGGGGATTCCGCATGTCATGGATGTCCACTCAGACTTATGGTCTCCTATACTCACATAATAACCTCTCCCTTCTAAGTAAGACCTGAACCATTTTAGGACTATCCCAGAAAGCCCCACCCAGTTTTCAAGCCTGTCAATAAGTATGTTGTGATCGACAGTGTCAAATGCAGCACTGAGGTCGAGTAGTACCAGCACTGATAATTTGCCTGTATCAGTATTTAAGCGAATATCATTTATTATCTTTATGAGCGCTGTCTCTGTGCTGTGATGCGATCGGAAACCAGATTGAAAATTGTCAAAGTAACCATTCAAGCTTAAGAATTTGTTCAGCTGATTGAAGACAACTTTTTCAATGATCTTGCCTATAAAAGGAAGATTTGAGATCGGTCTATAATTGCTTAATATGGTCTTATCTAGATTGCTCTTTTTCAGGAGGGGCTTGACAACTGCAGTTTTCAGGGAGTTTGGAAAACTACCAGAGAGAAGTGAGGCATTTACCACTTCTAGGAGATCTGCTTCTAAACTGTTTAACACACTTTTGAAAAAAGATGTGGGAAGTGTGTCAAGGGCGCAGGTTGATGTTTTAAGGTGCTGTATGGTTTCTTCCAAAATTTTGCCATCAATTTCTTCGAAAACAGACATAGTAACTACTTTCTCAGGTAGTGGTCGGATCTGTTTGACCCCAGCACAACTCAAGGATGAGCTGATCACCTTTCTGATATTATTGATTTTCTCAGAGAAGAAAGAAGCAAACTCACTGCACTTGCTGTCTGAGAGCATTTCACTGGGAATCTGGCTTGGGGGGTTTGTCAGTCTCTCTACAGTAGCAAAAAGAGTGCGTGTGTTGTTTAAGTTGCTGTTTATAATATTTGAGAAGAAAGTCTGTCTAGCTTTGCCTAGTTCCATATTAAAAGCATGGATGCTGTCTTTGTAGATGTTATAATGGACTACAAGTTTTGTCTTCCGCCACATGCGCTCTGCTCTTCTGCATTGTCTTTTCATATTTTGCACTGCTGTTGAGTTTCTCCAAGGTGCTTTTTGTCTACCACTATTCTTCCTGACTTTCGCAGGAGCAATATCATCAATTACACTTTTAATTTTTGAGTTAAAAGATTCAAGGAGAAAATCAACAGAGTCAGCAGATATGCTTGGTTTTAATGATATAGCCTTCATAAATAGCACACTAGTGTTCTCATTTAAGCATCTCTTCTTGACAGACACAGATCTAGCTTCAATGGCAGGAGAGATCAAAATATCAAAGAAAATACAGAAATGATCAGACAGTGCTACATCCTTAATAACAATCGATGAGATGTTTAGACCCTTACTGATAAGTAGATCTAGAGTGTGTCCACGATTATGTGTGGGTCCATTTACATGCTGTGTCAGATCAAAAGTTTTTAAAACAGTTTTGATTTCTTTTGCCATATTGGTTTCTGCATTATCTATGTGAATGTTAAAATCTCCAGCAATGGCAAAACAGTTAAACTCAGAGGAAATTGTTGATAACAGTTCTGTAAAGTCCTCAGCAAAGGCTGGAGAGTATTTTGGAGGCCTGTAAACAATGATAAGTAAAATACGTGGAGCACCTTTTAACACAATACCCAGATATTCAAAAGATGGGTAATTCCCAAGTGATATTTGCTTACATTGATAGACATCTTTAAAAAGAGCAGCTAAGCCCCCGCCTCTCTTTCCCGCTCTGCAAGCACTCATAAAAGTAAAGTTAGGAGGGGATGTTTCATTGAGGACTGTTGCACTGCAGCTGTCTTCTAGCCAAGTTTCATTTAGAAGCATAAAGTCCAGGTTGTATGTGGTTATTAAGTCGTTGACTAGAAGTGATTTATTTTTAAGTGAGCGGATGTTTAAAAGTGCTAACTTAACAGTCTTACTTTTTGTCCCCACAGCGATCTTAGTTTGGCGTGTAATAGGCACCAGATTAGATGGGTTTGCTGTACGGCTTTTGAAGGCCTTAGATTTTCTATCATGTAGTTGAACAGCAATAGGGAAAGATTCAGGCACACTGGGTTCCCGCTTGTTTTGTAAACATTTAAGAAAGTTACTGTTATCATAGCGGGGACCCGACACATATCACTGAGAGCTGGTATCAGTTGTTTTTGGTACACAGCGAGCTGCTGGAGGAGGGTGTGAGCCCTGGCGCTGTGGCAGAGGCCGAAGAGCTCTCACAGGAGGAGGGGGAGGGCGAGCTGGGCCCGCAGGCTTTGGTGGTTGTGGTGCCTGCCGTTTTTTGGTTGACATCTGGGGGCTTGCAAAAGAGTGGGATAGTCTGGTTCCAGCATACACCAGTTGTTCCATTTTCTCTGAGAAGCACAGAAGTGGAGTTGCTGGAGAGAGGGATA